>JAJOZX010001216.1:872500-996287 GCA_023014485.1 Bathynomus jamesi | reverse complement strand
TACAGTGTACAGCAAGTATATAATAAAACAGAAAATAAACGATAGTTAAAGATAAAAGCGAAGCGTATAGCATATCACGGAAGCTGTGGAGAATAATTGCGATGACGTACGGCTGGTTTTTAGGGGTGAATGGTCGCTCGAGGAAGAAATTTTTTTCGGAGAGAGAGAACCTCGCTGTACCTCCAATTCTTTTTCATACAAAGAGGGATCATTCATTGTAACAAATGTTAATGATCGGGAAAGGAAAGGAGAAAAAATGAAAGCCAGGAGGAAGGAAGGAAAGAATCAAACACAAAAATTAAACCACCAAAGGGGGAAAGATATGAAGATTAAGGGAAAAGGTGGAATGTTGAACTTGCGCTCGGCTAAAAGTCCACAAATCCCAGACAAACTTTATGATAGGTCCCCAAAACCCTGATTGAATTAGTCAAAGAATCAACTATTCGCGAAGAAAAGGCTCTGATAATCGCTTCTACTTTAGCTTTAGTCCAAAAACCGAATCGCAGATCTTGCAATACACATTTTCTTTCAGAGATGCATAGACACATGCACGCAAACAGGATTAATTTTTTTTTTTTAAAGCGGGGAGGAGGGGACGAAGGGCGAACGCCTGCAAGCCCCACCCCACATCACACACACACAATAGAAGAAGAGAGGAAATCAAGACGTTGGACACTTTGAAAGATTGGGGGTCATAGAGAGAGATGGAGTGGCGAAAATTATTCCAGAGTTGATTAGTTGAGTAGATGAAATTCAGAACACTGATTAACATTTGCATTAGAGAGTTGGACAGAAAAGGGATAAGAATGTGTCGAAAGTTTGGTACTGCATACTCTCCTTAAAGGAGGAGACATGCAGTTAGAGAGAGTTCAGAAGAGCAGTGCCCATTATAAGTGATAGTAAAGAGAGAGGGATCAAAGACAATAATAGGGAGGAAGTGGTGAGACAAAAACCCTTTGATTCCATCCGGTCAAGTAGAGATGCGTGGGTTGACCCACACCACACGTGAGAAACGTACTCCAAGACAAGGCCCCTGTATAGAGACCAACTGAGTGAGGGTGAAAAAACTGTGGAGCCGGTACAACAGACCTAACCTCTTAGAAGCTGTTTTAGAAAGAGTATATGTGATCTTTCCAGGAAAGATCACGAGAAAAAGAAACACCAAGTGAAGATAGGACGTCAAGAGAAAATGAAGGATTGAACTGTGTATTGTTGAAGATAAGGGGATAGTCGTTTGGAAGATTGTGACGAGTAGACAGATGAAAGAACTGGGTTTTCGAGGCACTGAAAACCACGAGGGTTTCTCTGCCCCAATCAGAAACAGTAGAAAGATCAGAGGTCAGATTTAAAACCTTTAGAAAGGCGAAAGATAAGGGCAATTGGACGACAGATGAAGGGATGAGAGCAGTCACCCATCTTTTGAAAAGACTGAATGAGAGCGAACTTCCAGCAGGAAGGAAAAGTACCAGATGAAAGACAAAGACGAAAGAGTTTGACTGGGCAGGGTATCAGCACGGAAGCACAGTTCTCGAGAACAACAGGAGGGACACCATCAGGACCGCATTCCTTCCTCAAGTTGAGCCCAGATATGACAGAAAAAAACATTTTTGGGAGAGATTTTAATTTCAGACATAACTAAGTCAGAGGGAGGAGATGGAGGAACAGCGCCTGAATTTTCCAGGGTTGAAGTGGAGGAGAAAGTTTGAACGAAGAGTTCAACTTTATCATGAGAAGAGACGGCAACTGAGCCGTCAGAATGGAAAAAAAAAGAGAAAGTAGTAGTAGTAAAGTTGTTTGTCTTGGTGCCAAAAAAGAAAGAGAAAAAATGAATTAGATAAGTTTTCACATTTTTGTATGATGAACGAATTTTTGGAGAGTCGAAAAACAGATTTTGCAAGAATCTGGGTAGAAATATAGAGAGAGTCAGTCAGTAGTTGGATGGCGACAGTACCTTCTGAAAGCCTCCTCTCTGTTGCTGACAGAATTTGAACAAGCAAAGTTAAACCAAGTTTTTTTTTTTTTTTTTTTTTTTTTTTTTTTTGCATTAGTAGTAGAAGAATAATATGGAATGTAGGCGAAATTTAAAAATGTTTCACGAGGTTTTGAAATTTTAACGCTGTTACATCGTCAAAGTTATAACTAAAATTAAATAACTTTATATACTTTATATATTCATACGTGTTTCGTTTCATATTTTTAAAATTTAATTATCTGTCAAGTACTTGATATATATATATTTATAATTTCAGAGCCATAACAATGAGTCTTCGAAGTTGTATGTTCCAGACCATTGCTCTAAAGGCAAGATACATTGAAATAAAGGAATTTTAAAAAATTTGTAGCCCGAATAAAAATAAATTAAAATCTACGAGAAAAGATAAGGTGTGGAACAAATCGGATGAGATTACACAAGAACTTTTATACTGTACGATCATTAAGTGTGACAATTCTGAGGGGTTTATATTTGGGAATATCAGACCAAATCTATTTGATAATAGTTCAGATTTGGAGGTACGAGGCATCAGTACTGTCCGAAAAGTTCACCTTTCTTGCTGGTGAGTTAAAAGGATTTAAACACCAGGGTATATATATATATATATATATATATATATATATATATATTCTAGAATATTCCTTTCAATTATATATCTGTTTTTAACGAGCGCTTTAGAACTGTCCCACTTGATACTATGATTACCTCTATACATATGGTTAAACAATGCATTAGAATTATTTGCCGTTCTACACGCATATTTACGCTGTTTTACCCTAATATCTAACGTTTTACCCGTTTGGCCTATACAGTATATACCGAGTTACAATGCATTGTGTACATCCGATCGAATACACACAATCAACCACATTATCCGGGCTATTCTTTATTAGGCGTCATTTAACAGTATTATTATACTTAAAGACTACATTGATACCAATTGCTTTAAGTCGGAAGATATTGAAAATTAACATGGTAAGGTAGGCTATGGATATTTTTACGCTCAAATTCCTTTACAGTTACACTATCATAATACCTATTCTTGGCTTTCTTAAGGCAGTTATCTAAAAATGAAATAGAATAACATAATTTAGTACCAATATTCATGATATTGCATAACTCAGAATCTAAAAATTCAGGACTGACAACTCTCAATGCTCTAACAAACATAGAAGAGAAAATAGAAGATTTAGTCGAGGGATGATGGTCAGGATAAAAATGCACACAAGTTATTATTAGTAGGCTTACGATAAACTTATGCGTGTAGAACAGCAAACAATTCTAATGCATTGTTTAACCATATGTATAGATGTAATCATAGTATCAAGTGGGATAGTTTTAAGTGCTCGTTAAAAACAAAGATATAATTGAAAGGAATATTCTAGAATGTGCATTTATCCATTTTAAAAATAATTTCAATAACAGTGCGGGAATGTATAAAATTGACAATATCTTGTTAAAATACCTTTTGCCTCTCATTAACTCTTGTTAATCATGTGCTAATCTTTTTGTTTTTCCGTCCCGCTGTATATGTTTTGGTCATCTCGCCTTCTCCCTTCATTCCCTGACGAGGTGTGCTTCTGAATACACGAAAGGCCTTGGAATAATTTTTCTTTTTCCTTTTGGGTTTGCATTATATATATATATATATATATATATATATATATATATATATATATATATATATATATACACACACACCTCGTAACCTTGCAGCAGTTCTGTGCGTTAGTCTCTCTTCACACGAAGGTCAAGTTGGTGGCTCCGCTTCTAGGCCTGGTTAGGTGGAGGAGCGAGTTGCTCTCTTGTGCTCCCCATCGCACAAAGCCAGGTACACCCGGTTCATCTGATACCGTCCTGAACCAGACATCTAGTCTTCTTTTAAAAACTTCAACTTTGACCCCTGTCACGTTCCTGAGGTCTTTTGGAAGCTGGTGAAAAAGTCTTGGCCCCCTGACAACCAAGTTATTTTCCATCAGTGTTGCTAATCTTGTCGGACCTTTAGTTTGGGGTCACTACACATGCTGCCTTTCCTATTTTCCAGTGTTGTTTGGATGGCAATTGGGTTTAGTTTAAGGTGTGGTACCAGTTTTTCGATCATTTTCCATGTGTAAATTATAGTGTACCTCTCTTCTTCTTTCCAGGGAAAAAGATTTAGTTTACGCAGACTTTCCCAGTAGTTGAGTTCTTTGCAACCATCAATCTTGACTGTGAAATTTCTCTGAATTTCTTCTAGTTCATTAATTTCTTCAGTTTTATATGAAGACGTCAAGAATGAGCAGTATTTAAGTTTTGGTATGATGTGTTTTCAGTAGGAGAATCATTACTTTCTTGTCCCTTCTCTTAAAGGTTCTTAGTACATGTCCCGCTACTCTTTTTGCGTTGTTTATCGCTATCTTATTTTGTCTCTTGAATTTCGCATCATCGGTCAATTATGACCAAAAATCTATCGCTTTCTGGCTTCTCTGAACTTCCTGTCTATCTGGAGCATAATATGTTGTCTGTTTAAGTTCATTTCTTTCATACCTCGAGAGCTGAAATTCTTCCGTGTTAAATTTCATGTTGTTGTCTTCTGACCATTTGTATATTCTGTTCGTGTCCCTGTGTTGGGCCTGCACCTCTTTTTGCACTGATTTTTCTGCTAATATTTGTATTGTCAGCAAAGGATGTTACTATACTGTTGCTGTTTACTTCACTGTCTATGTCTGTTAGCATGATAATGAATAGGAGTGGGGCCAATACTGTTCCTTGTGGTACTGAGCTGCGTACTTCCGATTCTGATGACGATATACCTTGAATTTTTACGACTTGCAGACATTCTCTGAGGAAATTATAGATCCGTTTTCCCTGTTATTCCCATGTTTCATTTTATGTGCTATTACACCATGGTCACATTTGTCAAATGCTTTAGCAAAATCTGTGTATATGACACTGTAGTTTTCATTGCTTTCAAGTGCGTCTAGGATACTGTTATAGTGTTCAATTAGTTGTGATAGGCATGATCTTTCTGATCGGAATTCGTGCTGGTTCTCATTGAATCTTTCCAGTGTCTCCAAGAAGTAAATTTTCTCTCTAGCCAGTCTTTCAAATACTTTGGTAAGATGGGACGTCAGTGACACTGGTCTATATAGTTCTTTGCTTAAGATCTAGCTCCTCCTTTACATATAGGGGACAATGTTTGCTCTTTTCAGGATGCTCCGTATTTCTCCCGTGTCTAGGGATCTTCTCCATATCCAGTATAAGGGTATAGCTATTTCATTTTTACAGTTTTTAATCAATAAGGCATTCAATTTTCCCGGCCCTGCAGCTGAATGCGATTTCATTTGTCCTATAATGTTGTCTCTGCAATTAATTAACTTCGCCGCTACTCTCTTTCTTTTGAAGAATATTGTTCGCTTTTGCCTCGAACCAATTCCCCTTTCCTTTTGGGCTGTGCTTTCGGAACATATTTTTCTAAAATTTCTAGCGTCTTTTCTCTCAAGGTTGTTAGCATTTCTTCGGTTGTTTTATCCTCCAAAACTGTTTCCCCACTGTATTTGGGCTAAGTGTAATCTGATTTCTTCCCAATTTATAGTCTTGGAGTTTAGGTTAAAAATATCACATTTGCTTCTTTCTTCACTATGAGTATTTTCTTTTAATGCTGTCACCATATTTGCTGATATCTCGATTATGTTATGGTCTGAGATAATAGTTCGTGTTATTAGTGAATACCAGATCCAAGCAGTTATTTTTCTGGTGTTTTCTGTTATTTCATGTGTTAACAAATTCGTTTGTTAGAACCATCAACATTTTTGCTTGTTCTTCTCTTCTGTTGCACCTCCCTTATATATATATATATATATATATATATATATATACACTGAGCAGCAGAAAAATCGGTCCACTTGGAATATCGCGAAAAGCAAAAAAGTGGGCAAGCTTCTGTTTATAAAAATTTTAAAATTCGAAACTATAGTCTATGAGGCAACCAAATAACGAGACAAAACAAAGTCAGCTGCGAACACACTAGCTGTAAAGCATTTTCGACTTCTTTTAAGAATTCGACAGTCTGACATTCAGTTGCTCTTAGGTTGCTAGTGCCACTTTTTTTCTTCCACTAGTGGGAGTAGGCATTTGCGTTTAGTAACAGATAGACTTCTAATTCTTTTGGGTTTCAGAATTGGACATTTACAATGGATCTGAGTGCCGTGAACGTCGCAAAGTCGCCCTAATTGAAGATGGTCGGAGCCAGCGTTAACGTCGCCGATGCGCTAGGAATTCCAAGAACAACGGTTCGACGTGTCTACCAACGTTATGTGGAGAGAGAAGAGTACGCCCGAAGTCCAGGATCTGGAAGATCGCGCTGCACATCTGCCCGTGACGATCGTTTCATCGTCTTGAGTGTTTTGAGAGATCGTCGTTTGACTGCCACAAACGTCCGCAATGAGCTGGAAAGGTCTCGAGACGTCAGTGTATCGGAATGAACCATTAGAAGGAGACTTATGGAAAGTGGTTTACATGCTAGACGTCCAGCAATGAGCCCGGAATTGCTCCCACACCACCGCAATGGTCGTCTTGCTTTCGCTCGTGAGGGTGTCAATTGGATTATGGTCCAATGAGGACGAGTAATGTTCACGGACGAATCAAGATTTAATCATCGAACATCCGATGGAGGGGAAAGAGTGTGGAGAACAGGAGAAAGTCCGTGAACAATACTCGTCCCTATTGGACCATAGTCCAATTGACATGCCTACTCCCCTAGTGGAATAAAAAAGTAGCACCAGCAGTCTAAGAGCAACTGAATGTCAGACTGTCGAATTCTTAAAAGAAGTTGAAAATTTGTTACAGCTTGTGTGTTTGCAGCTGACGTTGTTTTGTCTCGTTATTTGGTTGCCTCATAGACTATATTTTCGAATTTTAAAACTTTTATAAGCAGAAGCTTGCCCACTTTTTGCTTTTCGCGATATTCCAAGTGGGCCGATTTTTCTGCCGCTCAGTGTGTGTGTGTGTGTGTGTGTGTGTGTGTGTGTGTGTGTGTGTGTGTGTGTGTGTGTGTGTGTGTGTGTGTGTGTGTGTGTGTTTCTCACTCTGTATTTTATAAATGGGAAATTAAAATCTTTGCAGAGTATTATATTAGGGGATGGAGAGTTTAAGGACTTTATTAGGCTTCTGATATCAGCAATGGCATCCAAGAATTTTTCATTTGGAGTGTTCGGAGGTCTGTAGATGACTAAAAGTACCACGTTTAGTTTTTCTATTTTTACTGCTAAAAGTTCTATGAAGCTGTTTGATTTACTTATTATCGTCTCTGCCATATGATTCTTACGTACATAAATAGCACAGCCACCTTTACGTCTCGCTGTTCTATCAGCTCTTAGTTAAGTTGTAACCATCGATATGCATTTCTTTCTTATCAATATAATATTTGCAGTTTTCAGTCTCCTTGGCAGTCTTTAAGATGCGTTTCTGAGGCATGCGATGTCAGCCCTTGTTTCATCCAATGCCCCTTGTGCATTTCAAATTCGTTATCCTTCAGTATCGCGTGTTTTGTAGCCCGATGGTCCTCCGAGAAAGATCCATTTCCGCTTACCTATTCTGGTAGCTTCTTGCCAGGAAGCGGTTCGGCTCGGGGGTTCCCAACTGTGCCGACTGCATGTGCTGTATGAGGCTTAGCAGCCGTATTGTGTCTGCGGTGTTGAAAAAATTTGATTCGCGATTTGTGCACACAGTTTCTTCGCGTTTTTTCTATTGTCCTTTGAGTCTGTTGGGAGATGATGGTAGTGGGATCTTTTTCCGTATTTGCAGGTTCCTATTTTGCATAATTCTTGCAAATGGCCGGGTGGTAAAATTGCAGCTGTCACCGAATTTACAGTGACCATTATTATAGTAGAAATTGCACATAGTCGGGTGCGCAGTGGGAGTGGGGTGGGGGGGTGGGGTGGGTTCTATGAGAAAGTTTAAAGAAAGCGCTTTTTTAACATATACAATGGTTATTTTTTAAACACCCATGTTCGGATTTTTAAAAACTCGAAATGAAGCAATGCAACCTCAGCCTTTCCACACTCACTGATTTACTTTGGGTTAGGCTAGGTTAACCCGAGTTAACCTAACAACCTCAAAAAGTAGGTCGTACAAGAAAATTCGACTTAATTGGTAAAGGTGGCTTACTGTTGGCGCTACTTGGGGATTTAAAACAAATAAATTAATAAATAAATACTGTACATGTGTTGGACAGAATAACGGGAACATTCGCATTTTCTTATATCATTAATAGCGTTATATACTTTACTGAGTTCGTATGAATGCTTATCATATTGAGTCTCCTATTTTAATATACTGTACTGATATTGCTTTTCCTGTTCTTACAAAATTAATAAAAAAAAGTAGCGCTTGAAAAAATGTCACTGACTGTGAAAGGGACATGGTAGTTGAAGCCCATTTGATTGGTGTCTCGAGGACACGTCACCGAGGTATTTCATATATCTCGAGGAATAAACACCAAGGTTATAAATACATGGAAGAAAATGAAACCCTACTCCCTCCCTCCCTCCCACTCACCCATCAAATAAACAATAGTGGGCATAAAGCAATACTGACGGAATATGACATCAGAGCCTTATTACGAGCCGTAAAAAATGAACAAAAGACTGCTGCATCAAAACTTTTTTTTTTTTTCAAAACTTTACAATAGTCTACAACACTGGTTCTTAACCCCTGGGTCGCTGAGCCATTTTGATTGGGTCATTAAATTTTCATTTGTCATTTATTTATGTTATCCCTAATCATTTTACCAATAGTTATTTATTTTATTATCTACTACGAGTGAACTGTTTGAAGGCATGGGTTACCGAGTTAGCCCCGCGACCAGAATTTTGGTCGCAGCCTAAAAGGTTAAGAATCAGTGGTCTACATTCTGCAACGACCAATATCAGTTAAAACGATGTCAGAGGAACTGTAGTGAAGACCCTCTCAAGCCAACCAGTGCAAAATCTCGAACGAAATTGCGGTTGGACAGAATAATGGGAACACTACTGCGCTTATGTGGTGTAGTTTTTCCATTTCCCTTCCACATATTCGTAACCCTGGGGATCATTCCTCGAGATACATGGGCAATCTGGGTGACTTTTGTCATTGAGACACCAACCAAAAGGACTTCTACTATCATGCCCCTTTCACAGTCAGTGACACCTTTTCTAAGCGCCATTTTTATTTATTCTGTAAAAATAGGAAAAACCAATATCAGTATATTAAAATGGAAAACGTTCTCAGTATTATAAACATTCACATATCAACTTGGTAAAGTATGTAACGCCATTAATGATATCACAAAATACAGCACTGAAAATGCGAGCGTTTCAATTATTCTATCCAACCCATGTAATATACTGTATACACAACTTGTTATATCATTACTTTACGCTGACGTTGGAGAATGTGTATTTAGCAAGACCTGCGCTTTGGGAAAATGGATAGAAGGGAAAGCCAGTTTAGTGCACTATTCACTTTTCATACCATATATATATATATATATATATATATATATATATATATTATATATATATTATATACATCCACACTGTGGGAAGGGATAAATTACTCTTCTAAAAATTTGAGTTATTGGGTCTGGTTTGCCACTACAAAATGAAAGATTATTTACATAAAAACTGAAATATTTAGACCTACGTCTACTTATTTAGAAGATAAATATTAGGGGAACAAAAACTGAAGTCTAGAAAAATTATGGGTTAACTATTACCTTACCAATAATATACAGGGTGTCCCAGAATTAACTATCTATTTCAATGAAATCGGACAAATTTTTTAAAAACACTTTTATTTATGTTTATCATGTTTAATATGTGTTAAAAATGTATAAATTTCTAAATTTTTTTCATAATTTTATTTTCATAATTTTTTCATTATCTGGTCCAATGAAAGACCGTCTGAAGTCATAGAATGGCAAAGAGACTCTCCAAAAGTTAACGTGTGGCTTGGAATGACCAAATCCAAAATTTATGGTGCTCCATCTTGTTGAAACACAACATTATCAAGAATGCCATCATCAAGAAGCTGTGGTTCGAGAAACTGCTGAAGCATATCAAGGTAGACGGTACCTGTTACAGTTGCTTCCGCAAAGAAGAATGGGCCATAAATTTTGGATTTGGTCATTCCAAGCCACACGTTAACGTTTGGAGAGTCTCTCTGCCATTCTATGACTTCAGACGGTCTTTCATTGGACCAGATAATGAAAAAATTATGAAAATAAAATTATGAAAAAAATTTAGAAATTTATACATTTTTAACACATATTAAACATGATAAACATAAATAAAAGTGTGTTTTTAAAAAATTTGTCCGATTTCATTGAAATAGTTAATTCTGGGACACCCTGTATAAGTTACATGGTATCCCAAAAATCCAAATCTATTTCTTGTAAGAAATGAACGAAAAATAAATTGGGACGTTTGGGACAGCCTGTACTTTAAATACTACAGGGTGGGGGCCAAAAGAAGTAGTACCTTAGTTTTAGAACAAAAACCCTTTACTCCTTCAGACCACCCTATAGATACTACTTATAGTAAAATCCAGAATTATTATTTGCAAAGTGAAAGGAGAGAAACCTCCCATAAAAAGAGCTTTTCTAAACGAAGGCCCTTTCATTTGAATTAAATTTGTTTTAAATCTAGCGAGTGGAACGAGTGTAGGCCTATTCTTGTTCCGAAACCTAACTCCACAAAGCAAACAAAATAGAGGGATTTAATAGAAGTAAGCCAAAGGACTTAAAACTTATTTCTGATCACTGAAAACCTTTCAAATAAAATTCAACATTTTAGTTGCTATACATACTAATTAATTTATTACTGGAGAGAGAAAGTACTCAGAGGAAAGAGTACAATGAAATTAATATGTGAAACTTATTTCACTCGGAAAAACGAAAACTCTCTTTGGAACCTTGCCCCTTATTTCATAGGGAATACAGCATAACTTCAAATGTTGATGTTAAAAAATCTCGAAAGCAAAAATGTCGTTTTTTGTTTTTTAGTAATTCTCGAAAAAAACAACAACTGAATTTGGTCCAACTTTCTCACGTGCATTGGTACATCGAGAGAAAACTTAATTTTTGAACAAAGACTCAGAGAATTCTCAAATTCAAATTCCAGTTTTATAATAAAAAAAATTATAATTGGAATTGAAAGCTGTTGTTGGAAAGAGAACTAAAATTTTATTATATTTTTTAATTGGAATTCGTACTAGAATTTCCTAAAATATTTTGTTGGATATTTCAAGAAGAATGTCACCATGTATAACTAAAGCGACGATTATTAGCAAAAGTTAAAAACGTTTTTAAAGTAGGGACTCAGGGTTACCAGACGTCCGGCAAGAGGAGGACATGTCAGGTATTAAATGGGTCGATTGAGCTCGTGGGAAGATCATTTTTAAGTCTGAATCATATCTAAGTAAAAAGCCGGACAATATCAACATATCTAAAATGCCTGCCGGACAGAGGATATGAGATTGAAAAGGAGGACATGTCCTCCTTTTGCCGGACGTCTGGTAACCCCACAAGTAGGGATGAAGTAATTAACTAAGAATAGCGGAGAGTTGGCATAATTCATAAATTCATTGTGTACTTAATCCTTAGAAGCTGCTTTCGACACTTCTGGTTCAATATTTGGGAGATGCACGGCCTCCAAATTCAGATTTTTTATTCATACCAGTCGTTAGTACATTATGATTTGATGAATTTAAAAAAAACTAGACCTTGTGCTTTTAAAAAATAAGGGAGATATCGATTTTTTTCACTTTAACGATTTTTTGACATTTTCCGAGTCGCGAAACTTTATCCACCGCAAAGGTTAGTTGTTTTACCGTCGATTTAGTGAAAGTTAGGTTAGGTTATGTTCGTTTTAGTGAAGGTTAGGTTAATCTAACCTTCACTAAAACGAACCTAACCTTCACTAAATCGATGGAAAAATAACTAATCTTTTATTGTGGCGGTGGATAAAGGTTCACAATTTCCCGCAAAAAATAATGCAGGATAGTCTTGTGCTTTTTTTTTTTTTTTTTTTTTTTTGTTACCAGCTCTCAAAACCAGTTTCTGGGAAAATGTCAAAAAATCGTTAAAGTGAAAAAAAAATCAATATATCCCTTATTTTTTAAAAGCACAAGGTCTATTTTTTTTTAAATTTATCAAATCATACGTACTAACGACTGGTATGAATAAAAAAACTGAATTCGGAGGCCGTGCATCTCTCGAATATTGACCCACTTCTGTACTATTACATTATCCCTTTACTGCCGAAAAGGACAAATTTCTAACCTTTCGAATACACGCATTCATTACTTAACCCTACAAAATATTTAGGCAGTAAAGGGTTATTTGCGTGTTCAATACGTTCACAATGAAAATGACTTCAAACATTCCTCGCTTCCTCTGAATGAGAATACAGCATAAAAATTAAAACTTCCGCTCGGGTAATATTAAAACAAGAACTGGATTTACAGTACATACAGTATTTCAGTCTATAAGAATTCAGTTTTGATCTGGAAGTGAAAATTTACATTGACGGGAATTAAAATACAAACATCTATGGATTAGAATTGGAATTAAAATTTGATAAAAGAATGAGAATAAAAATTGATGTGGAAGAAATATTTCATTGAGAATTGGAATTAAAAACAGGAATTACAAACTCTTGGAATTAAGGTCTGCGTTCAAGTACACGAAGATAAACCTTCACTATGCTATATAAAAGCCTATTCTCTCTTGGGGAACTAAGCTACTCTCGCACTTTGGCCAAGCAGTGATCTATCTAGTCCTGGATGTAACTCGGCTGCTTTTCGCATACATACATACATACTGTACTTCGCATACTTACTTACTTTCGCATACATACATACTTATTTCTACATACAGTATTTCATACATTCCCACCAATTGAGTGCATTTGTACTGATTTTTTCACACGATTATTTTCGACAGTTACTGCAATTTGGGGGAAATGCCAACCGACCAGTTGGGCATCCGTGGTCTTGGGCTAACTTTACATATTCTATGTTTTCGGACAAGAATAAAGAGAATACAACTCTTCAAATCATTTAAAATGAAGTTAAAGGAATATGAAATTCATGTTTACAGCTTTCAAATAATGGCT
Organism: Bathynomus jamesi; assembly: GCA_023014485.1. NCBI lineage: Eukaryota > Metazoa > Arthropoda > Malacostraca > Isopoda > Cirolanidae > Bathynomus > Bathynomus jamesi. The sequence continues at coordinate 983,159 of JAJOZX010001216.1, read as the reverse complement.
ACAAAAATCCTATGGTTGCAATTTTTACTGTACAGTACTGATAGAGACCAAGTCATGTCAGTTCAGTGAAATTAAGTTTAAACTAGGTAATAAGAGTACAAACTTAGAGTTGCTACTTAATCTGATGGATGTACGTTATCTGCGTTCAAATGGTCCGGATCCCACGCAAAGTTTATAGGTCCCCTTCCTCACGAACTGTGTCGCTACGAAGAAGGTTAAACAATCTCCCAAATTATTATTATTAAATACTTTCACGAATTAATTTAATTTCGTCATTGAAACAAATTGTAACTACACACACACACACACAGTTTTCTTATTTCCAGCTATGACACGTTCGCCTAGCCTTATATATGTCATGTAAATAATCTCATCGAAATGATTTTGAAGTAAGTTTTTAAGCCTGCGAAAGTTTAAATATAGAGTGTATTTTAAACTCATGAGTCACATTTTAAGCGCAGCTTCACAAACCTAACCTACTGGCTTCAGAGTACATCTGTTCTATTGGTGGTGTTTGACTGATGTACTCAAACATTACCAATAGAACACCTGCACATAGAAACAAAAATACTGAAAGTTAGGGAACATTTAGACATGAGGGGAACACAATTCATGGCAGCAGCGACAACCCACAACACCCTTGCCACTACATGTACAATCATGCACCAACACCTCGCACCAATGAGGTAATACCAGTGACATTATAACCAAATACTCCATTCCATACCACGCCCCACAGACAACACACAGTACAGAAAACACACACACACACACACCTAACCCACAAAGCACTGACACGACTCGGTCCGAATGCGGTCCTAGGTGCGAAGCTGCCACCCATTGACAGGTCAGAGACCAGCCTGAGCAGATCGGATCGAGTTAACTTAGCACGATTCCGATGTAGACATCACCCCAACTTACAAACATATAAACACAGAATAGACAACTCCACAGAAGACACCTGCCACCTGTGCCAGGACACACCACAAACAATTGAACACATTATGACAAACTATACCGCTCTAGCACAACATAGAACACAACACATCATTATTGCGATGAACTTCTGTTCCACTCGGGAGAGGGCGATCGGTTACCTGCGTGCCGCCGGCTTGCTCGATCAGGGTGGGCTCATCGGTTAACCAACAACAACAACAACAACTGGCTTCAGATGTTAAGCTTAGAATTTTTATGGCTGTGGTTTCCTCAAAATTTATTGACTGACTGACTTTTCTAGTCACAAAAGTGTGAAAATCTGTAGAAGCCTTCTTCTCCTTCATTATCATCATTATCATTATTCTTATTCACCGCATGTCCGTCTCTGTCTGTCTGTCTGTCTGTCTCCTTTGAGGTTCAAACGGCTGGACCGATTTTCATGAAACTTGGTGACAACACCCTCTGTGATCTTTGGTGTGTTTTCAGCAACTTTTTTTTTTTTTTTCAGATCGAGTGTTCCCCAAAAATCCCAGTTTATCGCCCCAAACAATTTATTGTATATGCTAAAACATGAAGTACTTAAATTGCAAGATTTTGGCACATTGGTTTTGGGATGTGAAACTCAAAATTTTGATGGTTGGTTTTTTTTCTTCCGTGAATTTGTTGATCTGCTGACTTTTCTGGTTATTAGAAAAATATAAAATTTTATAGAAGCCTGGTGGCCTTCCTACAAGTAAACCAAGTCCCAACACGGTTCTACAGAGTTTCATACACTTTCGTGGAATGAAGAAAATCAAGTTGGTCGATAAATTTAGAAAAGAATGTAGCCATCAAAATTTTTAGCTATGCATCGGAAGTCATGACAGGTAAAAACATGTGACAAGTTGTAGTTGAAATTTAATTGCTTCATGAGTTAAGTAAAATTTGTGAAACTGCATTTAAAATTCAAGTAATTCGTGAGCTAACTGTAAATGTTAAACTTACTCGCTTAAAATAATTTTCATTACATTTTACTGCTTGACTATTGTGTCAAAAAAAAATCTGGGAATGTTCTGAAAACTTAATCCAGACGAAGAATCTTAAGGATCGATTCATAAACAAGATTTTAAAAACCGGTGACTGGTCAAAAACCGTTGAATCAAATCTAGACACAAAAAAATTATGAATACAGCGAACGAAAATTAACACGAACAACGACTCTACTCTACAATCTCTTGTCAATACAGCCTCGTTATAGTACAAGGAATAAATTATTAAACTTCAAAACCTGTAACAACTATACTAATTACTAATTCTCCTAACTTTAACTCAGTATGTATGCACACAAAATTAGGTAATATTTATGTATAGGGTGTCCACAATGTCTTGTCACCCCAGTAAAATACTGATTAGTTTTTCTTTCAGACCCATTTGAAATGTGCGATAGCAGCAACTATACAATTGAGCGACCACATAATGGCATGATGCGTTGTTGAATCGTAAAGTTGCTGCTATCAACACATTTCAAATGGGTCTGAAAAAAAAAACGAAAATCAGTTAGTATTTTACTGGGGTTGTTGTTGTTGTTGGTGTTGGTTAGCCGATCAGCCAACCCTGATCGAGCAAGCCGGCGGCACGCGGGTAACCGATCGCCCTCTCCGGAGTGGAACAGAGGTTCAGCGCACTAATGATGATATGTTGTGTTGTGTTGTGTTGTGTTGTGTTGTGTTCTATGTTGTGCTACAGCGGTACAGTCTGTCATAATGTGTTCAACTGTTTGTGGTGTGTCCTGGCACAGGTGGCAGTGTCTTCTGTGGGGTTGTCTATTCTGTGTTTATATGTTTGTAAGTTGGGGTGATGTCTACATCGGAATCGTGCTAAGTTAACTCGATCCGATCTGCTCAGGCTGGTCTCTGACCTGTCAATGGGTGGCGGCTTCGCACCTAGGACTGACCGAGTCGTGTCAGTGCTTTGTGCGTTAGGTGTGTGTGTGTGTGTGTTTTCTGTACTGTGTGTGTGTGTGTGTGTTTTCTGTACTGTATGTGTGTGTGTTTTCTGTACTGTGTGTGTGTGTGTTTTCTGTACTGTGTGTGTGTGTTTGTTTTCTGTACTGTGTGCGTGTGTTTTCTGTACTGTGTGTGTGTGTGTGTGTGTTTTCTGTACTGTGTTATGTCTGTGGGGCGTGGTATGGAATGGAGTATTTGGTTATAATGTCACTCTGGTATTACCTCAATGGTGCGAGGTGTTGGTGCATGATTGTACATGTAGTGGCAAGGGTGTTGTGGGTTAGTTGTCGCTGCTGCCATGAATTGTGTTCCCCTCATGTCTAAATGTTTCCTTAATTTTCAGTATTTTTGTTTCCGTGTGCAGGTTTTCTATTGGTGTTGTTTGAGTACATCCTGGGATGACAAGACATTGTGGACACCCTATAGAATGGAAAAAAAATTGTTTCAATCATAGTATCTTAACAAATACGTCCGCTTCTAAAACTAAATTTTGGCGTGAAGATGAATAAATTCCAGGACGAGTGTCATTATATAAACATTATGCTTTACTGGGGTTATTCTATGGAGTAAACGGCTACGACAAGGATTAGCAACAGTTGCTAAACTTCGTCTCTATGGTTGGGTCCTCAATGACGTACTCAGTCTTACGCTGAGCCAACGCTTTTTTGCAGATAATTAATCTAAAGCGAGAATAAGTAGTAATTTTCAATAAACATTAAAGTGTGAGGAAAATAATGTGTTTTGACCACCTCCCCACCCCCCCGTATGCTTTTTGTTCACTAATATAAGTACATTTAATGCACTTCTTTGATGAATCAGGAAGGGAGGGGGGAGGGTTAGAACGATGCCTACTTAAACTGAAGTAAATTGTTACTGTCAGAAAACTTGATTCACAATGTAGTAGTAGTAGTAGTAGTAGTAGTAGTAATAATAATAATAATAATAATAAGTCAGGAGGGTCAATAACTAACACAGCGCCCAGGCCAACTAATACGGCCCATTGCTCTAACTGCCGGATTATTACGACCAGCACCATCAGGAGTCGAACCCCCGACCTGTGTCTTCACTTCACTGACGAGGAAACCGTGTTACTCACTGAGCTACGGGCATCCATGACCTTTGTTGACATGGAAGATTGTGTCAATGAACGAGAAAACTATATGGTTTAAACTGTCCGCAACTTGCATCTGCTCCAACTCAGAATCCGTTATAAGACCCATATCACACGGCCGTTTGTTGGCTTTTTTCACCGTTGAATGGTGCCCCGCTTAAAATCGATTACAGTCGTTTACATATTAATTAGCAACAATCAGTTTGAAATTTTTTTCGAAATATTGTCGCTGAATAAGCGATTAACATTTTCAAACCCTATTTTTGCCATGCGTAACGACTCTCATCAGTTTTAAACGGGGCATGATCAGCGATGAAAAACGTTAACAAACGGGAGTGTGTGATACAGGCTCCAGCCGAATATCAATGGAAAATTAACCAATTCACAAAAATCATGAACTAGTTTTTGTCGTCTTGGGGAGAAATAAATAAATAAATAAAATATGATATATCGCGATAGATTGCTTTACAAGTTTTTTTTAACGCATAAGCAAATTTTGAGGGATTTTTTGGCTTCGGTGAAAAATTAAGAAAAGATGAAAATCAAGAAGCGAATGGTGTTAAACGTGTTTATTTTAAAATATGTTTAGCTAATTTGGCTTTTTCAGAACAAGTTTTAAATTAGATCTAGGCCAGTAGCAACTTAAGTACGAAGTCAAGTACCTAGTCATTTACTTTTAATATAATTAATTCTCCGTAGATGCAGCTACAAATAAGATGCAACCTATGATGATGTTAAAATGATGGTCATTTGGAACAATGCATCTCTACAAGATATTATTTTTTTTCAAGTGTTTGTTGAAGACCAAGTTCATGATCTCCAATTTAATTCTGTTATTCATTAACTAATAAGGAAAGATATCTGTCTAAGACTGAGCGCAGTACTTTACCATCATCTACCAAGTTTTTCTTATTGCTAGATCTTAATTTCACCACTGCAGCGAGATGTTAAAACTATAAAAAATAAATAAGCACTTCATTTTTAAGTAAATTTTATAGGCTAGCAGACATGGGGTCTATTACTGGGTTTCTATTACTATTACTTTGATTTTTATTACTATTACTTTATTTTCCATCTATTACTATTGCTTGGTCACCTATTACTATTACTTTTGTATGAGGGGTACTTCACTCATTTGAAAAGGATCTTTATTTCTATTTAAACGCAATTAGAAGCAGTGTGTTAACAAATATACTGTATGTTTCAACCAAATCACTACAATTTCAGACTTGTAGGTCTTGATAAATTTTACTTTATTGAAGGAGAAACTTGCCACAATATTAGTTCCCATACATGTTTATTTTAGTTTAGAGTAGATTTAGTTCATTTTTCAGTTCTTTGCTCGCACAATATGTCCATTGCCACTGTAATACAAAAGTAATTTACTATTATCTATTAGTTTGCCCTCTATTACTATTACTATTACAACCAAAAAATTATGATCTATTACTATTACCCCATGTCTGTAGGCTAGTAGTATTTCAGAATATATATATATACACCGGTATATACCTTATGAACCTTATGTTGTTTCGTGCGTTGGTCTCTCTTCACACGGAGGTCAAGCTGGTGGCCCCGCCTCTAGGTCTGGCTTGGTGGGGGAGCGAGTTGCTTTCTTGCGCTCTCCACCGTACATAGCCAGGCACGCCCGGCTCATCTGGTACCGTCCTGAGCCAGGCATCCAGTCTTCTCTTGAAGACTTCAACTTTGACCCCCGTTACGTTTCTGAGGTCCTTTGGAAGCTGGTTGAAAAGTCTTGGCCCCCTAACAACCAAGCTATTTTCCTTCAGAGTTGAGGAGGTCCCTTGTCGGGCCTTTAATTTGGGAACAATACACATTCTGCCTTTCCTATTTTTCAGTGTGGTTTGAATGGTAATTCGGTTTAGTTTTAGGTTTGGTACCAGTTTTTCGATCATTTTCCATGTACCTCTCTCTTCTTCTTTCCAGGGAGTACAGATTTAGTTTACGTAGTCTTTCCAAGTAGTTGAGTTCTTTGCAGCCATCATCTTGGCTGTGAAATGCCTTTGCGTTTCTTTTAGTTTATTAGTTTCTTCCTTTTTATATGGGACGTCAAAACTGAGCAGTATTCAAGTTTTGGTATAATCAGTGTTTTTAGCAGGGGAATCATTACTGTCCTGTCCCTTCTCTTGAACGTCCTTAGTACCTGTCCGGCGACTCTTTTTGCTTTATTTATCGCTATCTGATTTTGTGTTTCGAATTTCGCATCATCTGTTATTATTATCCCGAGATCGATTGCTTTCGTACTTCTCTGAATTTCCTGTCTATCTGGAGCGTAATATGCAGTCTGTTTAAGTTCTTCTTTCTACCATATCTCAGGAGCTGAAATTTCTCTGTGTTAAATGACATGTTGTCTTCTGACCATTTGTATATTTTGTTCGTGTCCCTCTGCAAGGCCTCCACGTCATGTACATCGCTGATTTTCTGCTGATCTTTGTATCGTCTGCAAAGGATGTTACTATACTGTTGCTGTTTACTCCGCTGTCTATGTCTGTTAGCATGATAATGAACAGGAGTGGGGCCAGTACTGTCCCTTGTGGTACTGAGCTGCGTACTTCCGATTCTGATGAACAAGCGAGTTATATATATATATATTTTTTTTTCCCAGAAGAGTTCCTTGTTCCATGCACGGTCTGTGTGTAACATGAAAGATCTCAGGGGACCATTCTGAGTTCTATCCCATATTATATATACAGTGCCCGCGAAAAGTATCCGATCACTCAAGAAAATACAATATTTTCCCTTGATATTCAGAGACACGTAATTCACTTTCTATTTGTTCTAGCGACATCTGGTAACTTTGAGGTTGCTCGCTGATATGAGAGCTATCCAACGCATTCTCAAATTAGTGTTCTGGTAGCCTTCGTTGCGGGTGGCTGTGTCTCAAATTTGTCAGATTTCACTGTTTGTGTAAATTTCTTGATATTTTTTTTTTTTTACAGAAAGTGGTGTAAATAAAATTTATATATAATGTGTGCTAAAAAAACAACTTAAGAGTGATTGTCGAGGTGCTATTGTTGCTTTGCATGCATGTGGGAAATCACAGAGACAGATAGCTAAGGAATTAAACATATCCCAAAGTACCGTTAATTTATGGGTTTCACGGGCTAAGAACAATGGTGGCCTAACCACGCCAGTCCCTAAAAAAACGATCTGGCAGACCGAGAAAAACAAATTCGCGAACAGACAAACTTATGAAACGTTTAGTATTGAAAAACCCAACAATAACTGCGAAAGAAATAAAATTTAATATGAATAATTTGTTATCTGGTGTTTCTGAACGAACTATCCAGGAGCGGCTCCAAAAAGAACTCGGATTACCATCTCGCCATGCTGCTAAGAAACCGTTCATTAATGAAAAAATGCGTAAAACGTGTCGCATTTTGTAAAAAATACATTCATTGGACTGTTGATGACTGGAAGAAGGTTTTATTTAGCGATGAGTCGACATTTTTGACATTCAGAAGTTGTCCAAAAAGGTTCGCCGGCCTATTGGCTCAAATAGGATGGACCCTAAATACACCCTAAAGACAATGAAACACCCTCCAAGTGTGATGGTTTGGGTTGTTTCGGTTACTATGGGCGTGGAAACTTATATTTTCTTCCGAAGAACACAACTATGAATGGTGCACGGTATTTAGCAATGCTACAGGATAAACTTCCAATGGCAATGGCAATCCAAAGGACAAAAACATACATGCATGATGGTGCACCATGTCACAGGGCCAAAATAGTGACAAAATGGATTACTGACAATAAATTTGATATTTTGGATTGGCCTGGTAATAGTCCAGATCTCAATCCGATAGAAAATCTGTGGCTAATAGTAAAAAATAAGGTTGAATGCCACGACACTGGCTCAGTCGAAAAATTACAAGAGGCCATCAAAAAGGTATGGTGCAAGGAAATATCAGTGGAAGTTTGTCAAAACTTGATTAAATCCATGCCAAAACGTCGAAACAAGTCATCCAAACCAAAGGACAGATGACAAAATACTAATATAAGGTTAGTATACATTTAAACATTGTTTTTTATGTAAAAAATACAAATTTCAAGGGTGATCGGATACTTTTCGCGGGCACTGTATATATATATATACGCACACACAGGGTGTTTCATAACATGTGGGACGCACTTTCAGGATGGATTCAGGACCTGTAAAGAATGCAAAAAGTCTATATAAACATATGCCAGAAATAGCTTTGTTTCCGAGTTACAGCCCGTTTTGTGTTCCAGCAATTCTTTCCACAAACTGTTTACAAACACTGCTTGCCGACAATATTTGTGAGTGTGTACGAAACTTATTTCATGTATGGCCTTACCGATTGTAATGTTTCGTACACTCCATGACATGTTTCAATATCGTTGAGTGTAAAGCAATCAGTCAGTCAGAGGTGCATCGCGGTGTTTCACTGTTCGTATTCGTAACTTCTTACCGTGAATAAGTGCAGTCCAGTGAATAAAAAAAAACTTAAAAGTTTTTGTGCTATTCGGTGATAATATGCATTTGAAATGAGAATGGAGGCTTATTCAAACAGAGAAATGGCAAACATGCATCTCATGTATGGACTTGCCGAGTGTAATGCAGCAGCAGCAAGACGTCTGTATGCGGAAAGGTTTCCGAATCACCGTCTGCCAAATAAGACCTTTCAGAGAATAGACGAGCGTCTTGGTGATACAGGATAATTCAACAAGCGAGTTTCAGATGGTGGTAGAACAATCAGCGCCAGAACTGATGAGTTGGAGGAGCGGGTCCTGAATCGTGTGGAGGAACATCCTGGTGTCAGCATCCGAAGGATAGCAGCAGCAGAGGGTGTAAGATACACAACTGTGTGGAGAATTTTATGGGAACAGCAGCTTTACCCATATCACATTCAGAGAGTACAAGCTGATTTCCCACCGAGAGAGGCTTTTTGTACTTGGTTCCTTCAAAAGTGTGCTCGCGATCCTCTTTTTCTATCCTCCGTGTTATCCTCCGTGATCAATTTTCACAACACTCATCACTGGGCCGAAGAGAATCCCATGCCATCATCCAGTCAAGGCACCAACAACAATTTATATCAATGTATGGGCAGGACTTATTGCCGACAACTTAATCGGTCCTTTTGTTTTGCCTGAAAGATTAACAGAAGAATCCTATTCCAATTTTTGAAGGGATGATTTAAGCGATTTACTAGATGAAGTTCCTCTTGGTGTTCGACGTCATATGTGGTTGCATGCATATGTATGACGGCGCTCCGCCTCATTTAATCGAGTAATCAGAGACTATTTGGATGACCATTTCCCTGATAAATGGATAGGCCGTGGAGGACCCATTACGTGGCCTGCTCGCTCCCTGGACCTGAATCCACTCAATTTTTACCTGTGGGATCATCTGAAATCCATCGTTTACGTGACACCCATTGATAACGTTGAAATACTTCGCCAATGTGTAGAATAAAGATGCCAGAAATCCAAGCAATACCTGGCATGTTTAAACGCGTCAGGCATTCTATGACGAGGCGTGTTCAGGCGTGTATTCAAGCGCAAGGCGGTCATTTTGAACACTTCCTTTAAAAGTAAGGCGGATACTTGCTGGAACACATAACGGGCTATAACTTGGAAACAAAGCAATTTTGGGCATATGTTTATATAAACGTTTTTCATTGTTTTCAGGTCCTGAATCCATTCTGAAAGTGCGTCCACATGTTATGAAACACCATATATATATATATATATATATATATATATATATATATATATATATATATTATATATATATATATAATATATATATATATAAAATATATATATATAATATATATATATATATTAGGGTGGTCCAAATCCATAGGGGGAAATTTCAAAATTGTCTTAGATAGTCTCCACAAGTGTGGTTTTTGTCCATTTAGTGTCCACATGGTCTTTGCAAAATTGCAGCGTGATTGGTGAATATTTAGAGGTCGCCCCACTCTGAATATATATTATATAATGTACTTTTTCTTCCGTAGGTCCGATGGCTCAAACTCGATCAATTCCAAAAGTTTGGCTTCTAGGGATGGCAACTGGAACTTTATCCACGTCAAGGCTCCCTACATGCCTTGACGCCCTCCTCTTGGGGCAATACCACCACATCAATCAAAAGCAAACCACCTCCGACAGTCTGAACCAGGCATGCCAGAGGGTGATTGAAGTCTGGACCCGAGCGCGGATCCCAACTCAACGGATCGACTCCTGTGTCCGTAAGCTTTCAAAGCTTTTAGACCGCTACAAAACACTCAAGAAGCACAGGACCAGGCAACGTGCCAGCGATAGAATGAATGAAGACATCTTCAAAGCGGACATCCAGGAACTGTTTGACATCGCAACCAGTGATGCCATGAGCACAATCGTCAACGTTGAGGACCGAAATTTCCTGTCCATGCAGCGCAAGGACGTCAATTCTTGCAGCATGGCTGGCATTGATAAGGAAACGACTACACAAGAGGACAGAAAGCGATCCAGAATGGAGAAGGAAGCCAAGAGGAAGGCAAGGCATGAAGCAACACAGAAAGATTTGGAAGAAGCAGGAGTGTCATCAATTGATCTTTCCTCTTCTTCTTCTTCCCTTTTTTCGCAAGACGACGACGACTATAGACCATCGGTTCCGATTCCTTCTTCGTCTGAAGCTCCGGCACCAAAGCGTCCCAAGAACAAGGTTACGAACATTTTCCAATCTCCAGAAGTCATTGGAGCAATGGATCGCACCAATCTTTCTGACCGGAATGCTGTTTTCGTAACTGGAGCTGTATTACAGGCCGCGGGGCATGATCTGTCTGGGATGACGTGCTCTCGGAGCTCTATTCATCGCTACAGAGAAAGTGGGCGAGAACAGGCAGCTCGAGAAGACCTAGAATCATTCTCTCTAGAAGACCCTGTCCTTCTCCATTGGGACGGAAAGCTTCTCCCCGGCATTGAAGGGAAGAAGACGAATGTGCATCGGATAGCAATCCTTATAACATTCAATGGAAAGGAGAAGCTGCTTGGTGTCCCAAAGATGAAACAAGGAACTGGAGAAGCACAGGCCCAGGCATGCCTTCAAACTATGAAATTATGGAACGTGGAACAGCATGTGAGAGGTCTCGTCTTCGATACCACTGCGTCAAACACGGGTTTACATCGCGGAGCCTGTGTCAGGATTGAAGAAGCATTGGGTCACGAGCTAGTTTGGATCGGTTGTCGACATCATATACTTGAAGTCGTACTTGCTGATGTCTTTGCCTCAATATTTGGCCAACAGGAAGTCCTGAAACAGGCCTTTTTAAGCGATTTCAAAAGGAATGGCCATCTCTCTCCCACGAAGCATTTGTCTCAGCATCGGACAGCTTGTTCGAGAACCCTCAACTCCAAGAGATGAGAAAAGAGATGCTCACTTACTTACCTAACGCTCTTCAGGCAAGCCAACCTCGTGACGACTACAAGGAGTTCCTTGAACTATCTTTGCTCTTCCTGGGGGGAAAGACTGGTGGTCAACTCTTTATCCGAGCTCCGGGTCCCATGCACCACGCGAGATGGATGGCGAAGGCGATTTATGCGCTCAAAATCTACCTCTTTCACTATCAATTCAAGCTCACAGCACGCGAAGAACGAAACGTGACTCAGCTGGCTTTATTTGTCAGTCTGATTTACGTCAAGTACTGGCATGAAGCGCCAATGGGGACACAAGCTCCTCTCAATGATCTCAAAATGCTGCATCTTCTGGAAAAATATCCACACGGAGGAACTGCACAAGCGGCGAAGACAGCTCTAAGACGCCACCTGTGGTACTTGTCGGAGCATCTGATTGGACTGGCCTTCTTCGATAATAGGATCGATCCTGATACCAAAAGGAGAATGGTTCAACACCTCCAACATCCCCAAAAGAATGGCTGCCCCCGACGAATCGACATGGCGGAAGCTGGTGTTGAAAATGATGTGGCATCCTTCGTCACGAAAAGGACATTGACCCTCTTTGATGCCTTGAAAGTTGGAGGTAAGGAGGAAGCGCGCCAGTTACTTCAAAAAGATCCACGGGAATGGCCAAATGACAAGAACTACAGGGAACTTAGAGATCGCGCCTTAAAGATGAAAGTCGTCAATGATGCTGCCGAGCGAGGTATTGCTCTCGCACAACGCTACAATGACACTTTGACACGAAACGAGGACCAGAAGCAGTACCTCCTACAACTCGTAGCCGCCCACCGAAAACAGATACCAATACCATCCAAGGCGACTCTGATGCAGAAGAAATAATGAAGATACACCCATTATCATGTCCTATTGTCTTACTGTTTTCTTTCATATTCTTTGAGAACCAAAAAAAAATTTAGTTATTCAGTTGTCTATATATTTTCCCAAATTTTCAAAAAGGGGGCAAGTGGGGCGACCCCTAAATATTAACCGAATAACGTGAAACTTTGCACAAATACTGTCCACACCAAGAGGCATAACACCAACCTTGTGGAGAGAACTTAGTCGATGCTTTAACTTTTTGGACCACCCTAATATATATATATATATATACACCTGAAAAATCAATTAAAAAAAATGGATTAATTCACGTTCATTAATATAATTACTGTGGAAGGGTGGGAGTTGCTTTTTTTTTTTTTCCGACAGACATTTTGCATCACACATGCTGAAAATGTCTTCTTTGAGAAATTACGTGACGAATCGGAGTGGGTAATTTCTTAACATAACCTCCAGCGTGCTATCTTTGGCCAAGTCTTTATTAACATAACAGTGAATCAAAAGTTTTACCTCCACATCCTCCAAAAACAGTTCATCTCGCTTCTTATGGACCGAGGCACTGGCATGGACATGGTCATAGTCATAGTTTGATTTCAGCAGGAGGGCGAAGACCACGCAGCACATGTAATTTTCGACCTTTTGCACGAAACTTTTGGCCACCTTCACAACTGTTGTCCGGTATAGCTTTTGTCTCTGACCTCAATCTCTGTGCTCTCTTCTTATGGGAATATTTAAAGGGCAGGGTCTTCAAGGGAAACCTCAGAACAATTGAACCTCTAAAGCAGCGACTCAATGTGATTAAGCACATAGCATAAGAGGGAATATGCTAAATTTTGTTGAAATCATCTCTCTCTAATCGTCATCAGTACGTTAACGTGAAAAACATTTCATCAGAATATGCCGTATTGAAAAGTGGGGTTCCACAAGGACCTATCCTTGGATCCTTACTTTCCTTAATTATTTATTAATGTACTAGCAAAAATACCGCCCTACGGGCGGTTTTTGCTATTTCCTGCGGAAGGCTTGGAGCCCTCGGCCAATTACTTCATCTGGGAAATGAATTTTCTTACCTCAAGGTATTATTTCCTGTTATAAAATATAAAAAAGAACACTTCATCATAAACTTATCTTTATTTCATTACTGAAGAATCTCTTGTAGACATAATTGTCAACAAATACTCCCTTTTCATTTCTTTTTGTCAGGACTTTTAGCAAAAGATCGGCGCTACGCCCCGATTTCGCTAGATCTGCGGTACTTGGGCATTCGGCCCAAACCGAATCGAATTGTGGGCCTACGGCGTATTTTATTTTGAACATCATTCCTATCCCTCTCACCTTGGGCCTCAGTAATTGGGGTGCCTGCGGCGCCCCAATTACTGTCGGTTCAATTATTTGGTCAATAAAACTATAGAAAAGAACGCAGCCATGAAAATCTAAAGCTTCACAAATCTTGATACAATGAGCTCAAATGTGAAGCTTAAGATTTTCATGATTGCGTTCTTTTCTATAGTTTTATTAGCCAAATAATTGAACTGACTAACTGGGGAGCCTGCGCCCCCCCCAATTACTGGGGGTTCAATTATTTTGTCAATAAAACTATAGTCATGAAAATCTTAAGCTTCACAAATCTTCTTGAAACAATGTGAAGCTCAAGATTTCCATGGCTGCCTTCCCAATTATTTGGTCAATAAAACTATAGAAAAGAACGCAGCCATGAAAATCTAAAGCTTCACAAATCTTGATACAATGAGCTCAAATGTGAAGCTTAAGATTTTCATGATTGCGTTCTTTTCTATAGTTTTTTTTGGTTACATATATATATCGCACTTACCTCCATTATAATATAGATATAATTTTTATCAATCAACATTAAATTGCATTCAATTTGTAGTGATACAACACTCGTTTCTACCACCACGATATCAACTTCGCTCAAGTTGAATGAACAGGCAATTAGATCATGTACACAAATGGGTGTGCAAACAAGCTTTTATTGAACTTGACAAAATCATCTTATATGATTGTAACTAAAGAACTTGTAATTTCTACAAAATTAAATGTGGCTAAAGTGCTTGGCATCAAGTTAGATAAATTTTAAAATCACGTTCAACCTATCAGATCTAAAATATGTAGATTTCTCTACAGGTACATAATACTGAGGGAAAAAAAAGATTCCCCAAAATGTTCTTTAAACAGTATTACTCATTTATTCATCCACACTTACAGTACGACATTACAACAACGGGTAGTACAAAGAACTGTGTAAAAAAAATCGGCTGGAAGAAATCCATAAAAAATGCTTACGAACTTCCTCAAACAATTATAACATACAATCTCATACCCCTTCAATGTTGAACATTTTGAATATATTAAAACTAAATTATTTGTATAAACTACCTATCGGTAGCAATATGTGCGAAGTTGCTAATAACAGAAACTATACTTAGTTCACTTAGTACCCTCCAGCATCAAACCAATCATAATCATAATACAAGGCTTCCCAATGATTTCAAACACGAACCAAATTATTCAATGCAGATTGCAGGAAAACACGAGTACATATATGAAACACCATACGCAGAGATGGTACCTTACACCGTGTATCTTTGATACAAATTTATCTGTATCACGTACCTTAAAGTGATATATTTGATGCAAGATACATTTCACGTATCTCGATATCCATCGTCATGACTTTTGAAGTGTTAATCATTAAGGATTAAGTTATCAAAGCCTTTGTCCACGAGTACATATCAAAAACTAATTTTATGCGCATCATTTAAATATAATGATTTAAACCAGGGGTACCCAACCTTTTAAGATCGACGTACCACGTTTTGCCATTATGAGTTTCCAAGTACCATCTTAAGGGGAAAAAGGAAAGTGCAAGTACCACCTAATCTTGAATTTTCAGCATTATCTAAAAAGTTACTTATTCTAATATTCATCGACATTTGTACCGAATCAAAATCTTTATTTTGGCCCCGCAGGTCATCGTTAAATAATCTCAAATCTACCTGGACTGCAAATTGGATAGCATGCAAACTCACATTGAAAAGGTTGCAGGTTTTTTCATCTACAACTAATATTACTTTTCAAAACATTACCATTATCAATTAGCAAGCTGCTTATTTATAGCCCTCTTGGTTGGGTACCATACGTTGGAAATCGCTAATGTAAACGCGTTAAAACTTCTCTTTTCCTTATTATTTCTAGTCAACAAACTTAAGCTGATTAGAGAAGTACGAGTATCTTACATATGTATCTAGAATCTCTATATTCCCATTTCTTAAAAAAGTATCTTGTATTTTGTATACAAGATACATTTTTTAAGGTGTCTTTCCCATCTCTCTGCCAATATCTATAAATGTCACACAGACACCATCATTAATCTCATTTCGTTAATCACTAAAACAATGTTATTAATTCTTACTCAATTACCGTAACCCAGTTACATAATTATTTTAAATACAGGGTGTTTCAGGTTGAACCTAGAAATACCAAAATAGATGGAATTTGTAGTTTGTATTTGGTATTTGACATTTGATATTTTGGTATTTCTAGGGTCGACCTGAAACACCTTGTGTATCAAATAAATGTTAAAATTGTGAACTGTATTTTGTATGTATATTCTTTGTTACTATATATATATATATATATGGTGGCGCGCGCAAAAGTCAGGAACCATAGGCACATTTTATTAAATTATAATAAATGTTCGAATTGGTGGCCTTCCACTTGGAGACACTTTCTGACGCGTTGAATGCATGATGTTTGAACATTCCTTGACACATTAGTACTGATTTTGGCAAACTCAGATGTGATTTTATTCTTTAGACTCCGAGCAGTGTTTCCCAACCGGGGGCCATGGCACATTTGAAGGGGGCCACAGGAAAATGTTATTTTGTAAAATAGAGTTAAATCTGCATATTACCTACTGAAAATAATGCTTATGGGGGCCACAGGAAAAAATAAGGTTCCTAAGGGGGCCATAAGCCAAAACCGGTTGGGAACCACTGCTTTAGAGGACGTATGGTTCTGGGTCGATCAGCATAGACTAGCGACTTGAGATGGCCACACAAGAAAAAGTCAAGAGGCGTGAGGTCTGAAGACCTAGGTGGCCATTCGACGGGCCCTCGCCGTCCGATCCACTTGGTTGGGAATGTTTAATCTAAAGAGCTCCGGACGATGGTTGTGAAATATGGTGGTGCACCATCCTGCTGAAACCACATCTCCGCCCGTTCTGACAATGGAATGTCGTTCAGTATGAGCATTAGAAATGTTTGCAGCATATGCAAGTATGTTTCACCTGTTACATTGCCGTCGAAAAAGTACAGACTAATTAACCGATTCCCCCAGAGCGCAGCCCACACCATAATTTGTGGATCGAATTGCACATGTTCTTCCTCCATCCAGTTAGGGGGTTCTCATTGGCCCAATAGCGTGCATTATGCCTAGTGACACGACCGCTGAGGTGAAATATCGCTTCGTTGCTGAACATGATTCTTCGTTGAAGCTATCGATGTTGTAGAAATCACTGGCAGAACTCTACACGACGGTCTGTGTCGTCACCGTGCAGTTCCTGAACGAGTTGGACTTTGTAGGGGTGGAAATGATTTGTTGTAAAAATTCGTTGAATGGATCTTCTGGAGACACCCGTTTCCTGGGATAACTTTCTTACAACTTACGTGGGCTGTTTGCGAGGTGACTGAGTACCGTTAGTGATGTTGATGCATCGGTTGAACTTTTTGGCCGGCCACTAGGCCGATCATGAACACTTCCCGTTTCTTTGAAACGAGTGAACAGTTTTCCAACTGATGCCTGAACAAATGGCGGCCTCTCAGGGTGTTTGTCATTAAAAGCAGTAGCAACTGATCGTTGTGTGTTATTACGCCTTGCACACATTAAAACTATCTCCACCCGTTCATCTATTGTCAATTTCTGTGCCATAGGTTCAACAACAAATCTGAAAAGAACAAAACACATTAAAACAAATTATTAAAATGTGCCTATGGTTCCTGACTTTTGCGCCACCTTGTGTGTGTGTGTGTGTGTGATGAATAAAACCACGAAGGAAAGGAAACACAGTGGTGCTCAAGCGCTTTCGTCTAATGACATCCTTAGGAACACTGAAGTACATAAAGAGTTCAAGACTATATAGGTTACAAAAAAAAAAATATATATATATAGTAAATATAGAAATAAAATTGTAGGATGAGCATACACATTTGTGAGGAAAACTACCAATTTTAGCACTTTGCGCGAATTCAACACAAGCTCAAATGGATGGTTTACAACCAATTTTATAGATAATGCCTAAATGATATATAGGTCACAAAAAAAATAATAAATAAAAATAAAGAAATAAAAATAAATTGAAAAATAAAAATTGTAAGAGGAGCATACAAATTTATAAGGGAAGAATTACCAAAGGTTTAGCACTCTGCCCTTGTTTAAATTCCCCAACCTTTGTTTCATGAAATTTACGAGTTGCGGCGGAGAACTTCTTCACTTCGTAACATTTTGGATCGCAAAATTAAAAGTCTCATTCGAAATAATCAGTGGAGTAAAAAAGTAACCTCAAAATGTTTTGAACCTTTCTTCGAAAACCATTAGTGACGATGCAAAAAGTGCCCTTGGATTTGGTATGTCCTTTTTTATTGTTCAAAAACCTTCTGCTTTACAAATTTGTTATAGTCTTGCTTGTTTTGAAAAACTGTGTAATCTTCCTCAGTCTTTGGTTAACATAGTTAAAGGCCTTGTTGCGAATATTACTTACGAAGATAACTTTCCTAAACGTTTTCGCAATAGCCTCTCACAATTAAAAAAAGATGGGGAGCTCCATATTACTAAAGCAGACAAGGTTAACACCATACAGGAAACTTAGGAAGAACCCGCAGGATGACGTCATCAAATCATTCAATAGTGGCTTGAAACGCATTCTCAAAGATCATAAGGACTTAATTCCACTTTTCATGTCCACTTCACCTTCTCTTCCCTACCTTTACGGTCTTATTAAAACCCACAAACCTGGCAACCCTATGCGCCCTATTATTAGCTCAGTGGACTCTATTATCTATAAACTCTCCAAATGGCTTGTCAAAGTCTTGTCCCCCATTCTCGGAACTATCTCTGATTCACATGTAAAAAATTCCATGGATCTTACTGAAAAATTGAATAATGTACGCACTGAAACCAACGATAGATTGATCAGTTTTGACGTTTGTTCATTGTTTACAAAAGTGCCGATTGACGATATGCTTGACTTTCTCGCCCGAGAATTACATAAGTTTGACCTGCCACTACCTGCACACATCGTTTTGGAACTTACTAAGCTTTGTATCAAAGACTGTAAATTCACTTTCAATAACGAGCATTATCAACAGGTTTTTGAGATGGCCATGGGCAACCCCTTGTCGCCCCCTCCTCTCCAATATTTATATGGAGTTTTTCGAAATTACTTACATTCCGAGAATCTTGGGGGTTGGCATCCCATGGTTGCGGTACGTCGACGATATTTTGTATCTGGCCCATGAATCGCGACCTAGATGACTTCCTCCTTCAGTTAAATGTCAAGTCCCCTCCATTAAGTTTACGTTAGAAGTGGAACAAGACAACTCAATCCCGTTTTTGGATTTGCGTGTACATAGGGAAAGCACAAGTTTTAAGTTTAGTATTTATCGGAAAAGAACAAACAATTTGTCCTACGTACACTTTTACTCTGGACATGACACCCCCATTAAAAAGGCCATATTTTCTTCAATGTTTCTCCGCGCTCTAAGGATCGCCAGTCCGGAATACATCGATGCCGAATTGGAAAAATCAACGGTATTGGAAGTGATCTGTGCTACCCACCTGCGTTTATGGAATCTTGTCTTAACAAGGCAAAACGAACCTTCTATCGTGTGAATAACAACACTCGCACTTTGTCAAAGAATTTTAGTTCTTCCATTTTTCCCGGACTTTTTAGGCATTGCTAATGTACTTAAACTTTTGGATATTAATGTAGTATTTTCATATAACAATATTGTGAAAAATATCATAGTAAAAAATAGCCTTACCAATAATTCAGGTATTATCTATAAAATTGGGTGTAAACAACGTGATTCCTTTTACATTGGTCAGACGGGAAAGGATTTGCACACGCGTGTAAAACAGCATCAATATTCCGTTAGAATGGGACAGTCGTCCAGTGCCCTTTTTATCCATTTGTCAGAGTTATCCCACTGTATTGATTGGAATAATGCTTCAGTTTTGTTTCACTCTAGCAACATTGTTAACAGAATTATTCTTGAGTCTGCTATTATTCAACTTACAAATAACTTTAACATGAGCAAAGGTCTTTTTCAACTCGATCCCGTTGTTTTGGATTCGTTCAGAACGGATTTAAACAAGAAGGGCAGAGTGCTAAACCTTTGGTAATTCTTCCCTTATAAATTTGTATGCTCCTCTTACAATTTTTATTTTTCAATTTATTTTTATTTCTTTATTTTTATTTTTTTGTGACCTATATATCATTTACGCATTATCTATAAAATTGGTTGTAAACAATCCATTTGAGCTTGTGTTGAATTCGGGCAAAGTGCTAAAATTGGTAGTTTTCCTCACAAATGTGTATGCTCCTCCCACAATTTTTATTTCTATATTTACTATATATATATATATATTTTTTTTTTTGTAACCTATATAGAGTCTTGAACTCTTTATGTACTTCAGTGTTCCTGAGGATGTCATTAGACGAAAGCGCTTGAGCACCACTTTGTGTTCCTTTCCTTCGTGGTTTTATTCATCATAAATATTTTTCATGTGTTACTTTCGTGAAATAATTTATATATATATATATATATATATATATATATATATATATATATATATCTCTCTGGGAGGAGAGAGTAGAAGTGTGTATACCAGGGATGCTCAAACCTGTGCCCGCGAAGCCATTTCGGTGTGCCCCCAGATAAGGTTTTAGAGACTGGTTAATAGAAAGAATATAGCAATTGAAACCAGATATTTTTTGTGTGTTCCCGCCAGCGAAAAAGTTTGAGCACCCCTGGTGTATACACTCGAACAAAGACGAGGCAAAGATGCTCACCGAGACGATGGATGTGACACACGTGATGGAACGCGGCGTTAAGCGACGCTGACTGGCTGCCTGAAGCGCCGCACACGGCGTTACTTTACGTCAAAATCCGAAATTGTTCGCGACGCATTTAGTTAAGTTTTAATTTTTTATCACGTTAAAAAGTTACTGCGCTTAATTCTGAAATACCCTAAACAAGGCCATCAAAACGCAGTGAAAAGGGACGGTTGAGGCCCCTCTGAAGGAGGTACTGGAGGTACTCGGATCATACTGTGGGTAAGGAATAACTTGCAATTTTATGGAATACTGTTTACCTGCTTTTATGAAAGCGCACCAAGGAAGGAAGGACAATAATGATGAATTTACTTTCCAGTTAAACCCAAAAGGAAATGGGAATAACTGACGGAATTTGAGTAATAAAAACGCGAAATGTGACGGGGACAAAAGACACTGAATATGTTCCATCCTGCAAGTTTATTTACTAGACTTCGACAAAAAATTTTATGTATAAAAACTTCGTTCCCCCTTTGTGTAGGAACGAAGGTAAAGATTAAGGGTACAGTTACGGAAAGAAGTTCGGCGAAAAAAGGTAACAATTCAGGAAACTCCAAAACTTAGACTACTAATTTGTTATTTTTACTACAAATTTTTAATTTTTCAACAGAAATCAGGAAACAAAAAGTGCATATAAAACAACTAGTCTACAAGTCAAAAAACAGCCCCAAAAACGTGGCCACTCTTTTCACCGGGCCAACAAATGTAGTCCATTTAAATTCAACTTGGGAGGGGGAGGAAAAAAATGACAATACAAAACTAGAAAAAATTGGCAAATTTATCACTGAACAGTCGAATCGTTGTAGTTTTACGGTCAATTATGGGATCACTTGTCGATGAAGGGTATGCCAAGGTTAGGCTAGTTGGTGCACTAATATGGGTTGTAGAGGGCTAGGCTAGGCAGGCCAATCTAATAAGTGAAATCCGCCTAGGCCAAGTTGGTATTGTCGTCACGGCAATCAGTTTTGATTTGGCAGCGAGCGGAAGAAGTTTGTTAATTCTGTTATTTTATGACAGTTGTTATGGCACGTTTAATTGAGGAAGGCAATATTGCTATCAAACTTCTTCACAAGGAAAAAGGTTTCGGTGCTAAAAGAATAATAAAACAGTATCCTAATAGACATGGATTGTACGTAGTGTGTCACGTTTGATGGGAAACATTGGTGAAAAGTGAACTCATACACGAGAGTCGGGAAGTGGACGATTCGTACAGCAAGGACCCCGGCAATCATTGAATTTGTAAGAACTTATTTGCCGCCAAGAAAACAATCCCCGTTGAAGTTTGAGTGTACGAAGAATTGCTAATTGCACAGGTATTAAAAACAAGTTCAGTGCATCGAATTGCGAAGAAAGACCCTGGTCTAAAAACATTTAAGCGCTTCCAAGTGAATCGCATATCCGAACAGACCAAAGTAAAACGTGTACAATGTTGTTGATGATTACTTCGCCATTTTAGATCAAATAACGACGTGTCTATCATCTGGTTTACGGATGAAAAGATTTTCACCATTAAACGGCATCGAAATACACAAAACGACGAGTGTACGCTAACGTGGAAAAAAAAAAAGCAAGATCCTTCGAGGAAAACCACTTCAGTCAGTCTGAGTCTGTGATGGTCTCTGTTAGTATTCATCGTTTAGGAAAAACAGTTGTTTTTTCGTCGATAAAGGTGCAAACATTACTGTGACGATATCTTGAGCAAGATAGTGCCTGAACTTGAAAGTTTCAGTGAGAATTATGTTCTTCAGCAAGACGGCGCTCCATCTCATCGGTCCCGGCAAACCATTGCATACTCGCAAGAACAATGTCCCAATTTCATCGCGCCATAAGATTGGCCACCAAGCAGGGTCGGCAAAAACCCGGCAAAAACCCGGCAAAAACCCACACCCAACTGGTTTTTTGCAACCCTGCCACCAAGTAGTTCAGATTTAAATCCAAATGACTATTTCATATAAGAAGTTTTAGTAAAATATTCAAGATGTCGATCAACTTCGAGAGTACATTGTAACATGGAATAAGCTCGATCAAGACGCCATTTCTACAGCAGTTCGGCAGTGGCATAAACAACAATTAGTCATTGATAATTGGAGGACACATTGAACACTTGCTGCGTTAATGTTTCATACAATACTGAATACATTTATCCTACACGGCCTATAAGTAGTGATTTTGCATTTTAGGCCACGTTGGAAATTCATTCCTTTATCGCAAATGTTTAAAGAGTGTCATTAGAATGAAAAACATACTTTTTATTTGTTGCATCCGAGGTACGTTTATTATTGGCGTTTTGGAGTTAAATAAATAAAATAAAATAATCTTCAGTAACAATCCTCTTTACACTTGTTCGTGTTTAGTTACAAATACATATAATAAAGTCATGGGCCATGTTGATCCCATGTGACCAATAAGCGGGGTTGTGACATAACTAGTTACTCAGCAATCGTTACCCTTTTGAGTAACTGTAACGGTAACTAGTTACATTTTCCAGCCGAGTAATTGTAACTAACTAGTTACAGAAAAACATGAATATTTATAACTTCAACCAGTTACTTTTTCTGCGACGTCAGCGTTAGTAGGTACTTTTTTTCACAAGCCTTGCTCGATGTACATATTGTGTACAGTGCAAGTTTATTGACAACATATATGTAATGCTAATATAATAAAATAATAATGTTTATTCGTTTAATCGCAATCAATTTGAAACAAATGAACAATCTTGGCAAGTATCACTTAATTGTCAGGGAAAGTACTTTTATCAGGATCAGATGCTCGCTAAAACTAGCAAAAATGTTAAAAGTAACTTTTCGAGTAATTACCAACGAGTTACTTTTTGAAACGACAACTAATGACTAGTTACTTTTTTGAGACTAACTACTAACTAATTAGTTACAAAAAGTAACCGTCACAACAGAGCAAATATGCATAAACCATATAAGAAAAACTTCAGCGAACACGATTGGTAGGCCACATGCGAAGCTGTAATGCTTTAACTGCACGCCACACGGAACGGAGCCTTTATATATAAATAAATATATAAGCATTCGTGTTGGACTAGGCCGCAGTGATGGCGAACCTATGACACGCGTGTCAGCAGTGACACGCGATGGTGACACGCGATGGATTGAAAATGTTTGGTATTCTGATGAAAAACTGCAATAAATCGTCTACGCCCTAGTACTTTCGATTAATAAGTCAGCTATCTATGATTTTGTAGTTAAATTTAAAATGCATGTATGCAAGTGACACACTTGGATAAAAAGGTTCGCCATCACTGGACTAGGGCATGGTTAATTAATAATTTTTAGGAAAAAGTGATGAATGATGAAATTTTCTAATTAATCAATGATTAACTTATTAAAAATTATTAGAAATTAAACACTTCTGAAAAGAGTAAGGAGGAGCTTTATTGTTTCTGTTGCGTGAGAAGACCGAAGAAAACATTTCGGTCAAACATTTAGTTTGCTTTAGTTCCAAGAATCAGGCGTGGGCGGATTAGACAGTTTATACATGCAAAAAAAGTGCCAACCTGGCACAGGTTCCGCGAGTTGGTCTCTCTTCACGCGGTCAGGCTGGTGGTCTCATCTTTAGACGACTTGACTTGATGTAAGAAAGAGTTGTTTCCTTGAGCACTCCAGCTCACATTGCCAGGTACACTCTTCGTTTGGTATTGTCCTGAACCAGGTATTTAATCTTCTCCTGAAGACTTCTACTTCGACATCTGCGGTGTTCCCGATTTCTTTGGATAACCAGTTAAATAGTCTCGCACCTCTGACAACAAAACTATTTTCCTTCAGAGTAGAGGATGTCCCTTCTCTGGCCTATAGTTTGGGGACGCTACACATTCTAACTTTCCTATTTTCCCTCGTTGTTTGGATGGTTATCAAGTTCTGTTTGAGGTTACGTAATAGTTTTCTATCACTTTCTACTGTATGTATATATATATATATATTATGGTTTACCTCCTCTTCTTTCCAGCGAATACAGATTTAATTCACATAATCTTTTCCAGTACTTTAGTTCTTTGCAGCCACTGATCTTGGTTGAGAAAATTCTTTGAAATTTCTCTGAATTTCTTTTCTTATTAATTTCTTCTTTATATGGAGACGTCAAGTCAAGGTTCTCAGTATGTCCCGTAATTCGTTTTGCTTTCTTTATCACTACCGTATTTTGTACCTCAAATTTTGCATCGTCAGTCACTATAACTGCTAATTGTTTGGCCTTTTGTTTCTCTGAATTTCCTATCTACTTGGGTCATAGTACAGTAGTCTGTTTTAGTTTCTCGTTTTTTTCCATGTTCTAAAGAGCTGAAAATTTTCGGTATTAAATTTGATGTTGTCTTCTGACCATCTGTATATCCTGTTTGTGTCCGTTTGTAAGACTTGCACATTATCTGCGTTTCTAATTTTAATTTTTCTGCTCATTTTTGTATAATCAAAAACGAATGTTACTGCATCACTGTTCCTTGTGGTGACTGAACTATGTACTTTCGATTCTGATGATGATATTTCTTGCAACAACTTGCTGACCTCTGTGGGGAAGTTATAGGTCCGTTTTCCTATTTTGTCCGATATTCCCACCGATTTCACTTTATCGCTATTATACCCTGATTACATTTGTCAAGTGCTTTAGCAAAGTCGGTGTATATACATCGCAATTTTCATTGTTTTCAAGGGCGTCAATGATATTGTTGTAATGTCCTATTAGATGTGACAGCCACAATCTTCTTGATCGAAATCAATGCTAGTTCTCACTGAATCTTTCCCGTGCCTCCAAAAAGTCAGATTTTCTCTCCCAAATATGTTAGCGAGACGAGATACCGGTAACACTGGTCTATAATTCTTTGCTTGAGATCTATCTTCCTCTACATATATCGGCAATGTTCGCTCTCTTCAGGATGCCGGTATTTCTCCTGTATCCAGAGATCTTCTCCATATCCAATACAGGGGTATAACTATTTCTTACAGTTTTCGATCATCAAGGAGTTCTATTTGTCGGGAACTGTAGCTTAATGTGATTTCAGTTGTCCTGTAATTCGCGTTATATATTCTGGTGTAAAGTCAAAATGAGTTACATTCTCTCCTTGTAATTCCTCTTAAAAAGTGTTTCTATTACTCACTTTTTCGGGATACCGAAAACTAATTCATACGGAGCTCTCAATATTTCAGATATTTCTTTTCAATCATCGGTTTGTGTATATTATTCTTTTCCTTTAAAAGCCCGATAATGGGGCGAATTTTTGCTTTCCTTTTCGCGAAGTTATCGAAGTATTTTGGGTTTTCCTCAATTATTTCTACACTCACTCTCTCGATACCATACCAAGGGGCTAATGTGCGATCGGTACAAGTATATTATTGGTTAGTTTATACAGAGGTGCTATCCAATGTACGGTCTGTGTCTGTATATAGCGTAAATGTAGAGCTAGCTTATATACAGGGTGTCCCGTAAGTCCGGCATCATAGGAAAAGTAATAAAAAAGAGACAAAACAAAAGCTTTATTTACAGAACATGCTCAATATGTCCACCATTGTTTTCAATACACAAATTCAGACGTGATACCCAGTCAGCAAGCACACGGTGAATGATGTCAGGAGTAATGGTGTTACATGCCCCAATAATGCGCTGCCGCAAATGTTCAACACTCCTAATTTTCTCTGCGTATACCAGCGCTTTCAAGTGGCCCCAGATAAAAATCTAGTGGCGTGAGATCCGGGCTTCTAGCTGGCCATTCCACAGGCCCTCTACGTCCTATCCAATGACCAGGGAATTGTTCGTACAGGTATTCCCTTACTTGGGTGCTGCAATGTGCAGGAGCGCCGTCTTGCTGGAACCATGTTGGGAAATTCCCTTCTTCGTTCAAGACACTGGGAAATGCTTCTTCCTTAAGCATACGTAGGTAGGTGCCTCCAGTGACATGTTCATCGAAAAAGAGGGGCCTATGATGCGATCCTTCCAAATGCCACACCATACCATCACCCGAGATGCACCTTGTTCCTTTGAAGAGGTATACCAGTGAGGTTGTTTTGAGACCAGTAGCGGGTATTCTGTCGATTTACCTCACCATTTCCATAAAAAACAGCCTCGTCACTGAACAGAATGGTGGACGGGAAATTGGCATCCCGAGCATATTGTTCCGTAGCCCATTCACAAAATTCCATCCGCCGGTCGGGATCATCTTCGCTTAATTTCTGTAGGATCTGAAGTTTATATGGATGCCATTTGTGAGCCTGAAGAATGCGATGGATGCTACTTTCCGACACTCCTGTCTCGGCGGACAATCGCCGAAGAGACTTATTGGGACTTCCGTTAAAGTGAGCCAGGATAGCAGTCGCTGTATCATCGTCAGTGGACCTCCTTGAAGGTCCATTGCGTGGTTTATCTTCCATGGATCCTGTTTCCTTAAACTTTGCAACAAGTCTGCTAACACAACTCTGTGTTATTGGTCGCGGTCTGGATGCAGTCTGTTAAATTCAGCAGCGGCCTCTCTCTGACTCCGATTTCCTATGAGTAGAATTATCTGGATTCGTTCTTCCTTGCTCACAGACATTATGGCCTGTAGAAAGAGAAAAATATGAATTATGGTTTGTAGAAATAGAAAAATATGAATTTCTCCTATGATGCCGGACTTATGGGACACCCTGTATTTTCCTTTCCTGCTAAATTTCCTTGGCTACTTTGCCAGGATCATGGTATTTTTTTCAACCTTTATCCATACCCCCTCTGGCGGGGAGGGAGCCTTATGCTTTTCTATCGTTTTCTACTGCCACTAAGAAAAAAAGTTAAATAACAGGAACCTCCGCGAGTGGACCGGAAAGTCTCTCTCTCTCTCTCTTATATATATATATTATATATATATATATATATATATATATATATATATATATATATATATATATATATATATATATATATATATAATAACAGGGTGGTTCAAAAGTCCATATCTATTTTGCTGAAATAATAGTATTTTTTGATATAGTAACATAATTAGATGTATATTTATTTATCAAGTATAGGTCTAAGATTCGATGTGATCACCATCAGTGTCTCTGCAAACTTCAAATCTGTCCACTGCAATGCGGAACACATTCTCAAGCATCTCTCGGGTTATTTTAGCGACTGCCGCGACAATGCGGATTCGCAGATCTTGCAGGTCTGTAACTCTTGTTTTGTAAACCTCAGACTTTACAAAGCCCCACGCAAAGAAGTCTAATGGTATTAAATCCGGAGATCGTGCTGCTCAGGGGCTGTTTCCACCACGTCCAATCCAGCGATTTGGTAAGAGCTCATCAAGGTACGCCCGAACGATGTTTGCATAGTGACGTGAAGCTCCATCTTGTTGAAAGACAACAGTGTCGAGCATGTATGTCATCTGAACGAAGCTGACGTTCAAGAAACTGCTGAAGCATGTCAAGATAAATTAGCCTTGTTACCGTAGCTTTTGCAAAGAAAAAAGGTCCGTAAATCTTCGATCTTGTCATACCCAACCAGACATTAACTTCAGGAGATTCTCTCTCCCATTCGTAGAACTCGGTTGGTTTTTCACTAGCCCAGATATGGCAATTATGTCGATTCACCTTTCGGCATATGTGGAATGTTGCCTCATTGTTGAAGAGAATAAAAAAATTTAAACTTGTTAAACCACAATTAATTCTGTGCACATGGAGGCTCAATCTTGCATAATCCTCTTCGTATAACTCGTGTTGTAGCACTTGAATATGGTAACTTTTCTTTTGTCATGTTGATTTTAAAAGTTAGAATAGTGGTTTTTGGTATGCTCAGTTTACGTGATGCTGTGCGAGTTGACATTCTAGGATTTGTTTCAAAAGCATCTCTTACCAATTCGACATTTTCTTGAGAGGTACCTGGACGTCCAGATCTTGCCTCATCATGAACAGATCCTGTTCTTTGAAATTTATTGACCAGCTCGCGAATTGCTTTGTTTGTAGGTCCTGGTTTGAAAACTTTCGAATTTTTCTGGAATTTCTTTGCACTTCTTCCATTGGATACGAAGTGTTACTACCATCACACGTTCTTGTACATCCATCATCATCTATGGCCTGTAAAAACTAAAATAGAAATATCATTATTTCAGCAAAATAGATAGGAACTTTTGGACAACCCTGTATATATATCACGCATTCATCATGATCGGAGGCTCGTTTCCCATTTTCTGAGGTGGGCGTGATGATGCTATTTGAACGTTCTACCATTTTACCAAATTTTCAATGGACAACCTGAGCAGAAATTGCAGATGAGAGTATTGCAGACGGCACTACAAACGACTGCAAATAGACCTTATGGGATGGATTGCGACCTTCCTTCTGGGACTCAGGTACTACCAGATTTGATATACAGCGTGACCTTTGAAAGGGACCTTTGAAGCATTTCGTCGAAAGGCAATTTCATCGACACTCTAATAATCTAATCTAACATACGCCTAACCTAAACTTAACTTGCTTAACTTAACATAAACCTAACATTATTTAACACATTCACCGCCAAAGACGAGAAATCTTGTCTTTTAACACAGATCAGTTGACCGCCAAAGATGAGAAATCTCGCCTTGAATGCATACATTGTAAGCTTTATTTTGGCATATTTTGTTGAGATATATCTTGTTTTAATTTTTTTTTTAAATTTTGGCGAGACTTTGCCAAAATGCTGGCGGTGATCGTGTTAATGTAACCCTAAAAACAACTTTGCCAATAACATGCCACGTCCAGGAAGTAGTTAGCCTAATACGTATTTAGCCCGGAAAGAAGACCGATTTATGCGCCTCTGACGATTCAGATGAATCTCTTTTTCAACTCCTATTTTCATATAAACGATCTGACCACAAGCTTGAATTAAAAAAAGAGAACGGTGAAAAATTATATAGATTATATAGAAGGCCTATTTACAAAACGTGTTATGAATTTAACTCTACTTAATCATTTGACAAACTATTGTATTTCGCGCAAAACATTTCAAAACTTAGAAAATGTTATGTTTAATGTTTATGGAGATTAAACTGTTTCAAAAGCTGCAATTATTTCGTTTCATCAAGTAGTTTTCAAACTCTTTAATTATATATATAGAAAGACTACGTAAACTAAATCTGTACTCCCTGGAAAGAAGAGGAGAGCTACGTCATAATCTACATATGGAAAATGATCGAAAAACTGATACCAAACCTCCTCAAACTAAACTCAATTACTATCCAAATAACGCTGGAAAATAGGAAAGGCAGAATGTGTAGTGTTCCCAAATTAATATAAAGGCCCAACAAGGGACCTCTTCAACACTGAAGGAAAATAGCTTGTCTGTCAGGGAGCAGAGACTTTTTAACCAGCTTCCAAAGGACCTCAGAAACGTTACGTTACAGGGTCAAAGTTGAAGTCTTCAAAAGACTAGATGCCTGGCTCAGAACGGTATCAGATGAGCCGGGTGTACCTGGCTATGTGAGGTGGAGAGTGCAAGGAAGCAACTCATTCCTCTACTGAGCCAGGCCTAGAGACAGGGCCACCAGCTTGACCTTCGTGTGGAGAGAGACCAACACACGGAACTTCAACGGTTTTATATATATATACACACAGTATATATATATATATATATATATATATATATATATATATATATATATATATATATATATATATACACACACACGTTTCATAAATTTTCATTTTCCATCATCAGTGCTAAAAATATAAAAGCAGATAAAAAATTTAATAAGTATAATGAATGGGAACTTATACAATATATTTAAATAAACGTGTGATAAGCACACCGGACAAAAAATTAGTCACCCCTAATAGCACCGATAGTAGGAAGTTCAAGGTCACACAGAGGGCGCTGATGTAGCATTGGTAAGTGACAAGTAGCGGTGACGTAGCACACAGGATCAGATCTGTTTCGTGAGGTGGTGAAGAACAAAGTGTGTGTTGGATATAGTCTGCAAAATGGGTCGTGAGGCAGACGTTACTCAGTGGCAAAAAGGAGCCATCGTGTTTGGCAGAGCCCACGGACACAAAATGTCTGAAGTAGCCCAATTTGTTGGTGTCAACGCGTACTGTCCAGCGAGTTTACAAAGAGTGGTGTAGTTCGCAATCAGCTGACAATCGACGGCGTAACTGTGGCCGGAAAACAATTCTCGACAATAGGGGCCGCCGCCATGTTTCTCGTCTAGTAACTGCAAATCGTTTTCAAACCAGAGAACAATTGCTCCAAGAAACCAATGAGGTTCTCCAGCGACCAATTTCCGAACGGACATTGCGACGAGAACTGCATGCGATGGACATCTGGAGCAGGGTACCACGGAAGAGGCCGCTGTTAACAGCAAGTCACAACTTGGCACGTTATAAATGGGCTCAGAGGCACAAAAACTGGACTGCGGCAGATTGGAAACGTGTAATTTGGTCCGATGAGTCCCGTTTTTGTTTGTTCTCCAATGATGGGAGGCGACGAGTACATCGCAGGTCCAATGAAGCCTTTAATCCTGAATGCGTCGAAGGTGTTGTTCAGGCTGGAAACAGAAAGTGAAGCGCAGGAATAGACACCCACGGACTCTGGCGGAACTTCGGGACGGCTGATGAACGAGTGGCAGCAAATCGATGTTCAGTACATGCACAACCTCGTAGAGTCTCTGCCTCGCCGGATTCGTGCGGTTATCAAGGCCAGAGGCGCCGTCACACGTTATTAGGTACATTCTGAGAGGGGTGACTAATTTTTTGTCCGGTGTGCTTATTAATGGTGTTTAGCTAATTAAAATTAAAAATAAAATAATATGAAATATAGAAGTGAGCTCAGTCGTCAAATGTAAGTAAAAAGCGAACAAAATTGAGAGGAGTCTTACCAGGTTGTTATTGTCAGGGTAAGGGGACTAATTGAACAGAGGGTTGGGAATGAATGGTTGTTGGAAAGAGTCCATGTTAGAAGAGTTGGAGCCAGACGGAGCGATGGTGAAGTTCTTCTCAGTGGTAGGATATGACAGTTTATTTGGCTATGTTTAAGTAAGTTAAAGGCAGAACTGTAGTCGTTGAGAGTTGGTTTAATAGTGAGGATGTGTAGGGATTCCAGAATACGGAGGTCGGTTAGATGGGTGGTTGTGTTGATATTTTTGAAATTTTTAACCAGAAATTTTCTTAATAATATTTATCAACCACCCCCTTAAACTTCCCACCGTTAAAAAAGACTTGCAATACTTTTCCTTTCCCTATTACGACCATATCAGCCACAAAATACTTTCAGAACTCCGCCTCCTACTCACCCCTCTTTACCCGCAAATTAACTTTCAATTCGTTTTCACCAACAATAATAGCATCAAATCATACCTCAACCACAAAGAAAAAACACCTCAGCCCCTTGCTTCGTCCATCAACAACGTTTTCAACTGTGTTCGCTGCAAAGCGAACTATATTGGCAGCACCATTCGCCAGTACCAAACCAGAGTGGGCGAGCATCGCGGTATTTCTACCAGAACATCGCAACCCTTAAATAAACCTCTAAATCAGCAATAAGAGATCACTACTTCCCTCCAATTTCAAAATTATCAACACAACCAACCATCTAACCGACCTCCGCATTCTGGAGTCCCTACACATCCTCACTATTAAACCAACTCTCAACGACTACAGTTCTGCCTTTAACTTACTTAAACATAGCCAAATAAACTGTCATATCCTACCACTGAGAAGAACTTCGCCATCGCTCCGTCTGGCTCCAACTCTTTTAACATGGACCCCTTCCAACAACCATTCATTCCCAACCCTCTGTTCAATTAGTCCCCTTACCCCGACAATAACAACCTGGTAAGACTCCTCTCAATTTTGTTCGCATTTTACTTTATATTTAACGACTGATCACTCTTCTATATTTCATATTTTATTTTTAATTTTAATTACTTAAACACCATTAATATCACACGTTTATTTAAATATATTGTATAAGTTCTCGTTCATTATACTTAAATTTTTTATCTGCTTTTATAATTTTAGCACTGATGATGGAAAATGAAAATTTCTGAAACGTTTGTAAATAAACATGTACCATCTCTTCGTCCTCTTATTCCTCGCTAAGCTACGTTTCCCGAAGAACAAACCCTTCAATCAAGTTCATATATATATACACACACAGGGTGTCCCATAAGTCCGGCATCATAGAAAAATAATAAAAAAAGGCAAAACAAAAGCTTTTATTTACAGAACGTGCTCAATATGTCCACCATTGTTTTCAATACACAAATTCAGACGTGATACCCAGTCAGCAAGCACACGGTGAATGATGTCAGGAGTAATGGTGTTACATGCCCCAATAATGCGCTGCCGCAAATGTTCAACACTCCTAATTTTCTCTGCGTATACCAGCGCTTTCAAGTGGCTCCAGAGATAAAAATCTAGTGGCGTGAGATCCGGGCTTCTAGCTGGCCATTCCACAGACCCTCGACGTCCTATCCAATGACCAGGGAATTGTTCGTACAGGTATTCCCTTACTTGGGTGCTGCAATGTGCAGGAGCGCAGTCTTGCTGGAACCACGTTGGGAAATTTGCTTCTTCGTTCAAGACACTGGGAAATGCTTCTTCCTTGAGTATACGTAGGTAGGTGCCTCCAGTGACATGTTCATCGAAAAAGAGGAGTCCTATGATGCGATCCTTCCAAATGCCACACCATACCATCACCCGAGATGCACCTTGCTCCTTTGAAGAGGTATACCAGTGAGGGTTGTTTTGAGACCAGTAGCGGGTGTTCTGTCGATTTACCTCACCATTTCCATAAAAAACAGCCTCGTCACTGAACAGAATGGTGGACGGGAAATTGGCATCCCGAGCATATTGTTCCGTAGCCCATTCACAAAATTCCATCCGCCGGTCGGGATCATCTTCGCTTAATTTCTGTAGAACCTGAAGTTTATATGGATGCCATTTGTGAGCCTGAAGAATGCGATGGATGCTACTTTCCGACACTCCTGTCTCGGCGGACAATAGCCGGAGAGACTTATTGGGACTTTCTGTTAAAATGAGCCAGGATAGCAGTCGCTGTTTCATCGTCAGTGGACTTCCTTGTAGGTCTACTGCGTGGTTTATCTTCTATGGATCCTGTTTCCTTAAACTTTGCAACAAGTCTGCTAACACAACTCTGTGTTATTGGCTCGCGGTCTGGATGCAGTCTGTTAAATTCAGCATCGGCCTCTCTTTGACTCCGATTTCCTATGAGTAGAATTATCTGGATTCGTTCTTCCTTGCTCTCAGACATTATGGCCTGTAGAAAGAGAAAAATATGAATTATGGTTTGTAGAAATAGGAAAATATGAATTTCTCCTATGATGCCGGACTTATGGGACAGCCTGTATATATATATCAGGGTGTTACTATTGACATTTGCAATGTCGCACAGTCAACGGAAAGTCCCCGTCCCTTTTTTTCCCTTCTTTTTTTCTAAGCAATTTTGAGGCAACATCAGACTGAGAAAATTATATGAAAAAATAATAGAGATGAGGAAAATCAGGCTGGACGTTATGACACAAAGGGTACAAGGAAAATCAGGAAGTGGAAATTCTTAAATGTGGTTGCTCCCAGACGCCTAATGTCATTAGTCCTCATTTTGGACATACTGTATTTACATCCGTGCGAATGTCAATACCAGGTGAGATAAGTAGGAGTATTAATATTAAGAGTTATTTGTAAATGCACCGAGGGGAATCAGTTTTTTCTCAACCTAATATTCGAGATCTTAACCTTTACAGGTACAATTAAAGCTTGGGTTGGTTAGATGTCTACACGGGCACGTGTAGGACCATAGAACCGTATGCCCGTGCCCAGCCCCGGGCCGGGTATGGGCTGAAAATATGGTGTTTGGCTACGAGTCTGGGCGGGTACAGGCTTCAACTTTTTCAATCAAATGCGTCCGGGTCGGGCCGAGCCTGGTACATGTTAATAAAAAACATAACTAGCCGGACCAGACCAGAAGGAAAACCCACGGATACGGGCTGGGCTGGGGCTGGGGCTGGGGCTGGAAAAGCAAGCCCGTGCGGATCTTTAGGGCACGTTACTATTGATTACAAAATAAACCGAAGGCGCAGTCATTTTTTTAAATGAACCTACAACGAAAGGTGATTACACGAAGTTCAAAAGTGAGCAAATTCACAACAGAGCTTTTATCATCAATTTTCAGTAATGCAATTATGAATATACTTTCAACTTTGCTCACATTTATAAAATTACAAATAAATCCGCTAAAAGAAATCCCGCCTTAAACTTACTTAAAATATTTAAATTATTTTATAATTTAACCTCTTTAATTCTGTTTTTTAACATTTAGCAAACTGCATACCCATCACGCATCGACAAGACCATAATATGAAACCCCAAAAACTTATTTTAACCCATGATAACATAACTTAACTTAATCTAACCCACAATATACTTGTCGATAGAATGTTAAGTCGATCAGATGTCGTAATCCCATATTATATACATAAAAACCAACTTAAAACGGACTTTTGAAACAAATACCAAAAGAGAAACTTTGAAAGAAGTATTTTAATTTAATGATTCTCTCCTGTGGTTTATTATTTCTTAAAAATTATGTACAAAATATAAATACTGTAATTTGGAATCGATCTGATAGCCAAGAAGTGACTTCCAAATTCTCGCACTCTGAACCGATTCGTTTTTTCAATGGTAAATTCAAGATCGTTCTATTTCGTGTGTGAAATTTTGACCGTCATTATAATGGACAATCATTATACTTGGGGAGGAACTTCATGATCATTTTTACTTTTAAATTAAATGAAACAATGAAGTGTCATTGTTATATCATTGGTAGGCTGACCATACGTACCGTTTTGAACGAGACAGTACCGTTGTTTTTATATTTCCTGGCCATCCCGTCGTTTTAATAAATATGTCAATTTTGTCCCGTTTATGTACTTACTTTTCATGAATACAGAATATTACATAACCCCCGTCCCTTTTGTGCCATCCCAATGTCCCGTTTTGTCTCAAGGAAATATGGTCAGCCTAATCATTGGTTACGCGAGTCAAGATACACTAGGCCACACTTACCGTACGGTATCACGACTTTTGTAACCGATGGTACGAGTATTAGAAAGGCGGCATAAACTTAGTTTTTAACGTCCTAGTTTACCATATGGCAGTGTTTCGCAATCGGGGTGCCGCTAAATTTCATAAAAATGACAGAAATAAGTAATTAAGTTAGTAAAGATATTGAAATTTAAAATGAAATGAAACATTCACGATTTAATACGTTCTTTTGGCAACTGTACAGACGAGGTATGAAGTTACAGTGGCTGCTCAAATTACTAATTACTTGGACCACCTACATATTTCACGTGGAATGAGATTTAGAAGAGGTTTTCAAAGGATTAGGATAAGCCGTTTATGGGTATTCTCCTTTTTGCGATATGTCTAGACATACATAGTCTCAGAGGAATTACTGTTATCAAGAATTGCTACCTTCTCTGGGATTTATCAAAAAAATAGAAAAATCTAGGGGTGGTCCAAGTAATATGAGCAGCCATTGTACGTGGTGGAAAACTAAAATTGTACGGGTGACGGGAAAGAAGAACAGATGTTCATTGGGGTGCTTTGCGCGAGAAAAAAGGTGGTAATCACTGCCATATGTAGATAATTGGATTTTAAATTAGGAAGGGCATGTAACAAACACTTAAAAAATAATCACCTCTAAATTAAGTACATGCTGAATGGGGTTGAGGGTTGCCCAAGTTTCAGCTAAGCAAAACGACCCTCCTCCGATTTAAAGTTTAAATTGAGAATTATTTACATGAAAGTTATTGGGTGGAAAAGCTTTACTGAGTCAAAACAGTCCTTTCAGGTCTCTTCTCACTTCGGTATCAATAGTAACCCTAACCTAGATTAACAGGTGTTCTAACAAATTAGATAACGGTAACAAACCGTAGCCTAATCTAACCCGATACTTAGGACAAAAATTGATAACGGCAGCAATTCCTGGTTTTCGTGGCATCTTTAACGGTTGTTTTTGTTTAGTTAAGATCAAAATGAGTATAGAATGACCTATCTTGGAGTAACCTTATTTGAAAATTTCACTTCGCTATTCCTCAAAGATTCCACTATAACTTTTAAACTCTAGAGGTTTGCCAAGTCAACAAACTTTATAAACTTGGCAGTTGCTGAAACGAAAGAGGTTTCAACACAACAATGAAAATAAAGTTTCATGGCTATATTTTAATATGTATTATAAATTTATGTGAAAATCGTTGTGGCTCACGATATTCACACGTAAATATCGGTATATCTTAGAAATCTTAGAAATAATTAACTATCCGCTTCTTCAATCCGGTAACAGGCTAATGCAAATTCAGTACATGTCAATTCCAACACTGCCCCAGCAATCCATAGTTAAGGCAATACCAATAAAAATTACCCAAAATCTTATCTAGTAAACAATTTAGCCTGTGTCAAATACCTAAACAGGCACCAAAAACCAAATTTTTTCCCAGTGGGCAAGTTTATATTTTTGGTGTAGTTTTGTACTGCTGCTATTCTTTCCTACTTTGAAGCCTAGGCCGGTTCACTCTTAAAATTGACTTCGCATCCAAGACTTACTAGTTTTAACAGACTTTTATTAATTTTGCTAACAACAGTGCATTAAGGGCCTAGAAGTGATGCCACTTTACAAACCTTTCGCCAGATTATCCACATTACGATCCATATGGTAAAAGGTACGAAGAATTCGGTAAATGAATGGAAATGGGCTGAACATTAAAAGGGACTTACTTGAATTCCAATTCACAAATTCTGAAACTTTTGAGGTAATGTTTAAATGTTCAAGAAAATATGAAATGTTAAACTGTACAAGTTAAAAAATATGAATTATAAATATGATTTATTTTTGGAGTTTTCCAGGATAATAATTTTTGACCGATTTTCAACATAATTGGAGTGGGATTCTCGATATTAAGTCGGTTTAGCGTAGCGCTACTAGACCGATTCATCTCGTGCTGAAAAATGTTGGTCTTTCAGGTTCCGAGATAGAGACGTAATGAAATCTAGTTGTTTCACCTGCCGGCAGGCTTCTGAAGGAAAAATTACCTCGCATAACATGAACATCATCGTCATTATTTAAAGAACAGCCCTTATACCGCACCAAATTATTTTCCTTGTAAGGGAGATGTTTTGACTTCGTGTTCCTGGACTCTATTATGGAACATCGCGGGAGTGTGACCCACTACTTTTAGAAAGTTTAGTTCATATTAAAAGTAGCAGAAGGCAAGTGAAGAATTATATACAGATTCGCTCTTTATAATTATTTGGTTGAGCTAATTAAAAATTAACTAACTAGCTAAAGCTCATTAAAATAAGGCTAAAGAGCTCCACTGCATTTATTGCTAGCGAAACCATACCACACCACCGATTTATCACTGAATACTATGTGGCATAAATTAAGACTGCACCTTAATCAGTTCAGAAAAATATAAGAAGTGGAATATTTAGATTACAGACAGCACCTTCTGGAATGAAATTATTCAAATTTGTTCTTATATTTTTCATATTAAGTGATTAAGCATTTATGGGATACACTCGTGTAACCTACCTGATGATCAGTAGTAAGTTTTATTTTCTACACTCAAATATTTACCTTTCCTCAAACTAACCTACTCATCCTG
This sequence comes from Bathynomus jamesi, assembly GCA_023014485.1. Lineage (NCBI taxonomy): Eukaryota > Metazoa > Arthropoda > Malacostraca > Isopoda > Cirolanidae > Bathynomus > Bathynomus jamesi. Next base: position 945,084 of record JAJOZX010001216.1, on the reverse strand, counting down.
CTTATGGAAATCAATGGCCGTGACAGTTTATTCTCATCCAAGTTCCAAAATCAGATCGTCGGGTGTACTACAAAACCTTACGCTTACACATTACTGAAAATGACCCTCTTTACACCATGTCACGCAAGAAACGGGAAAAGGGTTTTTTTTACTTATGATTCAAAGACCAACTCCAAAACGATTTTTACGCACTGTACCTTTTTGATGGAGGGCGCCTCGTGGTTCGATCGGTTAGGGCGCCGCCCAGCAGTACTGCTGAGACCCCGCTGAGTGGTGGGTTCGAACCCCAGTGCTATCCGTATCTTACGTCACGACGAAGCGGCGGGCCAGTCACGCTCCTTTAATTGACTCTAGCTACGGTAGGCCAGGCTCGGGCCCCTCACTTCCTCGAGGGATAACGAGACATGGATTTACCTTTTTTTTCTTTAACTTTGATGGAAACTGCGGCAATAGTCTCAAAAGTAAGCCAAAAACTTATCTTAATACACTTACACTATTCGGATCGGAAACTGTCCCCGTCTTCTTGAATCTCATTTACAGAGACGGCAGTCCATGATATTTGGAGTAAAGTTGTCATACAACCACTGAACCATTGAACAGCACAAATACTTAACACGCAAAATTTAACCTAACCCTAAAGGAAATAATAAAGCACCCCCCCCCCACAAAAAAAGTTAAAATTATTAGTTGTTGTTGGTTACACTTCCGCATTTCCCTCTGGCATCAACAAAATTTTCACGTGAAAATTTGGATGGTTTCATCGACGAGAGAATCGATTTCGAGGTTCCACTCTTAAAGGAAAAATGACCCTCCTCTCGGAATGTTATTAACGTTCCTCTTTAGGTCTACTCTGCCACTTAATCTATACAAAAGCGAACCGCGAGTAAATTAATTTTAACGCCCGAAATGGCTTTGCAATCTCGACGCTCTCATGAACAATTAGGGCTGAGAAGTTTCGAAAGTAACTTCTCTACCGAAGTAGCCGTAAATCATACATAGTCTTTGGTCGTTCAGTCATTTCTTACTGTCAAATTTTGTTCTTCCACATCTTCGAACATAGACAGAGAAATGGAATTCTCCTCGCCTACTGCATGCGTCTCTTAAACCTAAACAAAGTTATGGATTCTACAGTATGTTTGCCAGTTCCTTTACTCTTACTTCTGTGAAAATACGTAACAGTACCTTCACGGCCTTTGTATCTGGTAAAGACGAAAATCTGAAAAGGACGGACTGACGAAAATTTATAACGACAAATGGCACGAGCTAGTTGAAATGTAAACATTTTCTTTCCTCTTAATTTAAAGAATTTCATTAAGCTTACTTCGTAATTTTTTAAACATCTTCTGATTGTAATTAATAATGATACAGGCATCATCTGAACCAGAGGTTAGATCTAGTTCGCACAACATTTTAATCATCAAAATGATCATCATCCAACAGTACAACAATTTACCTGAATATTAATTTATATGACACGTGAAGAACGGTAAAGACTCAGTATTTTGAACATTACTGTTATGAAAATATCACTTCAATAAAATTGAAGATCAAAGATCTTAAATTTACTTTGTATAGTAATTTTTTCAAGAACGTCAATTTTGTGATCAAGATTCTGATGCGTGTTTTGCGCTGTTAGTTTTAAGAACTGACAACTAAAATCCTAATACTTAACTCGAGTAGTAGGACTTGCTTTCTAATTTGGAAAAGGCAATCTTAGTCAGTTTTTTAAAGCTATTACGAATTTCTAATTAAATACATGCATAGAGATATACGTTTAAGATGTTAAGTGTATCCTACAGAATAGTCCTATCCTTTAAAAAAAAAATAATAAAAAAATAAAAATAGAAGTAGGCCAAGATAGCGCCATTTGTGAAGATAAATTAATAGCATTACTATTCCAAATTTTTTTCTTCATCATATTTATACTGGAGGACATCATACTACCAAAGCATTTTAATCTATTAGCATTTATCGTTTCTACTCTCACTGAAGGAGTGCCGCACACAAGAACAAAAGAAAATAAGTCTATAAGTGGAAGGGTTAAAGTGTAGTTGTCTTGTTAGTAGTAGTAGTAGTAGTAGTAGTAGTAGTAGTAGTAGTAGTCCTCGTCTTAAAAGTGTCAAGAAATAAGGAAGGACAAGAACAAGAAATAAATGAACAAATACGACTAATAATACAACTCACTCTGATATATAATCCAGCTCTGAATATGAACCAAGGAGGAGAGAGAGGGGACCCCAGCCCTCCATCTTTGACTGGTGAGGCTGGCACCCTCCTGACTCCGCCCTCCTGTCATGGCAGGTAGGCTGAGTTGCCAAGGGTTTTTCAAGGGTCGAATGCCCAAGGCCTCAGCAAGCCTAGCTTTAGGAGTGATAATAGCCTGAGGTGCAGGCTTCTTTTTACCCTGCAAAGAAAAGAAAAAGTGTGAATATTGCGCAAAAAGAAAGTGTGGCAGTATCCTATCATTTGGCTGAGCTTTGCCTGCCATAATAACACCAAGGAATAAAAGAATAAATCACGACGGTCATAATTGGGAAAAAAAAATATCCTTTAAGGAAAATGAGGGGTCGCGCGTCTTAAGGTACCTAAGCTCCACCACAGGCGACAACGTATTTTTTGATGGATTTCACTATTTTCACCCTTCCTCTATCGCGTGGTTTGGGTTATAATGACCTTACGACACTAGAAGTATGGTTGAAAACCTTATGAAGCGAACTACTTTTTTCACCTCTATCGCCAGCCAAAAGTTCACCCAAAGTTCGGCATAATAAGAAAATCAAAAAATTAAAAAAAATACATATAAAATATAAAAATCTATTCCAAAAACTCATCAACATCTTCATTAGCATACTTATGCTTAGAACTCTAATTTAGCCAAAAATGAACGTTCTAGCTCAATTAATAACAGAGATACTATTGCCAGAATATTGCTGAACTTTGGAGGCGATTTCTGACGAATTTTAATTTTGGCGCTTAGGTACCTTAAGACGCGGGACCCCTCAAATAATTAACCACTTACTTTTTTCTTTCTTCCTTTTGTTTTCCGTTTCTTTGTCGTCGTCTTCCGTTTAGCGCCCTTCCTCTTAACACCTTTTGTCTTTCTCTTTCTTTTTGTCGACTTTTTCTTTGTGGTGGCTTTTCTTTTGGTGTTTTTTTTCTTTTTAGTTGTTGTTGTTTTCCTCTTCCTTTTTCCTGTTTTTCTCCTCCTTTTTCCCTTCTTTCTTGTGGTTAATTTTCTCTTTTTCTTGGCGGGTAATTTTACTTTAGAACCCGCTTTTTGTGATGAAGATGTTGACACTTCTTTTTCAAGACCGCTGTCTGATTCTCCATTCTGCTCCTCCTGCCAAAGAAAGAAATGCATTCCTTGATAAGAACGTTACTGCTCTTTCTTTTTAAGGTCGAATCTCTTATTAGCGCGCAACACATACATAAAAACTCTACATTTGACCAGTACCAACTGCCGTTATATCATTAACTATTATTATAATTCTGCGATGTGTGTTTGTGGGGGGGGGGGGGGTGATGGAGTAAGAAATTGTGGTTCTGAAAAGAGTGGTGTTCTGAAGCCAGTAGAAGTGAAAACTGAGGAAGGTGTGTTAAGGTGGTTTGGACATACTGAAAGAATGGAAGATTACAGAGATATGACAACAGCGTATAAAAGTTTGTGAGGGTAGGAGGAGGAGGAAAGGAAATCCGAGAAGATGGATGGACATGATGAATGACTGCCTGAGTAAAGTGTGGACTTGATATGGGTGAAAAAGTGGATTTGAGTTGGGTGATGCGCGAGAAGTGGCGGCAAGTAGGTTACAATGAAAAATTGTAATGATGGGGGTTGTTTAACCTCTTTCGCAACATATAAGGTCATATGACGGAGGGGACCTTCAGCTTTATGTGGAATTTGAGCTACGGGTCGCTCACATAATCTGGATGCAGAGGGCAGTCTCCCATCCAACTACGACCCAGACCCAATGTCGCTTAACTAAGCTGATTGACGGAAAGCGGTGTTACGACACTGGCCATGGCATAGCCCACGTTAGAATGGATGCGTATGAATGGGTGTGAATGGATGCGTACGCTTTAATTTCTGCCTTTTCTCCTCTTCACTACCTTCTGTATTTTATTTATATCAGGGTTGTTTCTGCCTTCTCACCCCAGTTCATTGGGAAACGAGATTTTTGATAATGTATGTATGTACAAGTTTTACCAATTTGCAACTGAACTACTACTAACAAAATTATAACCACTACATCAGAGCCCAGATAGTAGTGGTTAAGGTGTGGTATAATTACACTGCCCAACAAAAATTTTTTTTTGCTGGTGATTTAATTCTAAGACCTGTTTCTGGATAATATTGATGTGCTGATTTAAAAAATCACCTTAGATTTTGTCCATCACATCAGGTTTTCGTGCAATGTGCAATGCAATATGCCTATTTTGGGTGATTCATGAAGAGCACTTATCAAAATTGATGATTTTTGAGACCTGTTAACAGCTGTTTTGCTGTTAAAATTTTATCTGTGGAATACGCAAATCTGTGCATTAAATCTGAAGGTCATGTACAACATATTAAAATCTTGGGTATCTGTGATTTCCCCAGGTGTGAGCGTGACGTCATGATCATGGATTCATTTTTTGCTTATTTAAACACTTTTAATCACTTTATGTGTCAATATTACCATTGTATATTAACGTTCACTCCCTGCACAATTGTTTACTTTTCCATGCTGATTCTGAGTATGTAAAAACTTATTTTTTGAAAGAAAAAAAAATTGGGCATAACCCTGCCAAAATGCGATATCTCCGTATTTGATTGCTCGAAAACCTGACGTGATAGGCAAAAACTAAGGTGATTTTTGAAATCAGCACACCAAAGTTACCTAAAAACAGACCTGTGTTAGAATTAAATCAGCAAAATTGGTGTTGGGCAGTGTTATCTTTAGTGAATACCTGAGGTAGTTTTAAAGTTAAATATGTACAACTGCACATAAAACTAATGTATAATCTTAAGTGAACAAAATATCTAAATTTTAATCCAACACTACAACACCAAAAATATTTCCCTCTTAATCGGTGTGTATTAGGCAGTTGGTCACTGCCCCTGGAGCGTTTTTTTTGTTTAAAGAATTGTTAAATGTAACAAAAATCGAAAATGTACATGTACGGCTCGTACTGCTTTACACTATGATTGGCGCCGCCGTATTTGTACAGTCACACCGATCGAGGGGTTACACTTATTAATCTTAGAAGAGTTTGTTCTATTGTAAATCAATGTAACTATTTCCTCTGATTTATGTATCCATCATTGCTTATAAAAATAATGAGAGTTTTCATACTCAGCGTTAAAAAAAACTTGCAATGACACTTCATTAACTAAATGATAACCCTATATGTTTAAAATAGTTTGCTTTCTTTCAGCACCTAAAATTAACGACACCTAGTTGTCAATAACGACCTTCTACAAAATGTACAAGCGAATAAACCATATATTTACAGTAGTTAGCCCTAAACCTCTCTGCTAATTTTCTAAATGGTATTTAAAAGGGAACTCAAAGAAAACGAAAGCTAAATTTTATAACTAATGGAAGGAGAAAACCTTCCGTAGATTTTGAGAGAATTTACGACTGTACAGTAGGGTGGATCGATTTTACATTTTTTTCGATTTCCATATTCTAATAGAGACAGAAACTTGCGCATGCATGAGAAAATAGCCTCTGCAAAATCTTAGCTTAATAGGTAATCATCTTCTGCCCCCGGCAGAGCGATGAAAATCATATTTTAGAGTCAAAAACGTATTTTTAAACCCTAGCCTAGTCATAAAATTTTGCGTGTGTGTTATTTCATGCCTAAGCAACGATATAAATGCTGTGGGAAATATATAAATGCATTATTTAAGACAAAGAGCCGATCTGAAAATATGTGTAATATACATATTTTCAGATCGGCGTGTGTGTTATTTCATGCCTAAGCAACGATATAAATGCTATGGGAAATATATAAATGCATTATTTAAGACAAAGAGCCGATCTGAAAATATGTATATACATATTTTCAGATCGGCGTGTGTGTTATTTCATGCCTAAGCAACGATATAAATGCTATGGGAAATATATAAATGCATTATTTAAGACAAAGAGCCGATCTGAAAATATGTATAATATACATATTTCAGATCGGCTCTTTGTCTTAAATAATGCATTTATATATTTCCCATAGTATTTATATCGTTGCTTAGGCATGAAATAACACACACGCAAAATTTTATGACTCTAGGCTAGGGTTTAAAAATACGTTTTTGACTCTAAAATATGATTTTCATCGCTCTGCCGGGGGCAGAAGATGATTACCTATTAAGCTAAGATTTTGCAGAGGCTATTTTCTCATGCATGCGCAAGTTTTTGTCTCTATTAGAATATGGAAATCGAAAAAAATGTAAAATCGATCCACCCTACTGTACAGTGGAAGCACTGGCACTTCTCTCCTCACTCCAGTAACCCTTATTGGGCTTAACTTCAGAGATACAGAAAGAACAGAATTTTGTTAGATGGCAATCCCGGGGTTGGAGTTCCACTAATAGTCACTGCTTAAGTTGAGAGTCATCCTTACGGACAGAGATTGGGATTTTACCAGTCAACTTAAGACGTAATATACTGTAAACTACATCAATAGCCCACTTGCTTATACAAGTCCGTCAGCTAAGGAAATTTGGAACCGATATTTCCGGACTAAACTTTAACCCGGGAAAGAAGTGTTGGGAGTGATTCACGATGTGTGCAACAGGTGAAACAAACTAAAAGCATACTGTGCTTTTGAAGATACCCTTTTACCGTGAAAAATACTAATAACGTTCGAACAATACATTATCTGACCCAACATCGCTTAACCTCGCTCACCTAACGGGAAATGGTGTTGCGACGTGGCTACGACGTATTCCCACCGAAAAAGAATGCGGATGGTTTATGTCGTTTAAGTTCTTTTCACAAATATTTTGTGGTTTTCTTCGTAAACTTATTAGCAACAGCGTTTTAATGCAAAAACAAATATTAAAATTCATCACTTGTAAAACATTCTTTATTCAAATCCACAAAATTTAATAGCCAATAAATTAAAGGATACGAAACGCAAATATTTTCATATTACTTTCGGTGAAAAAACTTCAAATGTAGAATTCATATAAAATTCACCAGGAATCTGCCTTTCGGTAAACGATCGTCTTAAGAGTACTTTCTTCGCGATTTTTTTTTTTTCATTTAATAAAAAAGATAATACTTCCTTCCTTTCCCACTTCTAACCACTATATTTTAAGCAAGAGACCCCATTATCTCCCACTGGAAAGCCCCGTTGCCATTCTCATACGCGAATCGTTATTTTCAACCACACACACGCAAAACCACACTGCAGGATTCAACACTTTTTCTTAGTTCGCGTCCCGTGTAACACGAAACGAACAAACCTATAACGGATTTTATTCATACTCACGAAGTACTCAATCAGAATATATGGTTTTAATTGCACATACAAACGAAATGATTTCAGGCATTTCTCATAGAATTTAAACAAATTTAAAAATTCATATTAATCTATGTTTGAAAGATCAATCCATACGCTAAAATATCGTATCGTCGTCCTCAACAGTCATTGTCACACCAACAGCAGCAAGTACACTTTATTTTTACTATGAGACTCTTTCATCAGCACGGTATCATTAACTGATGAACACAAAATTTTTAAAAAAATTCTTTGAATGAAAATATCAAATAAAATCATCTTCTGACAGTAGGTCTTCACGGATCTTTTCGGTTTGACGGCCTGTAATATTTTTTAACATTACTCGTTTTTTATTGTCCACTTTTAATCGAGGATTTCAAAAATAACATTCGTTTTAGAGAAACAAATAGTGTGCCAGTTATACGCAATTTAACAAATATAAAATATATATTTTTAAACTGTATTGGGATCTTTTTGGTTTGACGGCCAGCGGAAAAAAACGAATCATGGCTACGGGACCGTCAAATTCTAGACACTACCAACTGGTTAGGTTAACAGAACGCCCGGTTAGGTCAACTGTACGCCCTTGACGATTGGTGAGGTTGTCATATTTTCATTAGTTTACTGTCAAAACAGACGAAAATATCACGACAACCTAACCAATCGTCATGAGCGTACAGTTGACCTAAAACTTTCAGGGATTTTGGGATCTTAAAGCGTATATGATATTCTCTAAACTAAAATGTATAACTGCCTCACCATTTGTTTCTCTAAAACATGAATGTTATTTTTGAAATCCTCGATTAAAATTGGACAATAAAAAACAAGTAATGTTAAAAAATATTACAGGCCGTCAAACCGAAAAGATCGATCTTCACGAAGCAAAATTCTCAAACAATGGATGAAGAAATTTTTTAATGCCTTGGTTAACCTTGGTTTTGCTTCCGCCAGAATTGTTCATTTTGACGAAGGTCAAGCTTGTTGCTCCACCTTTGACCCACAGTTTAACGTGGAATCCAAACCACGCCTAACCACGGGCGGTCAGAAATTAGTCGTCGTCGCCCGGACTCGATCTCACGACCTCCCAATCAGCAGCCCAGCGTCTTAACTACTAGGCTACACAGGGTGCCTATTTATCTACCAACCAATTTTTATTGTGTGGAAGAACGAAAAGCTAGGTTTTGCTGCGCGCCGCCTGCCGTCACTGGGTCTTGATCCCGGGGCTGGTGGATTCGTAGTCAGCGATGCTAACCACTACACCAACGAGGCGCAATATAATTTTAATAATAACAATGACAAAATTCACGGTTGCATTATTCGTGCTGCAGTAATAACTTTTGTTAATTTTTTAGAACACTAAACACTTGTCAAACTTCATCGTGAACGTGAGGGGGGTCCCCACCAAGACTGTGTATGTCCAACTTCACCGACTCAAGTAGTCAAGAGAACGACTAGACTAATCGCTACCAAATAGAATACGTTAGTGGGTCACAGAGTAACATAAATTCATTGTTGCAGATACGGCTGTACAAAATCGAAATTCTTCTATCTAAAAGGGTTTGTTTTTCTATTACCATTCAACAATTATCATTCACGCATGCTATTAAAAAATCTCAAATGCTATTTGTAACAGAAACTGCACTCGTTTTCCTAACAGTAAACTGTTCCTCTGTTTGTCTATAAGCAAGTCAGTAATTCAGCATTTTAAAAAAAGCAACGATTTATGGAAATGAATCTGACAATGGATAGAGAGAGACTTCTGCCTTGAAATCTATCAATAACTACGCCTGACGAGTTCAATACAAAGCAGAAAGTTGATAACCATTAATGTACAGCATGTTTCAAAAGTCTGAAATCATAAGATATATATATATATTATATAATATATATATAATATATCCCCGCAAGGGGGTTCTAAGCTCGTGCTCTTGAGTGCTCTTTGTGCTCGTTTGTACGTGCTTGTTCCTGGAGGTTTCACGTGCGCCCTCCCGGCCCTAGCACCCAAGGATGATGGGGCTCGACCCTGCAGTCCTTGGTCTTTTTCCACTTCGACTGTCCCCTCCACCCTTTCTTTTTCCTCTGTCTTTCCTCTCACTTTTTCTTTGTTTTTCCGCTGAGATATGCCCTTTAAATAGAGGCGAATCGGTTCTTCCTGAACTAAAAAAAAAAAAAAAAAAAAATATATATATATTATATATATATATATATATATATATATATATATATATATGAATAGAAACGACATTTTTCATTTATTCGTTATTTCTCTTCCGCGTGTGCAGAAACGTTCCTTAATATTATGTCGTTTCTATTCATTTATATACTGCGTGGTCATTGCAGTTATATATATATATATATATATATATATATATATATATATATAACTGCAAACACGCAGTATAATTAACGTAAAGAACGACGCTTGTACAGGAGAATATTCCTTGCGCGGAATATTCTCCTATACAAGCGTCGTTCTTTACGTTAATTATACTGCGTGTTTGCAGTTAAAATGCATATACGGTAATGTACGGCATGCGGGAGATGCCCCCTTGGGGCATTGGTTTCTGCGCGTATGTGGGGAGAATTACGGCATTTGTTCGAGTGAGGCCCATGGTGTAATGGTTATCATATCTGACCGGCAATCGGAAGATCCCGGGTTCGATTCCCGGGTGGTTACCTCATTTTTTCATTTGTTTCGTTCTCTCTCCTCATCTTGCGCGGAATATTCTCCTATACAAGCGTGTATATATATATATATATATATATATATATATATATATAAGCACACCGGACAAAAAATTAGTCACCCCTCTCAGAATGTACCTAATAACGTGTGACGGCGCCTCTGGCCTTGATAACCGCACGAATCCGGCGAGGCAGAGACTCTACGAGGTTGTGCATGTACTGAACATCGATTTGCTGCCACTCGTTCATCAGCCGGTCCCGAAGTTCCGCCAGAGTCCGTGGTGTCTATTCCTGCGCTTCACTTTCTGTTTCCAGCCTGAACAACACCTTCGACGCATTCAGGATTAAAGGCTTCATTGGACCTGCGATGTACTCGTCGCCTCCCATCATTGGAGAACAAACAAAAACGGGACTCATCGGACCAAATTACACGTTTCCAATCTGCCGCAGTCCAGTTTTTGTGCCTCTGAGCCCATTTATAACGTGCCAATTTGTGACTTGCTGTTAACAGCGGCCTCTTCCGTGGTACCCTGCTCCAGATGACCATCGCATGCAGTTCTCGTCGCAATGTCCGTTCGGAAATTGGTCGCTGGAGAACCTCATTGGTTTCTTGGAGCAATTGTTCTCTGGTTTGAAAACGATTTGCAGTTACTAGACGAGAAACATGGCGGCGGTCACTATTGTCGAGAATTGTTTTCCGGCCACAGTTACGCCGTCGATTTTCAGTTGATTGCGAACTACACCACTCTTTGTAAACTCGCTGGACAGTACGCGTTGACACACCAACAAATTGGGCTACTTCAGACATTTTGTGTCCGTGGGCTCTGCCAAACACGATGGCTCCTTTTTGCCACTGAGTAACGTCTGCCTCACGACCCATTTTGCAGACTATAACGAACACACACTTTGTTCTTCACCACCTCACGAAACAGATCTGATCCTGTGTGCTACATCACCGCTACTTGTCACTTACCAATGCTACATCAGCGCCCTCTGTGTGACCTTGAACTTCCTACTATCGGTGCTATTAGGGGTGACTAATTTTTTGTCCGGTGTGCTTTTTATATATATATATATATATATATATATATATATATATATATATATATATATATATATATGAAAATTATTTCACGAAAGTAACACGTGAAAAATATTTATGATGAATAAAACCACGAAGGAAAGGAAACACGGAATGGTGCTCAAGCGCTTTCGTCTAATGACATCCTCAGGAACACTGAAGTACATAAAGAGTTACAGCGTATATATAGATTACAGAAAAAAAAAAATATATATATGGCAGACAAGAATATTTCTATTAACAATGTTGCTAGCAACATTGTTAATAGAAATATTCTTGAGTCTGCCATTATCCAACTTACAAATAACTTCAACATAAGCAAAGGTCTTTTTCAACTCGATCCTGGTGTTTTGAATTTTTTCAGAACGGATTTAGATAAGAAGGGTAGAACGCTAAACCTTTGGTAAACTTGTATGCTACTCTAATAACTTTTATTTTTCAATTTATTTTTATATACACATCGAACTTAGACAAGAAGGGCAGAGTGCTAAAATGGGCAGTTCTCCAGTATAAATTTGTATGCTCCTCTTATAAGTTTTATTTTTATTTTTATTGTTCAACTTATTTTTTATTTTTTTAATTAACTATAACATTGGTTGGAAACAATTCATTTGATCTTGTGTTGGATTCGAGCAAAGTACTAAAACATCGGTAGTTTTTTTCTTACAAATTTGTATGCTCCTCCCACAATCCTTTAATGTTTAATTTTTATTTTTATTTCTCCGTTTATTGTATATATATATTAGGGTGTTTCACCCTTATAAGGGTTGAATTTTGTATTTTTTATTTGAAAGTCGCACCCTCTCAAAATATTCGATTAGTTGTGTAAACTGATGTTATGGAATTTTGTGAAGTTTAATGAACATCTTAAGGTGCCTCATGCCTTGTAAAGTTTGGCTTGCTTGGGTAAAATCTATAAATAACAACTGCATTCATAACAAGACGATTATTTTAAAACCTGACAAACTTGAGAAATTAATAACTATTTATTTTCAGCATTATATGCCGTTATTTAGTTATTTTATATTCAAATTCATTATTTCTAAATGTAATATTAGGTACGTAAAGCTTAAGGAATGTTCTCGAAATTTTTTTTTTTTTTATTTAATTGAGCACATAAAATTATTTTGTAGTATTGTTGGAAATTAGTTTGTTGGAATTGTGTTTTGCTCTTTAACTTGTCACTAGTTGACCCACCAACACTGTACATTTCTTAAGTTAATGAAAATAAACTAAATAGAAACAGTTATGAAACAGTAACAGTATGTTGATAACTTTCATATAATTCTTTTGTTTCAGATTCATGGCAGCTAGGCAAAAAAGACAAGAAATTTTTCTTATAGGGAGCAGTCTCGCTCACAGTATCAGGGGATCTAAGTTACCATGTATTGGAGATGTCCTGAAGCGATTTTATTACTTCCATCGGGAAGAGAATGACACAATTAAAGAAGCAGCTAACAAAACTTGATGAAATATTGCTATTCTGGAACAAAGCCAGAATCCCAACTAGACCCAAACAACATGTTATTACAAAAATTGAAGGTTTGTATGCCACATGGAAGCAGCTACAAAAGAATAAAACTAGAAGTTCTACTACAGAAAACAAGAAAAAAGAAGATTTTATCAGCACTTTCCCAAATCTATTTGATATAGCTCACGCTGATGCAGCAAAACTGATCCAGAACCCCGAGGACCTTCAGTTCTTGCAAGCTCAAAGAGAGCCTGGACGACGGGGAACTATGGCTGGAATAGACAAGGTAACAATGGAGAAGGAAAGGCGACGTTTTGAAAGAGTAGCAAATGAAGAAAAGAGAAAACAAAGATGCAAGAAAGAAATAGCAAGCACATCAAAAACTGTGGATTCGACTAAAACAAGTGATTCTACTAAATCAGATACAGAGAGTTCCTCCTCTTCTCATGATTCTGATTACTTGCCAACTGTTGGAGGTACAACTGGGGGAACTTCAATTGCAAAAAAACAAAAGTCCATCATGACTCCAGACCTCTGCGCCACTCTAGACAGAACTTTCATGAGTGATAGGGAGGCTGTTCATCTCCTAACGTCACTAATAAGGAGTCAAGTGATTCAGCGTCCTGAGATTTCCGTCAGCCATTCAACGGTATACAGAGCCAGAAAGAAGCACCGCCTAGAAGCTGCAATACAGCATGAAAAGAAAATTAAAGAATCCTTGGTCAATAAGGTGCTTGTTGTTCACTGGGATGGAAAAATTATGCTTGATTTGACTGGTAAAGAAAAGGTAGATAGACTGCCAATTATTGTATCTGGTGATGGTGTCGAAGAAATACTTGCCATTCCAAAAATTTCATCTGGAACTGGTGTTGCTCAAGCTGATGCGGTGGTTTCTACATTACGAAATTTCAATCTTCAAGACTCGGTGAATGCCATGAGCTTTGATACAACACCGTCAAATATGGGTGGACGTGGTGGTGCATGCATCCTTATCGAAAATAAACTTGGAAGGGAGTTGTTGAATCTTGCATGTCGTCACCATATATTCGAACTTCAAGTCGAAAAGGCCTACACTTTCTTGATGGGATTATCTACAGGACCAGAAATCCTGTTGTTTAAGAGATTTAAGGAAAGCTGGAAATCCCTTGATCTCTCATCTTTCACACCCCTTCAAGGGGAGCTGGAAGATGCAAATGTCACTCAGTTGATTTCTTTTGCTACAACAATACTTAAAGATGAGCAACCAAGAGAAGATTACCGGGAACTGCTGGAGCTGTGGATTATAGTTCTAGGTGAAACTCCGCCAAGAGGTGTTAAATTCAAAAGGCCTGGAGCCATACACGGAGCAAGATGGATGTCAAAGCTCATTTATGCCATCAAATTATTTCTTTTCCGACATCAAATGAATATAATTGCCAGAGAAATAAGAGGAATCATGAGGTTTGTGATTTTTGTTGTCCGTGTGTATCTGGTAGCCTGGTTCACTGCTCCATTGGGAATCTCCTCTCCTCGTCTAGATCTAGCATATATGGCAAGGCTCAATGAATTCCATGATCGTGAGCTTGCGGAAGCAGTTCTCAATGTTTTCAAAAGACACTTGTGGTACTTAGGAGAAGAGTTGGTTGCTTTCAGCTTCTTTGACGATGAGGTGGACATTCGCGAAAAAAAGTTAATGGTAATTGCATTGGAAAATCGTGAAAAAGGTAGGCGTCTTACGGCATCTAGTGATGGAACATGGAAACCCTTACATCATTACGTTACAACAGCAACAAAGAAGTTCTTCAGCAAACTGAACCTTGATCTAACCTTTCTGAAGAACGATCCAGCTTTATGGGAAGAGGATGAAAATTACAAATTAGCAAAAAAAATTGTTGGTTCTTTACAAGTCGTGAACGATACAGCGGAGAGAGCTGTAGCTCTCGGTGAGCTCTCCTCGGGGAAATTGACAAAAGATGGGAAGAAGTACCAATGTCTCATCCAATGTGTGAAGCAACACCGGAAATTGTTTCCAAACGTCAAGAAGTCAACTGCACTGTGATAGTCATTACATTTGAGAAATACCGCTATCTGAAATATCTTAATAAAACAAAAACAGTAATTTTAACATTCATGAATAATACTATCTTGGAAAAAACTTTGGCTCTCTTGAGGCACCTTTTATTTTTGTTGTATTGTAATGAAAGTTTATAATTTTTAGTTTTGTATGAAATGGAATAATTTTAAATGATGAGAGAATAAATTTTTAAAATTTCATTTTTTTGAAACACCCTAATATATATATATATTTTTTTTTCTGTAATCTATATATAGGCTGTAACTCTTTATGTACTTCAGTGTTCCTGAGGATGTCATTAGACGAAAGCGCTTGAGCACCCTCTGTGTTTCCTTTCCTTCGTGGTTTTATTCATCATATATATTACGTTGTTTTTTTTTGCGAAATCGGTCTTTTTGCAAATCCTCCGGTCAGTTTGCAAAGAAACCAAAACAAGAGTAATTGTACAAAATGACCTTAAATGTATGATCATTTTGCAAAAACACAAAAATCGGTCAATTTGCAAAAAAAACACAAAAATCGGCCACTTTGCAAAATCACCAATAAATAATCGTCGGTGCCTTTGCAAAATCTCTTGTTCTAATACTGTAGAACCTTCTAGCTCCTAATCTAACCTAACCACAATGACACTGTTGGTTAGGTTAGGAGCTAGAAGGTTCTACAGTATTAGAGCAAGAGATTTTGCAAATACACCGACACGATTATTGGTGATTTTGCAAATTGACCGATTTTTGTGTTTTTGCAAAATTATCAAACATTTAAGGTCATTTTGTAAAATTACTATTGTTTTGGTTTCTTTGCAAACTGACAGGAGAATTTAAAAAAAAAACGATTTCGCAAAAAAACCGTAATATATACAGGGCGTCCCAAAAAAATGTATACACACTTTAAATACTTATAAAGGCAGTGTTTATTAAAATACATTTCATTTTCAAAATGTAATAGAATCTACAGACATTTAATTGTTTTGTAACGCCTGTTTTCAAACTGACGTCCGTTCTGGTCCAGGCACTGCTGATAACGCGAAGCAATGGAATCGCAAACATCACGAAACATTTCGTTTGGTATTTGTGTGCATTCTCGTTCAATGGCTGCTCTCAATTCAGCGACTGTTGCAGGTTTTATAGCATAGACTTTGTCTTTTAAGTATCCCCATAAAAAAAAGTCTAGTGGTGTGAGGTCTGGTGAACGCGGAGGGTATTCTACGAAACCCCTTCGTCCATCCACATCCACATCGTGCCAAGTACCACTCGCAATACTCCACTCTTCGGTCCGGATCATCATCTTCATTAATAGCATGGACTAATCTTGGAATGTAACTTTTCCATTGACAGCGCTTCAAAATGCGTTGGACAGACGATTCTGAAATTCCTACCTCACGACTCGCTTGCCGCACAGATTTTCTTGGACTTTGGTGATACGTTTCCAGTACTCTTTCTTGCTTTGTGGGGCTTGTCGATGTCCGTGGTCTTCCGGAACGCTTCTTGTGGACATTCTGAACAGTTCCATCGGCTTCAAACTTATCTCTAATTCGAGTGATGGTAAGTCGCGTTGGGGATCTGTTTGAAACTCCCTCCTAAACTGTCTTTGCACTTCAACTGCGTTTTCACACTTCCAGTAGCATTTTAGAATGAATTTCCTTTGTTCAAAGCTTAGTCTGACTGCCATTAATTCTAAGGGGTTTAACTTGGAAAGAAAGAAACATCAATTGAGCTATCAGTTGTTAAAGTGTGTATACATTTTTTTGGGACGCCCTGTATATATATATATATATATATATATAATATACCTTTCTTTAATTTACCGCCGATTCGTACCTAGTGAAAGTAGTACATATCTCGGCGAGGCAGTGGGTGGGTGGTGTTACTGAGTTGGGGATGGTAGACTAGAGCAGTGGTTCCCAACCGGTTTTGGCTTATGGCCCCCTTAGGAACCTTATTTTTTCCTGTGGCCCCCATAAGCATTATTTTCAGTAGGTAATATGCAGATTTAACTCTATTTTACCAAATAACATTTTCCTGTGGCCCCCTTCAAATGTGCCATGGCCCCCAGGGAGCCATATGGCCCCCGGTTGGGAAACACTGGACTAGAGGGTGAGTAAAGTTCAGTTGCTGGATAGTGGGTAGGACTCCGAGCAGAGCTGGGCACTTGCGGTTTTTTTTGCGTTTTTTTGCGGTACTGCGGTACTGCGGTACTACAACCGCACTACCAAACCGGTACCGCATAACGCAGTACCGCAAAGGATCGCTGAAAGTACAGCAGTACCGCTACCGCATTCAAATTTCCCGCGGTACTTTCCGCGGTACCGACCAACACGGTAGTACCGCAGTACCGCAAAAAAAAACGCAAGTGCCCAGCTCTGGACCGTAGGAGGGGTATGGTCTTAGACACGATGAAGCAAATGGGAATGAGTGAGGAAAAGGAAAATCGCTTCCGCTGAAAAATGGGGGCCTTCGTCGAGTATGGATTGTAGACGCTGGGGTATGGGAATTTTGGACGAGAGGAAAACACCTGCGACGAATAGCGGACGTTTAGGCATTCGACCAGGATATGTACGACAGTGATAGGGATATGGCAGGTACGGCAGAGCGGGGCTGGCGATTTAGCCATAAAGTGACCATGAGTAATGCGTGTGTCCCCTAGGCGGAGAAGGGCTAGGATCACTTCTTTATTGCGAGACCGGTGGAATGAGGAGGCACAGTATCCTAATTGCGGTTTGATCTTGTGGAGTTTGTTTTGTGTGGCTTGGTCCCATTCCCGTTGCCAGATGGAGCGGAAGTGGGAGCGGAGAGTCGGGAAGAAGACGGAGAAAGGGAGGGGCCGGGGGGAGGCCGGCAGTAAGCAGGTCGTCTTTCTTGGTGGGCTTCTGTGTTCGGGCCAGGAGGGGGCGCTTTATTTTCGAAAGTGGCACCTCCCCGCCTGTCTGGGGTCTCACGGCGGACCCTGGGTGGCGATTGGGGGTACCAGAAGGACGTGCTCAGGGTGGCTAACAGGGAGGGGGCCGGGGATGGGGGGGAGGTACTGTGAGATGAACCCGAGGTTCTCGTGGAGGGGTGGAAAAAATGGCACCAGGAGGCAAGGGCAGATCCACAAGACTTATAGGCGCAGCCGAACTCCCCTCGGCCGATGACAGGACAATTGCGTCCTGTTTAAGTGCGTCCCGGACAAATGCGTCCCGGTCATTGGCGTCCCTGGACAATTACGTCCGGTTTTATTTCGTCCCGGACAATTGCGCACTTCCCCAACTACTATATGAAGTTTATTTATTAGAGAAGTGAATAGAAAGTTTATTGTGACTTCACCTACGCAATTGTCCAGGGACGCCAATGACGAGGGATGAGTATGTTTGTTATTGTAATTTTATATGGGATATAATGCCCGGTTAGATTAATTGAATGCCCAGTTAGGTCAACTGTATGCCCTTGACGATTGGTTAGGTTAAGTTGTGATATTTTCGTTAAAACTAACGAAACTAACTTTATCTTAAATGGACGTAACCCATAAAATTTGACAATGATGTTGCTGATGATGGATAAAGTTTTAGAGAACAGTTTCGAACAGAACTTATGAACATATAACAAGTTTAATAGGTTAAAATGAAAAGTATATTTGAAATTCCGATACTAACTTTCTATTCACTTCTCTAATAAATAAACTTCATATAGTAGTTGGAGAAGTGCGCAATTGTCCGGGACGCAATTGTCCAGGGACGCCAATGACCGGGACGCACTTGACCTAGAACCCCCTCGGCCACGCCATGTAGCTGCGCCAGAGCCGCATCCACTGAATCCTAGGGGGAGAGGATGTCCAGATTGGATCTCGTCGTGGGGAGGCGGGTCATGTAATTAGGCAACTATTGTCAGAGTCTGTCGGGGTAGATTGGTGGGACTTCTGCGGTGGGGTGATATGGTCCTCGTAGACGAAGTGGGCGGTGTGAGGGTGTGAACCGTCTTCTTAGATCTAGGGGAAGAGGGAGACACATGTTGAAAGGCCGGACGGTATGGCGACTCGCTCCGGCGTCTCCGCCTCGTTGGCTTGCTCCGGGCGTGAGGTTCGAGTGTGTGCAGAGAATACCGGAAGGGCATTGTTCGAAGTGAATGGGATCCGAGTGTCCTGGTCCCAGACTCTTGGGGAATCTGTGGCAGGTGAGGTGCGTGAAGAGAAGGGATCATAGGGGTACAGAAGGTCGTCGAGTCCTGCGAGGACTCCCTTTGGGAGGGATGGGGAGCAGTGGTCGAGGGAGGTTTGAGCGGCAGGGCAAGGCGGCGTGCCGAGAGGACAGAGCCGAGAGCAGCGGCGTAAAATACCCCCGGCCTCACCTCCCGACTCCGCACCCTGTCTCGCGCCTCTCGGAAGCTAAGGAAGTCCGCTACCTGCAGGCCTCGGACCTCCTTCTCGAACCTGAAGAACAGGCATTCGCGGGATGAAGAGGGGTGTGCGCCTTCACAATTGGAGCATTTGAGTGTGTTGGGGCACTTGTCTCGGTGAGCGATTTGTCTGCAACGAACACACAGTTGGTGCGGCTGTCGGCAAACTGAGCCAACGTGTTCAAACTTGTTGCATTTAAAGCAACGGGTCGGGTCTGAGATGTATGGGCGGACAGTAAACTCGCATGACGTGCGGTCTCCCATACCCCATACAATACGGTCGGGAGGGACTAAGGTATTGAAGGTAAGAAGTGGGCGCGGGGTGGGGGAGGGGGTGCCTCCCTGTCGGGATGTGAAGCGATGGATCTTAGTGACACCCTGGGGTGCGAGGTCCTCCAAGAGCTCGTTCACTGTGATCGATAATAGGCAGGTGGCGTAAATAGTGCCCTGACTCTGGTTCAGGCGAGGGTGTGGGGAGACGGACACCGAGCATCCAAGGACCTCAGTGAGGGAGAGTAGGGCTTTCGTTTCTGCGGCTGAACGTGATTTTGTGAGGAGGGAGCCATCTCTCTGTGGCCGCACATCATAGCGGCTGGAGTTGCTGCGGGCTCAAATCGCCTGAAACGTCCGTTTAGAGTTGGTCGGAAGGGACCCAGAGATAGGCCGGATCACTTGGAAGGGATAGGGAGGCTGTAGAATCGAAGTGGACTGGGATATCCAATGGTCGATAGGATGAACGTGAATGCCGACTTCCCTGTCCGCCGTGGGACTCTCTCCGTGGGGAGGCAGGCCGACGGCGGGTGGGGGGGGGGGACATACGGGGAGAGTAAGAAGCCGGGTTTTGAAGGCAAGTCTTGGGCGGAACCTGACTTGCCAGAAGGGGGCTAAGGTGGGCAGGGGCGAGAACCCTGCTCCAGAGGGTGCATGTCCAAGGGCATGTTCAAGGTACATGCTGGGGTCGGTAACGAAAGAGGAGAGTGCAAGTGTTCCGCTGCTGGAGGAGGGGCGACCTCCTCAAGACGTGGTCTTCTAGTGGTAGAGGACTCGGGAGGCCTGGTTACCAACCACCCGAGTTCTAGGACAAGAAGTAATAGTTTCCATACGTTATTAATTTTGTAGAACACGGACCCAGGGGACGCGTGAAACTGTCTACCGGTGAGATAAGAAGGCCGAGCGCAAACCGCAGGGGGCGGGGTACCTCGTCCCCAGGGAACACACCGTCGGTTTAAAAACGGGGCCCCGTGATGCGAAAGTTTGCCCCCAAAAGGCGCAAAGACCCCAGCCCCCCCAATCCCACCGGCCCGGACACCCAACCATCCAACACTGACGCCCTAAGGGCGTCACCTCCGGAGGATAGCACTGGAGACCCGTACTGGGAGCCAAAGGCTTTAGTGGAACTTAGCCCGTCTTCCCAGTAGCCTGTCCGGCATGGGTGACCGTTCCGGGTCAACACGGGAACCCACCCACCACGACAAGGTCGCCAAAGGCGGGGATATATACGTATATACGAGGCGTCGCGAGTACGAAGGGCGAACTCGGCAAACCAGTTTAAACTTTGTGACTATTGTGTACGAAGGGCACATAGCGCAAACACACGCATTAAAAATAAATACATTTTGAGCGTACGAAGGGGTGTATTTGGCTATACTAAATTGTCTTCGGGGGGGATGGTTGAACTAGTCATTCGTGGAACAATCACAAAATCGCCAATGTGGCGAGTTTGCCCCTTGTACTTCGCGACGCCTGATATATATATATTATATAATATATATATATATATATATATATATATAATATAGTGGCAGAGACGTTTTCAAATACTTTAGCGATGTTCCATCAACACAAACACGATCAAGATGACGTCACACAAGTACGACTAAGATGACGTCACATCGCGAGGATCCGCTCAAGGCATACCCTTATGTTTTGCCTCACACCTCAACTTCGTTACAAATACTATCTCAAGCATTCCACGCCACCATCACACCTCGACTCTCTTCAAAGACCAGTGACACGAAATCCATCACCATGTGAACACCATTTGTGCAGGCCCCATTTAGGCCTGGTGTCATTCACCTAACTTTATGTAAAGACTAATCATTACCTCGCGCGTTATTAACAATGAAGTCATTATTATTTCAACTGTAAACAATCAACATATTTTGCCCCATTTCATAAATCATTTATTTTGTTTAATAAAGGAAGAAAACTTATTCTATCGATGAACCTAATTAATAACTTAATTAATAACATCATTTGATCCGAAAGGATCACGGTCACTCCAGCCTAATCATTAACAATCTTAGGGTCTTTGTTAGCCTTAGCTTCTGTAGGTAACTATATATATATATATATATATAATATATATATATATGAAAATTATTTCACGAAAGTAACACGTGAAAAATATTATGATGAATAAAACACGAAGGAAAGGAAACACAAAAAGGTGCTCAAGCGCTTTCGTCTAATGACATCCTCAGGAACACTGAAGTACATAAAAGGTTACGGCCTATATATAGGTTACAGAAAGAAAAAAAAATAAAACATACATACACACAAACATATATATATATATACACATACATATCTACACACATACATACATACATATATATATATATATATATATATATATATATATATATATATATGCAATAAACGGAGAAGTAAAAATAAAAATTAAAATTAAAAATTAGAGGATTAACAAAGAGGCATACAGATTTGTAAGGAAAAATATCGATTTTAGCACAAGATCAAATGAATTATAAAAATACAAATTTATACTGGAAATCTGCCCGGGTTTTAACACTTTGCCTTTTAGAGTCAATTTTCGATATATATAAAAATAAAATGAAGATTAAAAGTTAATAAAGTAGCATACAAGTTTACCAAAGATTTAGCGTCCTACCCTTTTTATCTAAATTTGTTTTGAAGGAATTCAAAACAACAGGATCGAGTTGAAAAAGACCTTTGCTTATGTTGAAGTTATTTGAAAGTTGGATAATGGCAGACTCAGGAATATTTCTATTCACAATGTTGCTAGAATGAAATGAAACTGAAGCATTATTCCAATCAATACAGTGGGATAACTCTGACAAATGGACAAAAAGAGCACTTGACAACTGTCTTGTTCTAACGGAATATTGATGCTGTTTTATACGTGTGTGCAAATCCTTTCCCGTCTGACCTATGTAAAAGGAATCACATTGTTTACACCCAATTTTATAGATAATGCCTGAATTACTGGTAGGGCTATTTTTTACTTTGATATTTTTCACAATATTGTTATATGAAAATACTACATTAATATCCAAAAGTTTAAGTACATTAGCAATGCCTAAAAAGCCCGGGAAAAATGGAAGTACTAAAATATTTTTTGACAAAGTACGAGTGTTATTATTGACACGATAGAAAGTTCGTTTTGCCTTGTTGAGACAAGATTCCATAAACGCAGATGGGTAACACAGATCACTTCCAATACCGTTGATTTTTTCCAATTCGGCATCGATGTATTCCGGACGTCGACGATATTTTGTGTATCTAACCCATGAATCGTGACCTGGATAACTTCCTCCTTCAGTTAAATGATCAAGTCCCCTCCATTAAGTTTACTTTAGAAGTGGAACAAGACAATTCAATCCCATTTTTGGATGTGCGTGTACATAGGGAAAGCCCAGGTTTTAAGTTTAGTATCTATCGGAAAACAACAAACAATTTGTCCTACGTACACTTTTACTCGGGACATAACACCCCCACTAAGAAGGCCATTTTTTCATCAATGTTTCTCCGCGCCCTTAGGATCGCCAGTCCGGAATACATCGATGCCGAATTGGAAAAAATCAACGGTATTGGAAGTGATCTGTGTTACCCATCTGCGTTTATGGAATCTTGTCTCAACAAGGCAAAACGAACTTTCTATCGTGTCAATAATAACACTCGTACTTTGTCAAAAATATTTTAGTACTTCCATTTTTCCCAGGCTTTTAGGCATTGCTAATGTACTTAAACTTTTGGATATTAATGTAGTATTTTCATATAACAATATTGTGAAAAATATCATAGTAAAAAATAGCCCTACCAATAATTCAGGCATTATCTATAAAATTGGGTGTAAACAAGGTGATTCCTTTTACATAGGTCAGACGGGAAAGGATTTGCACACACGTATAAAACAGCATCAATATTCCGTTGGAACAGGACAGTTGTCAAGTGCTCTTTTTGTCCATTTGTCAGAGTTATCCCACTGTATTGATTGGAATAATGCTTCAGTTTTATTTCATTCTAGCAACATTGTGAATAGAAATATTCTTGAGTCTGCCATTATCCAACTTTCAAATAACTTCAACATAAGCAAAGGTCTTTTTCAACTCGATCCTGTTGTTCTGAATTCCTTCAAAACAAATTTAGATAAAAAGGGTAGGACGCTAAATCTTTGGTAAACTTGTATGCTACTTTATTAACTTTTAATCTTCATTTTATTTTTATATATATCGAAAATTGACTCTAAAAGGCAAAGTGTTAAAACCCGGGCAGATTTCCAGTATAAATTTGTATTTTTATAATTCATTTGATCTTGTGCTAAAAATCGATATTTTTCCTTACAAATCTGTATGCCTCTTTGTTAATCCTCTAATTTTTAATTTTTAATTTTATTTTACTTCTCCGTTTATTGTATATATATATACACACACACACACACACACATATATATATATATATATATATATATATATATATATATATATGTGTGTGTGTGTATGTGTGTGTGTATATATATAATATATATATATATATATATATATAATATATATGTTATTTATTTATTTTTTTTTTTCTGTAACCTATATATAGGCCGTAACCTTTTATGTACTTCAGTGTTCCTGAGGATGTCATTAGACGAAAGCGCTTGAGCACCTTTTGTGTTTCCTTTCCTTCGTGGTTTTATTCATCATATATATATATATATATCGTAAAGAACGACGCTTGTATAGAAGACACTCCGCGCAAGATGAGCGAGAACGAACAAATGAAAAAATGAGGTAACCACCCGGGAATCGAACCCGGGATCTTCCGATTGCCGGTCAGATATGATAACCATTACACCATGGGCCTCACTCCATCAGAAGTCGTAATTCTCCTACATACGCGCAGAAACCAATGCCCCGAGGGGGGCACCTCCCGCATGCCGCACATATATACACATTTTCAACTGCAAAGAACATGCAGTATAATTAACGTAAAGAACGACGCTTGTATAGAAGACATCCCGCGCAAGATGAGGAGGGAGAACGAACAAATGAAAAAAATGAGGTTCTTTACATTAATTATACTGCGTGTTCTTTGCAGTTGAAAATGAATGTATGTATGTATATACAGGGTGTTTGAAAACTTTCTGTACAAATTGTAATGGGGGATAGGCAACACCAAGACAAACCCTTTTCGTCTATAAGTGTATGTCCGCTGACGTCACCATTCGGCGCGAGAGGGCGCCGCTGCAATTGGCTAAAAGGTGAAGTTGGCTAGACTCGCGCTTGCCGCGGGCATTCTTAAATCGGACGTAGTACGCGTAACATGGAGCGCTTCACGACTGCTGAGATGGCTGACATGCATATGGTGTATGGGGCTGCCAATGGAAACGGAAGAGCTGCTGTGAGGTTGTACCGACAGCGCTTCCCAAACAGACGTGTGCCAAACCACCAAACGTTTGCGCATTTGCATCGGCGACTGCGAGAAACTGGAACATTCCATGCAAATATGCATGACACTGGTCGGGAGAGAAACGTGCGCACTCCTGAAATGGAAGAAGAAATCCTACGGCGATTTGAGGACAATCCAAGCGCAAGCACGCGAGGTGTTGCACGTATCCTCGGTGTGAACCACGACCTGGTCTGGAGAGTGTTGCACGAACAGCAGTTACATCCGTTTCATCGTCAGAGAGTCCAGGCATTACAACCTCGGGATTACCCTCTTCGTGTGGAATTCGCACGCTGGTTCTGCAGCAGACAGCGGTGCAGCCTAATTTTCCGGCTTATGTGCTGTTCTCAGATGAGGCCTGTTTCACACGTGAGGGTGTGTTTAACATGCACAATTCTCACGTGTGGGCGCACGCAAATCCACATGCTACACGGGTGCATGCTCATCAAGAACGGTTCGCCGTCAATGTTTGGGCGGGTATCGTCCATGGCAAGTTGATTGGGCCGTACCTGCTGCCTGCCCGACTCGACGGGCGGGTTTATCGGATATTTCTTGAAGAAACGTTGCCGGAACTGCTGGAAGATGTTCCCGTGGCTATTCGTAGACGAATGTGGTTTCAACACGACGGGGCCCCAGCACACTCCAGCAACGATGTGCGGGATTATCTGAACGCCACTTTTGGGGACCGATGGATAGGCCGGGGTGGGCCCGTAGCCTGGCCACCGAGATCGCCCGATTTAACATGCCTCGATTTCTTCCTGTGGGGACACATGAAGAACCTCGTGTACGAGACTCCCATTTACTCAGAAGAAGACCTCGTAGCAAGAATCGCTGTCGCCGCTGGAACTGTTCCCGAAATGCCGGAATCTTTCGACGTGTACGTCGGTCAATGCTTCGACGCTGTCGGGCATGCATTGATGCTACCGGTCGCAACTTTCAGCACCTTCTTCAAATAAACATGCCGTGTACACTTGTTTTCATTCATTTATGTACCAGCTCCACCAATATAGCCGAAAAGGGTTTGTCTTGGTGTTGCCTATCCCCCATTACAATTTGTACAGAAAGTTTTCAAACACCCTGCATATAACTTTTTTTGTTGAGTTTGAACGACGGTTCAGGATCGACCTGCGGATATATATATACCCCCGCAAGGGGGTTCTAAGCTCGTGCTCTTGAGTGTTCTTTGTGCTCGTTTGTACGTGCTTGTTCCTGGAGGTTTCACGTCCGCCCTCCCGGCCCAAGCACCCAAGGATGATGGGGCTCGACCCTGCAGTCTTGTCATCCTTGGTCTTTTTCCACTTCGACTGTCCCCTCCACCCTTTCTTTTTCCTCTGTCTTTCCTCTCACTTTTTCTTTGTTTTTCCACCGAGATATGCCCTTTTAAATAGAGGCGAATCGGTTCTTCACGAACTTAATATATATATATATATATATATATAGCGAGGAATAGGAGGACGAAAAGATGGCACATGTTTGCTTACAGACGTTTCGGAAAAGTTCAATTTCCATCATCAGTGCTAAAAAGTTAAAAAACAAATAGAAATAAATAAGTATAATAAACAAAAATGAACAATATATTAAAATGGCGCGACAATTAGCAATAATTAATAGTATGGTTACAATAAATATTAAATTAGAAGATTAAAAATGAAATGATATAAAGTATAAAAGTATGGACAATAAGTGAAACATAAAACGGTTAAAAGGTGAAACAGAATTGAGATGGGTTCTTGCCAAATTGTTAACGTAATGAGAGACTAATTGTACAGAAGATTGGGAATGGTTGCTTGTTGAAAAAATCCCATATTAGAAAGATGGAGCCAGGCGGAGTGATGGTGGATTTCTTTTGAGTTTGAGTTTATTTGGCGATGTTTAAATTGAAAGTGGAACGGTAGTCATTGAGGGTTGGCTGGATACTGAGGATATAAAGGGACTCAAGTATGCGGAGGTCGATTAGTTGGTTGACTGAATTAACTATTTTGAAATTGGAGGGAAGTAACGGGTGGTTGTGACGGTGGCAATGATCCCTTATTGCTGATTTGGAGGGTTTGTTCAAGGGCTGTGAAGTTCTTGTAGAAATCCCACGATGCTCGTCCACTCTTGTTTGATATTGGCGGATGGTACTGCCAATATAGTTCGCTTTGCAGCGAACACAATTAAAAACGTAGATAGTGGACGAAGCAAGTGGTTGGGGTGTTTTTTCTTTATGGTTGAGGTAAGATTTGATACTATTGTTGTTGGTGAAGGCGAAATGAAATTTAATTTGAGGGTAAAGCGGGGTGAGTAAGAGACGGAGTTCTGAAAGTATTTTGTGGCTAATGTGGTCGTAATAGGGGAATAAAAAATATTGTACGTCTTTTTTAACAGTGGTAACTGTTTTGGGAAGGAGTTATTAATGCTGAAGTTATGAATGAGCTCTATTTCATTCATGGTGGAAGGATAAGTACGAAGAGCATAGATGATAGGCACGGTGGATTAAAATTTTAATACTGTTTATTTTATATAGCGAAGGGGTGTGGCTTAGGAAATTAGTACCTAGGCCTGTGTACGTGGGTTTTCGATATATGGAAGTGCTGAATTTGTTGTTTTGTTTAGTTATTGTAATATCTAGGAAGGGTAAGGTGTTATTGGATTCGTCTTCTTTGGTGAACTTAATGTTTTTATGTTGGGAATTAAGGTATGAAGAAAAAGGGGGGCGTGGTTGGCATTGTGAAAAAGGAGAAAGGTGTCATCAACGTATCTTTTATATAGGTGTGGTTTATAATGAGTGCGGCAATGAAGTAGCCAGTTATTTTCGTGATGGCTGAGGAAGATATTAGCTAAAGTGGCACTTAAGGGGAATCCCATAGCTAGTGAGTCGGTTTGTTGATAAAGTTGTTGGTTAAAGAAAAAGTAGGTGTCTGAGGCGGCAAGCGTAAGCAGTTTCGTAAATTCGTGTTTTGTTAGATTCAAAACTGTGTTCGGATTGTTGGCGAAAAGGCTGTTAATGCAGATATCGATGGCTTCTTTAATTGGAACGTTGGTGTAGAGAGATACTATATCGAAACTATGCATATGGAGGTTATTTGAGTTATTTATGGTCCATATTTCTTCAACGAATTCGTAGGAGTTGGTGACGGAGTATTCGTTTTGGGTTAGGGGAGGTTAAAGTGGGAATTAGGAATTTTGCTAGTTTGTAATTGTGGGTGGTGTAAGCCGAAAGGATGGGTCTAATGGGTAAGTTGGGTTTATGTATTTTGGGGAGGCCATAGAGAGTATCTGGGGATGAGCCGGAAGAACGTACTTGGTTATAAGTGCCTTCTGAAATTTTGTTCTGATCATATAGTTTTCTGAGGAAACGGTTGATTTTATCTTCAAGTTTTAGAGAAAGGGTTAAAGGATTATCATTAATCTTTTAAAATTTGGTGGGATCGTTAAGAACGTTGTTGACCTTATTGTGTTCGCTGCAAAGCGAACTATATGGCAGTACCATCCGCCAATATCAAACAAGAGTGGACGAGCATCGTGGGATTTCTACAAGAACTTCACAGCCCTTGAACAAACCCTCCAAATCAGCAATAAGGGATCATTGCCACCTTCACAACTACCCGTTACTTCCCTCCAATTTCAAAATCATTAATTCAGCCAACCAACTAATCGACCTCCGCATACTTGAGTCCCTTTATATCCTCAGTATCCAGCCAATCCTCAATGACTACAGTTCCGCTTTCAATTTAAACATCGCCAAATAAACTCTCAAACTCAAAAGAAATCCACCATCACTCCGCCTGGCTCCATCTTTCTAATATGAAATTTTTTCAACAAGCAACCATTCCCAATCTTTTGTACAATTAGTCTCTCATTACGTTAACAATTTGGTAAGAACCCCCTCAATTCTGTTTCACCTTTTAACCGTTTTATATTTCACTTATTGTCCATACTTTTATACTTTATATCATTTCATTTTTAATCATTTCATTTTTAATCTTCTAATTTAATATATATTGTAACCATACTATTAATTCTCACTAATTATCGCTAATTGTCGCGCCATTTTAATATATTGTTCATTTTTGTTTATTATACTTATTTATTTCTATTTGTTTTTAAACTTTTTTAGCACTGATGATGGAAATTGAACTTTTCCGAAACGTCTGTAAATAAACATGTACCATCTTTTCGTCCTCCTATTCCTCGCTAAGCTACGCTTCCCTAAGAACAAACCATTCAACCAAGTTATATATATACAGGGCGTCCCAAAAAAATGTATACACACTTTAAATACTTATAAAGGCAGTGTTTATTAAAATACATTTCATTTTCAAAATGTAATAGAATCTACAGACATTATTTAATTGTTTTGTCAACGCCTGTTTTCAAACTGACGTCCGTTCTGGTCCAGGCACTGCTGATAACGCGAAGCAATGGAATCGCAAACATCACGAAACATTTCGTTTGGTATTTGTGTGCATTCTCGTTCAATGGCTGCTCTCAATTCAGCGACTGTTGCAGGTTTTATAGCGTAGACTTTGTCTTTTAAGTATCCCCATAAAAAAAAGTCTAGTGGTGTGAGGTCTGGTGAACGCGGAGGGTATTCTACGAAACCCCTTCGTCCATCCACATCCACATCGTGCCAAGTACCACTCGCAATACTCCACTCTTCGGTCCGGATCATCATCTTCATTAATAGCATGGACTAATCTTGGAATGTAACTTTTCCATTGACAGCGCTTCAAAATGCGTTGGACAGACGATTCTGAAATTCCTACCTCACGACTCGCTTGCCGCACAGATTTTCTTGGACTTTGGTGATACGTTTCCAGTACTCTTTCTTGCTTTGTGGGGCTTGTCGATGTCCGTGGTCTTCCGGAACGCTTCTTGTGGACATTCTGAACAGTTCCATCGGCTTCAAACTTATCTCTAATTCGAGTGATGGTAAGTCGCGTTGGTGGATCTGTTTGAAACTCCCTCCTAAACTGTCTTTGCACTTCAACTGCGTTTTCACACTTCCGGTAGCATTTTAGAATGAATTTCCTTTGTTCAAAGCTTAGTCTGACTGCCATTATTAATTCGAATGGGTTTAACTTGGAAAGAAACATCAATTGAGCTATCAGCTGTTAAAGTGTGTATACATTTTTTTGGGACGCCCTGTGTATATATATATATATACACCTCACATCGTACACCTCGTAGTAGTTTCGTGCGTTGATCTCTCTTCACACGAAGGTCAAGCTGGTGGCCCCGCCTCTAGGCCTGGTTTGATGGACGAGCGAGATGCTCTCTTGCGCTCTTCACCGCACACAGCCAGGTGCACCAGGCTCATCTGGTACCATCCTGAGCCAGGCATCTATTCTTCTTTTAAAGACTTCAACGTTGACCCCTGTAACGTTTCCGATGTCCTTTCGAAGCTGGTTAAAAAGTCTTGGCCCCTGACAACCAAGCTGTTTACTTTCAGTGTTGAGGAGGTCCCTTGACGGGCCTTTAGTTTGGGAACACTACACATTCTGCCTTTCCTATCTTCCAGTATTGTTTGGGTGATAACTGGGTTTAGTTTGATGTTTGGTACCAGTTTCTCGGTCATTTTCCATATGTAGATTATGGTGTACTTCTCCCTTCTTCTTTCCAGGTAGTACAGACTTAGTTTATGTAGTCTTTCCCAGTAGAGTTCTTTGCAGCCATCGATCTTGGCTGTGAAATGCCTTTGAATATTTTCTAGTTTATTAATTTCTTCCTTATATGTGGACGTCAAGACTAAGCAGTATTTAAGTTTTGATATGATCAGTGTTTTCAGCAGGGAATTATTACTGTACTGTCTTGTTCCTTCTTTTAAAGGTATATATATATATATATATAATATATATATATATATATATATATATATATATATATATATATATATATATATATGCATTTAACTGCAATGACCACGCAGTATATAAATGAATAGAAACGACGTAAATAAGGAGCGTCTCTGCACACGGGAAGAGAAATAACGAATAAATGAAAAATGAGGCGAACCGCCCGGGAATTGAACCCAGGGCGCATCCAACCGGCAATTGGAAGGCCCTGGGTTCAATTCCCGGGCGGTTCGCCTCATTTTTCATTTATTCGTTATTTCTCTTCCCCGTGTGCAGAGACGCTCCTTATTTACGTCGTTTCTATTCATATATATATATATATGTATATATATATATATATATATATAATATATATATATATAATACCACATTCTCAAGACGTATGTACTGGTAAGCCTTGCTGGAATAAAGTTGCCAAAACTATTGGCAAGTACATGGCAACTCAAGAAGTCTTTCTGAACATAATTAATCAACATCACATTGAAAATGGCCATGGTGAAGAAAAAAAGACTTACTGTAAGGTAGCAGGACAGTATGCAAATATACCTCGCACACTAACTGCGGAGTATATTAAACGTTGTGAGCGATATACGGAGAAGCACCGCCGGAAGGAAACTGCTTCAGGGGTTGTTGTGCGGCCCCTTACAACAACCGATTTAAATGAGCGCGGCCAGGTGGACCTAATCGATATGCAAACTATGAAAGACGGGAGTTACCGTTTCATCATGCATTATATGGATTACCTAACTTAAAGTTTCATTTTATCTGCGCATTATCATGCAAAAGAGCTAGTGAAGTTGCTGATGAACTTTTAAAGATATTTCTCGATTTGGAGCACCACACATACTTCACTCAGACAACGGAAAAGAGTTCACTGCAGAAGTAATTCACGAGTTGTCATTGCTATGGCCTGAACTTGTGCTCGTTAATGGCCGTCCAAGACATCTACAAAGTCAGGGTTGTGTTGAGCGCAGTAATGCTGATATAAAAGTAAAACTCATGGCTTGGATGCGCGACAATAATTGTCCAAAATGGAGCTACGGCATCAGGTTTGTGCAGTGGGCGATGAATTCTAGCTATCCTGAAACAATTAGAATGACTCCATATAAAGCATTAACTGGAAATAACCCACGTTGCAGCATAAAATCAAAATTATCACAAGAATACTTGACACGTATTGAAACTGGCATTAGTGAAGATGAACTACGTGAAATGCTAGGGGAAGCCGTGCCAGCACAAGAAAATGCTACTGAAACACCTGCACCGCCACCACTGGAGCCAGACCACTCGCCTGCGCATGAACCAGCCGTGCAACAAGTATCACAAGACAAATGTTGCTGAAACACCTGCACCACCACCGCTAGAGCCAGACCACTCGCCTGGGTAAATATTTACTATTACAACCTAACCTAACCTATTTTTATACCCATATTTAAGTCATGTCTTTAACATTGAAAACCAGCTTTTAAAACTTTCTATCGGAGACCGGTGTAATAGTAAAGAAATACCCTCGCCTGCGTATGGAACAACCGTGCTGCAAGTATCACCTAAGGACGTATCACAAAACGATAGTACTGCTGTACACCCTGCTGTACTCGCACGGCAAAAAGCTCATGAGGGCATAGTGCTACAAACAGAAAAAATGTTGACACGAAGTAAAAAAAACGTTGCCAGTGGTGGTCGACGTTGGTCATAATGTAGCAATTACAGTATCTCAATTTGATCGTAGTAAAGGTGATCCTCCTAATATAAAAGGTATAATTCTTGCTGAGGACGACGGTGGCTACACAGTGGGAACAAAAGTCGGAGTAATAAATGGTAAACTGTCAAGGAATCAGTTTGAATCTGTTCACTATACTGGTCTTAAAACTAGTGATATTCTCTCAAACAAACTAAGCATTCGCGAAATCGTTAAACTACAGTGTTTGTGGACAAGGGTTCAGGAGGTGCCATTGTCGAAGTAATTGTCTAACTAAACGGTGTTCATGTTTGAAAAATAATCTTCATTGCAGCAGCGCCTGTCACAGTCACAAATCCTGTGAGAATGTAGACTAATCATTATCACTTGCCTTCTCTCTCTTTAGTGTTTTACTTTTTTAATAAATGATTAGTCGAAATTTTAATTTTCCTTCACACAGATGCCCATTTCATTTGGGTAAGTAAAATTCCGCCCATTTCACGAACTGGGCAATACAAATGCCCATTTCATGTAATGAGCAGTAAGTTGCCCATTTCATGAAATAGGCAATTATATTGCCCAGTTCGTGAATTGGGCAATTACACAAATGGGGCGTAACATATATATATACGATGAAACTCGCCTAATCGACTCACTCCCGGCCGGAGGCAAAGAGAGTCATTTAAGCGAGCGAGTCTTATATTTGGGGGAGGACAAAAACAGTTGGGTACTTTCAAGTATTTTATTATTTTTATTCCAACTTCTTAAAATGTTATCCAATACGTGTTTGCTTCATGCCAGCATCACAGACTCGATTCACATCTTTTTCCAGACTTCAGAAGTTCAAAGTCACATCCTTTGTGAATCATACAGCGGCGTAGAACATCCATTGTAGAACATCTATTTCGTTCATTTAGATCACTGCCGTATGACGACAAGAACTTTGAAACGGTCATGTTTGTGAAATTCAATGATCACACTTAGAAATGATTTTGATGTATGATTATGATGGCAACTTTTCAACATGTTCTTAGGTGAGATAGTGTATGATTCCACTCTTCACTTCTCCACCTGCTTCCCAAAGCGTCCCTCTTAACAGTCACTCCATGATTCGCATTGGACGACTATGGTACAACTGACCTCTGATCTTTCTGCCATCTCTGATTGGGGGAGAGAAAACCTCGTGGTTTTCAATGCCTCAAAAACTCAGCTCCTCCATCTGTCTACTCGTCACAGTCTTCCACACGACTTCCCTTAACTTGAACAACACGCAACTCAATCCTTCCTTTTCTCTCAAATTCTTGGAGTTTCCTTTTCTCGTGATCTTTCCTGGAAAGATGACATACTCTCTCTTTCCAAAATAGATGCTAAGAGGCTAGGTGTGTTGTACCGCCTCCGCAGTTCCTTCACCCCTGCTCATTTGCTGTCTCTGTACAAAGGTCTTGTCCGCCCCTGTATGGAGCATGCTTCTCACGTATGGGGAGGGTCAACCCACACAGCTGTACTTGACTGGGTGGAATCAAAGGATTTTCGTCTCATCAGTTCCCCGCCTTTTACTAACTGTGTTCAATCCCTCTCTCTTCGCCGCAATGTTGCCTCGCTCTCTCTTTACTATCGCTATTATATTGGACACTGCTCTTCTGAACTCTCTTAATGCATGCCTCCTTCAAGGAGAGCACTTAGCGCTCATTCCTTTTCTGTCCAACTATCTAACGCAAGAGTTAATCAGTATTTTCAATCTTTTATCTACTCAACCGGTCAACTCTAAAACAATCTTCCTCAATCCATCTTTCCCCCTGTCTATGACCCCCTATCTTTCAAACGCAGAGTGTCTAGGCATCTCGCAAGCCCTGGACCTTGATTTTGGCTTATTTTTCTAGTGTGGGGGAGGGGGGGCGCTTTTGCAGGACATTCGCCCTTGGCCCCTCCTTCCTGCATAAAAAAACCCGTTCTTTACTGATAAAGACCTAACATGTTTATGTTGATGTAACCATGAGCCATATACTGTATGCAATACATGGGCCTTGTGAAGCGTTTTAATGTTTTTGTATATTGCAATAAAATGATCAATAAAATAAATAATTTTTTTAATCGTTTCTTCTGCAAGAGTATTTGTACTTGATCATTAAGTACTTAGAATTATTTGACCAAATTTCCAATATCAAGTACTTGTACTTGCAAATTCTAAAGTACTTAATCCCAAGCTTGATATATACAGTATATATATATGGGGGGGTCATTAAAAATATTTCCTATGATTCCGGACTTTTGAAACACCCTGCATCGCAATACAAAGTACAGCTTCGGAAAAGTTCTCTTACAGAAATAAAACTTTTAAAAAGCAAAAATTTACTAACCAGTAATAACCTTGGCTAACCTTGGTTTTACTTTCGCCCGAATTGTTCATTCTGACAAAGATCAAGCTTGTCAATCCACCTTAGACCTACAGTTTAACGTGAAATCCAAACCACACCCAACCAGCAGCCCAGCGTTTTAACCAGTTACCCAGGGTACCCAGTTATCTACCAACCTATTTGTGTGTGTGTGTGTGTGTGTGGTGTGTGTGTGTGTGTGTGTGTGTGTGTGTGTGTGCAAGGATGAACAGCTGGGTTTTGTTTTTGCTGCGCGGCATCTGCCGCCACCGGGTCTTGATCCCGGGGCCGATGGATTCGTAGTTAACGACGCTAAACACTACACCACCGAGGCGCATTATGAGGGTAATGATTGGTTTTTGTTTTTGAAATTTCATTGTCGTCACAAAATAGAACAAAAATTCCAAAGAAAAACTTAAAACATTCGCAGTTTTCCAAACCACTTTGACGAATTAGCACCTAACCTAAAATTATAACAACAAATATACGTGTATATTAACTGAAACTTGATGAAATGAAAATAATACGGTCTTTTTTTAAAATTCCAGGGTAAAGCTACCCTGTATGTACGTCTAACAACAGGGAAGGAGGTGTAAGTATATTTGTAGGCTCAAACTACAGGAGTAAAAGTATCGAAGAACTGACAAGCATAAACAATACCTCAGAAACACTCGCAAATGAAATATTTGTTCATAACACCCAGTATTCAGTGTTAGGCACTTACCAACCACCATGTATGTACGTCTAACAACAGGGAAGGAGGTGTAAGTATATTTGTAGGCTCAAACTACAGGAGTAAAAGTATCGAAGAACTGACAAGCTATTATAAAACCATCTAGACTTCACAATGACATTAGAAATTCGACTCTGCTAGATCAGATTTGGGTGCGGTCCCCGCTTGACTACACTTCAGGTATAATTATATTAAATATCATAGATCACTTGCCTACGCTCACCATGCTCATCACCTATTTCTCTGTAGGGCATGGTTAATTAATAATTTTTAGGAAAATGTGATGAATGATGAAATTTTCTAATTAATCAGTGGTTAACTGATTAAAAATGATTAGAAATTAAATACTTCTAAAATGAGTAAGAAAGAGCTTTATTGTTTCTGTTGCGTGAGATAAGAACGAAGAAGACATTTTGCCCAAACATTTAGTTTGCCTTAGTTCAAGAAATCATCATGGGCGGATTAGACAGTTTATACATGCAAAAAGGTGCCAAACTCAAATAATACATTAGAAAATTTAAGGTAACATGCTGGTGAAATTCTGAGGAAAATTAATCATTTCCCATCATTTTCTAAAGATTTTTTTTTTTTTATTAATTAATGATTAAATTATTAACTGATTAATCAGAACCATGGGGCCTTTTCCGAAATTTGGACTGTTTCTGATTTTTTGAAAATAAGATATTTAATGTAGATTTTTACAGATTTCAAAAACGCAAGTCTTTTTTTTGGAGAAATATCTTATTTTCAAAAAAATCGGAAACAGGGCAAATTTCGGAAAAGCTCCGAACCATGCCCTATAAATTCTCTGAAAAGGAAACTACAGAGGTTGACTATAGGGTGAATGTTAAGTTTAGAGGAGTAAATTAAACTCGAAAAAGTTTAGGAGCGTAAATTATTGTGCCGTCTATAACAGCTGTCTAATTGTTTTAAACCATTACTTTTTGTTTAGAACATACAAACTGGTTAGTATTTGCTTTACAAAGTCATATTGCTTACAGGTAGTAATTTTGATAAATGTCGCACTTTATCAAAATTACAGGGCGATCTTTCGTTTTAGGTACCGTACGTAAAGTCGAGACTACAAATAAGGCAAATAAAATGTAGGGAAGATCAGTAATTTTGGATCTTTTCCTTTATTGCACCCCAATTTCTATTTTTCAGTTAGTAACAATTTTGACAGAATATTTTCATTAAAACTAACGAAAATATCACGACTTAACCTAACCAATCATCAAGGGCGTACGCAGTTGACCTAACCGGGCATTCAATTAACCTAAATAGTTGGGAAGGTTAAGTCGTGGTATTTTCATTGAATTTATGGGAAAATTATTGAATGCCCGGCTAGGTCAACTGTACGCCCTTGACGAGTGGTTACGTTAAGTCGTGATATTTTCGTTAGTGTCATAATTTACACCCCTAAACTTTTCGAGTTTAATTTACGCCTCTAAACTCAACATTTACCGACTACAGATCTTACAGCTATAATAATAAAGTTCCTAAGAGAAATAAAAGCTTTCGACTCGACTGGAACAACAGAAAGAAACCATGACATTGGAACAAAATTTCAAGTATTCTCGAACACACTAATGGGTATATTCAACAAACTTTCCTCTTAAATCATAGGTAATATTCTAAAACTAAATACAACCACCAATGGATCACCCCAGCACTCATTGTGAGTAGTGAACACGACCATACTCCCTTTAAATTAAGGAAAACTGATATTATTACCGAACAGACATACAGAAATTACTGTGACAGACTTAATGCAATCATTAAAAAGGCAAAAGCAGCTCATTATTGTACAAAAATTGATGAACAAAAATTCAATCCAAAAAAGTTATGGAACATTTTGAATGAGTTAGTTAACACAAGGAAGGTTAAAACAGTCTTTGTCCTCCCTCACACAAGGCGGAAATTCTCACAATGACCCCAAAGACAGTCAATTTATCAAACAACTTCTTTGCAAATATCGGCTCCAATACTGCAGCCTCGATCCCAATTACAGACACTCACTACCGACAATACATGCCACAACCAAATCCAAATTCATTTTTCTTTGATCTAATCCTACCATACGATATGTCTCTAACAATAAAAAATCTAAAAAATAAAATTTCTGACATCAATATGATCCTAGTAAAAATATGAAAATTAATATCCGATGAAATTGCCATACCACTCAGTAAGCTAAGAATAAATCAGTAACAATGGACATATTTCCCGACAGTCTAAAGGAAGCCAGAGTATGCCCTGTATTAAGTCGGGAAACCCAAACACTCATCCAACTGTCACCCCATTTTCGTATTGCCAACTTTCTTTTTAAGTAAAATATTTGAAATAATCATATACAATAAACTTACTAAATACTTAATTAAATATGATATTTTCACTAAAACACAATTTGGGTTTAGAGGGGACAGTCTAGGGCGGGTTGATATTTTGTATTCAAAAGTGACACATTGTGGGGGTTTCGTATGGGTCACAGTTGTCACCCAGTAAAATATTTCGCTATCCTAAGTCTCCTACTCCCGGCACAAATTTTCAGTTTTTAGTTTCAATTTGCCAAAATGTACATTTTTCAGTAAAAACTCAGATAAAAATTGTTTCAACTGTGTTAAACTCATGTTTCTTATTTTTTTATTCACTAAAAGAAAATGATATTTTTACGTGTTTTTGAGTATATACTATATATTAAAATAAAAAATAAGGAACAAATAAGGGACGAATTGTCATTCGTCAGCCAGACTCCTTAATGAGCGGACGCATTCCCTGGGCTCTCTGATATTGTTTATACTTTTGGATATTGCCGATAAATTTACTGTTGGAAAGTTCTGAGTTTTATATACTTGCGTTTATAAGCCTAAAGCTTAAGGGCCAAATTAAAAATAAAAAAAATAAATAGTCGAGCTTCACAATTATTTGTCATTGAAAAAATTGTAAGTTGTAAAAAGACTACTGTATTTATTTTATTATTAATAAAGGTTATTCTATTCTATTCTATTCTATTCTATAAGTAACTGAATATTAGTGGTTTTTAGCGATTTAGAAGTTTTCATAGCGTGCCGGCTTAATTTAATTTAAACTTGTAACGGTTATAAACGTTAACTACCTTAACTTGCGCGATGCCGTCGCAGAAAGCGTCGGGTGCTAGGTGTGGGGTTAATCGGTGGTATACTGATTTTAAAGATTACAACGGCGGTCCTATGGCGATTACCGAGAGATCGGTTTGTTTCTATTGTGAGTTAAGCGAAGAGTTTTAGTCGATTTAAAACGTAGTGTAAGCGAGGTGACGGAAAGACTTGCAACGCTTGATGAGGGCAGGGGTAGGCTTACAGATGACGAAGGCCGAACCAATACTAACGTTGAAGACGTTAGTAAGTTGAAGGGTGAGGTTAAGAACCTAGTTTCTAGTATAGGTAGCTTATCAAGAAGGTTACACAGAGTTGAGGAAGGGGTTAAGGTTGGTCCGAGATTAGTAGACGGGTAGGGATTTAGAGTAGTTAAGGGTGGAGCTAGGCCACGTACGTTAGGTGATAGGAATCCCCCCCTATCGAGGTTTCGATAGGGGGGGATAGGGATGTGAACGAGGGAGAAACGATTTTAATTGGGGACTGCGTCATATGGATAAGGAGTTCGTTGAACGGAATCCAACCAAGAGGAGGAGGGTCTGTCTTTCAGGGACCAGGGTTGACAGAATTAGAGACGAAGTAGATAGGATTGATGTTGCCTCCCGTCACTCGATGTTGGTGACGATGGTAGGGGGCAACGACTCGTATAGGCCCGATACGAGAGTGCCTGACCTTTTGGAGATACGGGGGTTAATTAGGTCCCTGAAGGCAAGGTCAGATAGGTCTTTAGTTCTAGGTATTACTCCTAGGCACGGTTTAAATTTTAGGATTACGTCAAAAACAATATTTTTGAACACTGAACTAGAAGAGATTTGTGCTTAGGAAAATGTATCCTTCGTAAAGCTGTGGTCAGAATTTAGTGATCCTAGCCTTTTTATAAAAGATGGGATGCATTTCAATGAAATAGGGAATGCTAGGTTTGGTAGGTTAATCGATGAGAACGTTCAAAAGCTGTATAGGTTGAAGCCCTCTTTAACCCTTCACCGCCTGAATTTTTTGTAGGGTTAAGTTATGAATGCATGTATTTGACATGTTACAAATTTGTCCATCTAGGCAGTAAAGGGTTAAACGTTGTGGGTCCGGGAAGCGCCGGCCCAACGTGAAAAATAGTTTAAAACGCCGATTCGTGGTAAAAGATAATTTAAACGTCTTTTACTGTACGCGCGTAGCATCAGAAACACACTGAACGAATTTTAGGCGATAATTTATTTCGGGAACTACGATATAGTTGCTATAACTGAAACGTGGTTAAATACCGTAACTCGGGACTTGTTGGGGGAACTTGATATAGCGGGTTTTAAACTTTTTGCTAATGATAGGTTACATAGGGTTGGTGGCGGCGTTTTGTTGTACATTCGTAATTCCCTTAGGGCTATCGAGGTTAAGATAGATTTTCCGGCAGCAATTAATGCGATATGCGTTGAAGTTAGGGCACGTAGTATTAGCTTTAATTTTGTTGTTGTTTATAGACCTCCCGTTCAACCCCTCGATACCGATACTAGATTTTACACACTTCTTAGTAACTTTATTAATAATCGGAATAGTATTGTCGTCGGAGACTTTAACTGCCCTAACGTTAATTACGAGACTTCTACTGGTATGATGAGGGTTTCAGACTGAGTTCATGGAAGATAATTTTTTACGACAGATGGTTACCGAACCAACGCGCGGTGACAATATTTTAGACGTGGTGATGACGAACGACGAAAATATAGTCGAAGGTTTGGAAGTAGGTGAGAGTTTAGGATGTAGTGATCACCAAATTATTAGGTTTAGGCTGTTGATAGAAAACAGTAAGGATAGTGACGTAATAGAAGTCCCTGATTTTTGTAGGGCTAATTTGGATAGTTCTGCGAATAAGATGAGAGTAGTGGACTGGGATAATTTATTTATGGGTAATGACGCAAATTTTCATTGGGAGGCGTTTAAAGAAAGTTTTTTGAATATCGAAAGGGTTTATTCCGCGTAGGCCCAAGCGCGCTAGTAATCATGGTTGGCCCAAGCGGTGGACTAGGGAAATAGGTTAGTTCATAAACGAGCGTAACAAAGCGTATATACCTAATAAGCGCAATGGGACAGTAGCTAACTTTAATAGATATATCGAGCTTAGACATCAGGTTAAAAGATCTATTAGATACTTGTAGCTGCGGACAGTAAACATAATTTGAAAAAGTTTTTTGACTACGTCAATAATCGTAAGCCGCCGATAAAAGATAACATAGGCCCTCTAGTGGCCCTCTTTGGCTTCCGACGCTCAGGCGATGGCGGGTATTTTTAATAACTTTTTTGCGACAAGTTTTATCGTAGAAGACGTAAATAATGTCCCCGACGTGGACGATATCGTTCCATTTAGTAGCGAGACTATTTTGAATGAAATAATTGTTTACGAGGGTGAGATTGCGCATTATATCGATAAGCTAAAAGTTAGCAAGGCTCCAGGCTCTGATGCGCTTTATCCTAGACATTTGAAAGACGTTATCGTAGGCCCCTTAAAAATTTTGAATAAGTCACCGGAAGCGGGAATTATTCCAGAAGACTTCAAATTAGCTAGCGTTAAGCCCATTTTTAAAAACGTTCCTGCAAATCAATGTGGGTCAGCTTTATATTTTTATTAACTTTTATACACAGAAACTTGATTACCAGGTAGATTAACTGTATCCAGTACGATAGATTTATACCACATGTTGACATACAATTCGTTAATACTCGTACTTTAAATATTTGCTGCAACTTTTATCATCAAACTTATCAATAAGTATTTGTCGAAGGAAAACAATGAATAAGTTATAAATAAAAATTTCCTCTCAACTACTCAATACAAAGAGGATGATAACAGAACGACACCATTCAACTGAATTTTACTGGCAATGTCAAACTGTTTCCATCTGTTTCTCTCTCTCACTTCTCACCACCTTAATGTCTGAATCTAATCCTTACATTACATCATCTTCTCTCTTTCAAAACGATGAAGTAGCTAAACTTTTCGATTGATTGAAAATTTACCGCAGATTTTAGCCCTATCTCTAAACTTTTCAAACGAATCAGGAAAATGTATTAACAGTGTTCTTTAATCGTTTTTGTATGTGACGAAAGTCTCGCGATCTGGATAGTCCATCCATCCATGGTGTTCTGCCTATCAGGCAGGTCCAACTCAGGTGTCCCGCCAAAATGTTCTATCGTGAGCTATCCTTTTCATCTCATGGTAGCCCCGCAAGGGGGTTCTAAGCTCGTGCTCTTGAGTGCTCTTTGTGCTCGTTTGTACGTGCTTGTTCCTGGAGGTTTCACGTGCGCCCTCCCGGCCCTAGCACCCAAGGATGATGGGGCTCGACCCTGCAGTCCTTGGTCTTTTTCCACTTCGACTGTCCCCTCCACCCTTTCTTTTTCCTCTGTCTTTCCTCTCACTTTTTCTTTGTTTTTCCGCTGAGATATGCCCTTTAAATAGAGGCGAATCGGTTCTTCCTGAACTAAAAAAAAAAAAAAAAAAAATCTCATGGTAGCTCCTGCCTGCCTTCAAATTATCCAGCATTGCTTTCCTTTTCCTTCCCCTCGGCCTTCTTACCTTCATATCTACCCTCTATGACCTTCTTCAACAATCCTTCTCCTCTCAACGCATGTCCGATCTATTTCTTCTGTCTTCCTCTTATCACCTTAATGAGTCTTCTTTCCTCCCCCACCTGTTGCAGTACTTCCTCATTACTTTGGTGTTCCCTCCAGCTATCTTTAGCATTCTTCTCCAAATCCACATTTCAAAACTTTCCAAGAGTTTCTTTTCAGTTGTTTTCAGTGTCCATGTTTCTGCTCCATACAGTACCACACTCCATATCAAGCTTTTTACTAACCTTTTCTTCAGTTTCAAGTTGAGTTTACGTGTAAGTCGTCGTCTTCTGTTTCTCA
Source organism: Bathynomus jamesi (assembly GCA_023014485.1). NCBI lineage: Eukaryota > Metazoa > Arthropoda > Malacostraca > Isopoda > Cirolanidae > Bathynomus > Bathynomus jamesi. Next base: position 902,597 of record JAJOZX010001216.1, on the reverse strand, counting down.
AAAGCTACCTTACCCATACCAAGTCTAGATCTTACTTCCTTATTGCAATCTCCATTCTTGGTTAATAAACTTCCCAGATATTTAAACTGCTCAGCTTCTTCTAAGGCCGGATTTCCTATCGTTAGGTTCATTTGTGCTCCTTTCTTTCTTGCAATTTTCATTACCTCTGTCTTGGTCTCATAAATTCTCATTTCGAATTCTTCCGCCGTTGTTGTCAAGCTATTGACCATTCTTTGCAGTCCTTCCTCGGTACTACAAACAAATGCCTTGTCATCTGCAAACCTTACAGATTTGACCAATTTACCTCCAACTCTGATTCCCTCTTCCAGATCTGAGTGTGCTTTTATCATCATTGCTTCCGCATAGATGTTAAATAACACGGGGGTTAGGGAGCATCCTTGCCTGAGCCCTGTCCCAACCAATCCATGCTCCGATTCTCCTCCTGCAACTTAAACATTCACAGTCTGCCCAAGATATGATTTTTTATCAGCCTACGGTCTCTCCAGTCAACATTAATATTCTTTAATATTTCCATTAGTTTCCTCCACTGGACTTTGTCAAAAGCTTTTTCAAAGTCAATAAAACAAACAAACATTTCCTGATCATGTTCCAGCACTCTCTCTCCCATCATTCTCATAATAATAAACACGAAGGAAAAAGAATATCAGAAGATAAAAATTCCTGTCGTTATTGAAACAAAAAGTAAATGTGGCAAAATACACCTAACATTTTTACAACACAGGTACCAAAATAAAAAATACCAAAATTCCTGTCAAGATCACGGTATTTTTTAACAAAATCACTAAATATGCACTACGTACAATACCGAAGTAGACGTAAAAAGAATTTAGGAATGTACAACCTAACCTCTATAAAAAATCACATGACAAGAAGCAACAAGACCTACCCTGGAATGACATAAATGACCCCGTCCATATTTGTGACTTTGACTTTTGATGAAAGGATCTGATTCTTGCTCGAGACACCGTCTCATGACGATACATATGTGCATATAGTTTCATAATTTTTGTTGAGCCGTTCAAAAGATACGGCACGAACATGAAAAAAACTCCTTGTGACCTTAGCCTTCGATGCGAGGACCTGATTTTTGTTCGCGCCACATAGTCTTTGATAATACAAATGAGTATGAAGTTTTATAAAAATATGCTGAGCGGGTCGCGAGTTACGTCCCGGACACAAAAGTGTAATGAGTGGACAACTGTAATGTAGTAGGGTTGGTCCTCCAAATTTATTTGATTATAACAAGAAAAGCATCATTAAGGGGCGTACTACCTCAGTCCTATTTCACTAACTACCCACTACCTTGACCTCACACATTATGGTTACGTTTCTAAAGACGACTTACACTCTCATATTCCGATAAGGAACAGAACTGGACATTCTCTCCCCTGGAGGTTCTGGCTCTCGTGATTCTCCTCCTCACTCTTTCGCTGGCTCTCGTCCTAGGAAGGCGTCTGCGTCGAGAAGCCAGGTGAGATTCTAACCCTGCATCATCGATCAAGGCAGTTACTTCCTCAAATTCAATGCCCTCCTGGAAGGGAAAAATACTTCATTTAGATTATATGTTGAACACTGCTAAGCAGAATACATGAGCAACAGTATTTTAAGTAAGAAATGGTCAAATTCAATGTTTAGTTTCGGGAATCAATTTGAATCATATCAAAATTGCTTTCTTGAATAAAATACAGAAATAGATGATTAACGTGTTATCTAGTTAATTCACAGCTTAGAAGGTAAAAAAACAAGCGTTCAAAAGTTAGAACACTTTGTAAAATGTCAAATGTGATTTCAAAAATCCTTGCGTTGCTCAATCAAATTGAAATGGATGAAAAGTTTTTATTTTTGCTGCACAACTCGAAAATTCGACTCGAAATAAGAAAAACCCTTTTGTAATTTTTATTATTCCTTTTATTAGTCCTCAATACAAGTATAAAAAGGAAAAAGAAAAAAAATTACATCGGCGTCGACAGATGTGATTTTAAATGATGAAAACTTACAAAAGACACTTGGTTATTCTCAGAGCTAGGCAGTAACGCGTTACAAGTAACGGCCGTTACGTAACGCGGTACTTTTTTAGTAATGGTAGCGGTAACGGCGTTACATTTCAAATTAAGTAACTCTTTCAGTAACGACATTACTTTTTTAGGGAAATACATTCGTTAGTCTTTACTTTTTTATCGTAGCTCGCAATTAGTTTCTTTCGATCCTCACTCATTATTCATTAACCGTTAAAAATTTGTCCCTTCACTATGAGCGAGGTGTGCATGCTGGTCGTTGGCATGCTGGCAGCCTACCCTCATCCACCCTCTCCCCCTACACTGACAGCACTGTCAAAGTAAAAAGGCGAAGAACCCCGGAGCAGGGAGGGACCTAAGTTCAACAGAGGTTTCGTCATTCCTCTCATCTGGGCCTTCACGGCACGTTAGCTCTGCATCCTTCCCATCCACTAATTTTAAAAAAATGTTTATTACACTTAACACTCCTATACCATCTAGTGCCGCTGTTGAGCGGGTTTTTTTCAGTAGGGAAGGATATACTGCGTCCGAAACGAGGCTCGCTCGTAGATGCAACTTTTGAGAAGCTTGTTTTCTTAAAGGTCAATAAAGATCTTTTGAATAATAGTTCTTAAGTTTGTATATTTAACTAATAAATTTAAATTATCATTGCCATGCACAATAACTCATTTTATTCATTTCTTTAGTATTTCATATTATTGTTTTGCAAAACTAAACTTCCATGGTATATTCTAGCATTAGTAAATTAGTATCAATAGTATGCTACATCCTCTGTTATGTTGCAATTCCTAGTAATAAATCTTGCAGTAATTTTGTTTCACTTTTTTTGAAAATATTATGCCTTATAAATCATAACTACGCAATGAAGGCATGCACAGACTTCATAGCCTATGCATTAACCAGTGGATACAAACCAACACATACTCGCACAAGCGAATGTTTATTTATTTATTTATTTTTTTTTTCAAATTATGACCGCTCATGGCCACCAAAATAAAAAGTGGATAGCAGAGCGAACACATGACGAAAACTATGGTACAGCTAACGGAAATGTAACAAAAGTCGGGAGGGGGGGGGGGGGGGGAATCATATTCGGTAAAGAAGTCGAGAACGAGAGAGAAAAAGGGACCTTCAGACAGGACTGAGCCAAGCCTATCACAAGGCCCGATGCTCGCCAAAAGGGGAAAATACTCTGCGCGCAGCGCAGACTAAAGCGGACACTCCACCAAGAGGTAGGCAACTGTAAGTAAAACGTCACAAGTAGGACATCGGGGCACCCGATCCCCGGCCATCAAATGGCCATGGGTCAGGTGGGTATGGCCAACACGGAGGCGGGCCAAAACCACCTCCGTATGGCGCGACCGATGGAAGGAAGAGGCCCAACATCCTAACTTGGGTTTAATCTTGCAGAGTTTGTTAGCTATAGCGACATCCCAGCGACTCTGCCACCAGGAGCGCAAAAACCTACGAAAACTAGGAATATGATCCGAAAAGGGAAGGAACATGGGTGAAACCTGCAGTCGGCACGCGGAACGGGCAGCTTGGTCAGCAGCCTCATTACCAGCTACGCCAACATGTGCAGGGATCCAGGAAAATACCACCACCTTGCCACCAAAAGTGACAAGGATATGGCAAAGTATCTGGATACGTCGAACCAGTGGGTGGATGGGGTCGAAACACTCCAAGCTATCCAGGGCACTGCGGGAATCCGAATAGATAACAAATGACCCATCCAGATGCTCCCGCACCACCTCCAGAGCGCTCAGAATAGCATAGAGCTCCGCCGTGAAGACAGAAGCCTCATCAGGGAGGCGGGTACATCGGGGAGCAAGGGTAGACGAATGGGGAACAGCCGCAGCCCCAACGCCTCCCGCCGACCTCGAGCCATTTGTGAAGACCGCAACACATGCAGAGTGACAAGCTGTGTGCTGAAGGAACAGAGACCGAAGCAAGGCAGAGTAAGAAACGGCCCTGCGAACGGGGCATAACGCCTTACAGCATGTAACAGGGGTGCTTTCCCAAGGTGCAACACCCTCGAAAGAGACCGGGATGACGGAAGGAGGAGGAGGAGTGCCCATACCATCAAGGAGGGAGGTCACCGTGTCGGTGAAATACCAACCTCCATCCCGAGAGAACGCCCTCTCAACCACCTGGAACAGAGGGGAATTGGGAAGACGGAGAATCCGGAGATAGTGCTCGGCAATGAGGAACGACCTCCGATCCTCCAAGGGAGGGATGTCGCACTCAACCTGCAAACTATCACTGGAGAGGAGCGAAAAGCGCCAGATGACATAGGCAGTCCTCTAGACCTAGAGAGGACTGGGTCCAGCATCCGGAGGGCCTTACAGGAGGCGGAGCCATACACCACACTCCCATAGTCTAGTTTCGATTGTACTAGGGACACGTACAGACGGAGGAGTGTCCGCCTATCCGCACCCAATGTAGTATGAGACAAATGTCCCAGCAAATCCAGGGTACGTCTTGTAGTCTAGCGCAGCCTGCGGAGGTGGGGAACCCAAATCAAACGGCTATCGAGGACCATATCCAGAGGCTGATCCCCGAGTGTAAGATTAAATGCCGGGACGGCGCCGGAGCCCCGTCTCCTCGACGGAAGAAAGGCCACACACGAAGTCTTTGAGGAAGACAGCCTAAGGCCCACCGACGACGCCCAACGTTCAACCCGATTAACCGCGAGTTAGACTTGCCTCTCCACGAGGGGAGGACTCGTCCCCGCGGCATAGACAGCCAGATCATCGGCGTAAACGGAACAAGCGGCGCGTTGCCCTCTTCCTCTCACACACCGCCTGCCGACATGCTGGAGTCCACCACGGGACGCTACGCGTCCCCGGGCTACCGGAAGAACGAGGAATAGTCCTCCGCTGCGCCCACAACCACCCGCTCGAAGAACTCCAAGCTCTCATCCACAGAGCCAAAGTCCAAAACCGAACGGGCAATGACGGAACGAGCTCTGAAGGATGGCCAGTCAGCCCGCGCCAGGCACCATCTCGGTCGAGACGAGAAACCCGGCTGCGGTCCGACCGGCTCAAGACAGACTGGGTAGTGATCACTACCATAAGAGTCCCCCAACACCCTCCACGAAAAATCAAGTAGGGCATCTAGGGACACCAAGGAGAGATTTATACAGGTAAATAAACCCGTGGGTTCGTGGAAATAAGTAGCTTCGCCAGAATTGAGGCAAGCGAAGGAAAGTTCTTCCATTAAGGAGAGCAACATACCAGCAACATTTGTCGACCGGACATCTCCCCAAGCTGGGTCGCGACTGTTAAAGTCCCCGAAAAGGAGAAACGGCTGAGGCAGTTGCACCACCAACTCGCGAACCGCGTCGCGAGGAGGAATATAAATCGAGCAGACAGTGTACTGGCGATCTAAAAAGAGCCGCACAGCCACAGCCTGCAAGGAAGTACAAAGATGCACACCTCGCGAGGGTATCGAATGAACATAAATTGCCGCACCCCGCCGGCGTGTGTGCTCATCCGGGGTGTAAGGGAAACCAACGTAGCCAGAGAGACGAGGGAGCTCCCGCGCAGCCAGGATAGTCTCCTGGAGACAAACGCAGGAAGGCCGCTCGCTCTCCAGCAAGGAGGCAAGATTTTCCCAGTTAGCTAAGAGCCCCCTACAGTTCCAATGCAAAACGGAACTACAAGGGGGAGAGGCAGAGAAAATAAAGAACAGAAAAACAGCCACGGACCAAGCTGAGCAACAAACTCAACGTTCCGTAAGCAGGGGCGGAATCGGTCGCCCCAACTCACCCTGAATGGAGAGAGTAGGAGTCGCAAGAGGCAAGCCCCGGAGACGAGGATCCCGATTACGGGAGGCCACAGACTCCGCAGCCGCTCCACCCGTAATAGAACGAGGAGAGGGAAGTGGGTCGGGGAGTTCAAAGGGGGGGCCCCCCTGAGGGGGGAGGAGACAAGACGGGCCCAGCCGAAACCTCCGACTCTCCACCAGGGGTAGGGTAGGGAGAACCAGACGTCCGAGGGCTCGTCACACCAGACAAGTGTTGACGGGGAGGGGAGGAGATCCACCACAGATGGAAGAGGTAGACACAAGAGAGAGATCCAACCACTTTCGGCAGGAGTCGAATGGAGAGACACTCCATGAATAAGGGCCAGGCCCCTCTCGACCGGGTCCACCGTGGGAACCGAGTCAGGAATCAAAGGTGTCACGGGGCGGTGTACCTCAACCGACATCCGGACACTAGTTAGGGCACCGGGAGGTGACGCCCCACCGGCCCCCCGTAGAGGGGAGGGAGTCCCGTACGGACCAGGAGCCGCGCGCCGCTTCCCTTTCGGTGAAGGGGAAGCAGGGTGAACAGTTGTTATGGACGGGTCCGAAGGACTCCGACCACGATGACGCTTCCTCTTCCCCTTTCGGGCATCACCTTCCCCACCCGAGGGACGGGCAGGCAAGGATCCAGACCCCAAGGCCGGAGAGGAAGAAGGGGCACTTGCAGGTAGGGAATCAGACCCGGTGACTGAAGTTAAGGCAGGGGGACAAGAAGGTTCTGCGGCGCCAGGAGGACCACCAACCCCGGAACTTCCAGGGGGGGGGAACCACTCCGGTAGGCGACGGAGTAGCACGGGAGGGGCCCGAGGACCCGCAGGAACCAAGAGCCGCAGCGCAGGACAATCCCCGCCGCGGCTCCCGGTCACGGACCCTATCGCGCGCCTCCCGCGCACTAAGGAATTCGGTAGTCCTTAAGGACTGCACTTCGAATTCAAACTTGAAAACGGGGCAGTCCTGAGAGGAGGAAGGATGGGCCCCCGAACAGTTCGAGCACTGCGGGGGCTTCGTGCACGGGGAAGGGCACGCAGACCCACCGCAGCGGGCACAGAACTTACCCTCACGGCGGCACGCAGAGCTAACATGACCGAACCGGTTGCAACCAAAGCAGCGAACCGGATCAGGCACATACGGCCGCACCGAAAATTCGCAAGACCGTCGATCACCCATGCCCCAGAACATCCGGGCCGGAGGCACAAGGGAGTCAAAGGTCAGGAGCAGACGAGCGGACGGAATAAGAGCACCATCCCGGCGCGATGAAAAGCGGAAGACCTTCGTAACCCCCTGGGAGGCGAGATCCTCCTGCAATTCACCAACCGGGATTGACAGCAGGTGGGAAACGAGAATGGTGCCTTGACAGCTATTCAGTCGCGGATGGGGGGTCACAGAAACTTTGCAACCCAGAACATCCTGCAACTGAAGAGGAGGCTCAGTCATCCCCCGAAGAACGGGACTTCAAAAGAAGAGACCCATCCCTCAGAGGGCGGACATCATGACGGCAGGGAACCCCACCATTTTAAGACGCTGAAACACCCGTTCCGAGTTGCCCGGAAGGGAGCCAGCGGAAGGGCGGAGAATAAGGAACCTGTCCACCGGACAAAAAGTGACAGAAGAGACAGGGCCATATGTGACGGTAACCGGGAATGGACGGGAGAAAGAGGGCCGCAAAGACCCCGCCCTACGGCCACCACGAGCCCAGCCACGAGAGCTAGACGCCGCAGAGGACGAGAGGGGGCCGTGCGGCTTGAAGGTCAATCCAGCGGAGGCAGAGGCCACTGAACGACCAGAAGTAGTAGTCTTATCCAAGTCCAAAGACAGGCCAGAGTCATTAACAGGGGAAGATTGAGTTTGAGAAATTTTACCCATAAATCAGCATTATTATAAAGACGACAACCTCGGACCCAAGGCAATGCACCAATCCGCCACTGCATCCTTCAAGGCGCAGGCCCAACGTCCCGGGTAGCCCAACCCCCAACCTAACTGTCATTTTAAAAACAGCAGATCAGCTCTCCTGGAGTTTAGTCCATATAAAAGCCCAGCAAAGACCCAATCGAGATACAGCAGCGGTCTGGGCACCCATACCATCCTCAGAGCACACCCCCCAGCAGGCGCACCCGATGACCCCAAAACTGCCGACAGTGTTATCCTTTCTTCTTTTTTTGTCTGCACAAAATACTACAATTGACAGAGGCCCAAGACCGAGTCAAGACAAGAGAGATTCCGTAAGATACGGGGGAAAAAAAAAAGGCAGCTAGGTAACTCTCCGCCCACACCCCGCGAGGAGTTAAGGAAACCCCAACAACACACGAGGTGTGCGAGCCCCCTCGGCCCGGCAAGCCGGAATACCTAATCGAGGGAGAGAATGTTTATATATATAATATAATATTTTAGGTATATATAAATTATAATATACCTATGCATATATGTATATAATATATTTCCATTTTATTAAAAGTAACTAACGAGTAACGGTGCCGTTACTCGTTACTTTTTAAAAATGGTAACTAACGATAATGGCGTTACATTTAGACTGTACTAAAGGTAACGGTAACGTCATTACATTTATAAATTAAAGAGCACAGCACTGGTTATTCCCCTTCCTAGAATTTCAAACGTAATTTATTCGTGTCTCGCTGACAGACAGACAAACTGACTTTACTTCTTCCATGATGCATGATATCTATTACTGTATATGTATAGTGAAGATTCCAAAATGAAAAAATAAATCATACCTACGTACTGTAAGGAGACCACTTTATCAGCTGAGCAACTATCAGTGCAAAATTTGAAATGTAATAATGCAAACTTCAGTCTATTTTTAATGTGAAACTGCACGAAAAAAGTACAGAAAATATATATACGAAATGAAGTCAAAAAGAAGGAATACAGAAAAAAATTTGAAAAAAATTCTTCTGAAGAAAGGAACAATCAGGAACATGAATTATGTTGGGACGATCTAAATATTCCCTCCTATATTTGACCTTAATCTATGGTGCAAAATCACAAATATAGAGGTGGTGGTGCCGCAAATTTTCAAGAAAACGACAAAAATAATGAGTAAATAAAAATTCGAAAGTTATTGAAGAGACGGAAATTTCAAATGAAACGAAACACACTATTTATTACGTCCATACGGAAACTGTAAAACAGTCCCAACCTTTGGTCGCGGGGATCCTCAAGTAAGGTCGCGAAGGGTCACTATATTCACTATTTCTTAATTCAATTTATATTTATATACATATTTAAATTTTATCATAAGCTTAAGGGTCGGGAGGTTCTGTTGGTGGCCAATTTAGGGTCGCAGCAAAATAAGGTTGGGAACCACTACTGAAAAGGCTCAGTTTTAATTTACGTGATGTTGGGATGGAGTTTGTGCGTTTTGGGAGTCGTTTAACCTCCTTGGTAATAGTAAAAGCCATGTGACGGAGGGGACCGAAAACGTTACGTGCAATCCAAACCACGGGTTGTTACATCATCTGAAACAGAGGAGTCACCCATCCAACTACTATCCAGACCTAATGTCGTTTAACTTCGATGATCTACAGGAAGCTGTGTTGCAAAAATGGCTATGACGATAATGTGAACTGGATGTTCAATAGCGGGAGACGAAAATCTTCTGGGGTGCCGCAAAGAAGTGTCTTGAGCCATAAAAGACTGGGAGCCACTGCTGTAGACACAGGGCCAGACAATGCGTTTACACCCATCCAGCCTCACGTAAATCCCACGAAGTGTAAATTTTGCACAAAATTCGGAAACTTTAGAATAAAAGATGGTTCTTCCATCACCCACCAGAGAGCATTCCGAGTTGCCAAAAACTGTTAAAAACAGTATTCAACAGGACAACTTTAAGTCAAGCAGCAAATTTCTCAATATTCTCCAAACAATCAAACAAGAAAAAATCATTCAGCAAGAGAGTACCACAGACGGAATTTCCCACTCCAGATTGATGTCCTACGGGTAGACCAGGGGCGTACCTGAAGTATTTGGCACCCGGGGCGGATCCTTCCTTTGGCACCCCCCATAAATAATTTTAAAATTTAAACACAGAAAAATATATTATGTTTGCAAGTAGATTTTTAAACAGTACAGTACTGTCATAAGCAAATTGGAAATAAGAAAAATGCAGGACATGAAAAATTCAGTTGTTGTTGTTTAGCCGATCAGCCCACCCTGATCGAGCAAGCCGGCGGCACGCAGGTAACCGATCACCCTCTCCGGAGTGGACCAGAGGTTCAGCGCACTAGTGATGATGTGTTGTGTTGTGTTCGTTGTTGTGCTAGAGCGGTACAGTCTGTCATAATGTGTTCAATTGTTTGTGGTGTGTCCTGGCACAGGTGGCAGGTGTCGTCTATGGAGTTGTCTAGTCTGTGTTTATATGTCCGTAAGTTGGGGTGATGTCCACATCGGAATCGTGCTAAGTTAACTCGATCCGATCTGCTCAGGCTGATCTCTCACCTGTTAATGGGTGGCGGCTTCAAACCTAGGACCGCATTCGGACCGAGTCGTGTCAGTGCTTTGTGGGTTAGGTGTGTGTGTGTGTGTTTCCTGTACTGTGTGATGTCTGTGGGCCGTGGTATGGAATGGATTATTTGGTTATAATGTCTCTCTGGTGTTACCTTAATGGTGCGAGGTGTTGGTGCATGATTGTACATGTAGTGGCAAGGGTGTTGTGGGTTAGTTGTCGCTGCTGCCATGAATTGTGTTCCCCTCATGTCTAAATGTTCCCTAACTTTTAGTATTTTTGTTTGTGTGTGCAGGTGTTCTATTGGTGTTGTTTGAGTGCATCCTGTAATGATACGAAGTGCGTTTGTTTTGTATTGTTTGTAAGGTGTTTGTGTGTGTTGAGATAATGGGTGCCCAGCATGGGCTAGCATAGTCCATAACTGAGCGAATATATTGTTTGTATATGAGTGATGTTGTTTCCTGCTGGTGTCCAAAGTTTGTACCTGTTAGTACCCTAAGCGTGTTAAGTCTTGACGTACATTTGGTTTTAATGTCCTGAATGTGGTTTGCAAAAGATAATGATGTGTTGTATGTGACACCAAGTATTTTGGTTCTGTGAGTGTGTGGAATGTTGATGCTGTTTAGTCTAAGCTGTGGAATTACCTGGTGCTCTTTTGTGTTGCTTGTAAGCAAGGTGATAGTTGATTTTGTGGGTGCTACTTTGAGTCTATTGTGTGTGAGCCAGTCTTGTATACTGTTTATGTATGTTTGTAGGTTATTTGTAGCGTTGTCGATGTTGTTGTGGGTGGATGTTAGAGTGATATCATCTGCATATGATGATAAGGTAAGCTTGTTATCTATGGGTGTTGGAATGTCATGCATGTATAAGTTGAAGTGTGTTGGTGAGAGAACAGAGCCTTGAGGGACCCCGTTCGGAAAAAGCTTGTTTTTGGATGACTTGCCATTAAATGTGACATGTGAGTATCTTCCTGAGATAGTTGCTCAGCCACCTTTTGGTGTTATTGTGCATGTTTGTGTTGAGTATTTTGTTTATGAGAGGGAAGCGTGGGATAGCATCAAATGCTTTACTAATGTCTATTGTTGCTAATAGTGTACGTTGAGCTGGTCATCTGGAGTTGATGCCATCCATGATGTGCTGCATGAGGATAGTGAGTAATGTCATGGTTGAGTGGTGAGGTGTGAATCCATGTTGAGTAGGCGATAGTGGAATGTGTGGGTTGGTGATCTGTAAGATTAGTCTTTCTGTTACTTTGGAAGGTGGGCATAGTAAAGTAATGGGTCTATAGGAAGCTGGTTCTGTTGGATTTTTTGTTTGGTTTGAGTAGTGTAATAATTTTACCTTGTTTCCATATGTCAGGAATAATAGTGTTGGTATGAATATGTGCTGATATTTGTGAGAGCTAGTATTCCTTGTGGGCCCAAGTGTTTAAGGTGTATGTTAGATATGTTGTCTGGTCCAGTAGCCTTCGAATTTTTAATGTTTTTGATGATCTTGGTGGTCTGGTCTGTATTGAAGGGTGTAATGGTCGTGTCGAGTGTGTAGGTTTTCTTGTGTCTGGCTGTTTGTCTGTCTGTGTGTTTCTGGTTGTTGTCTCTGTTTAAGTGACTTATCTTTGCGTAGTGATTAACTAGAATGTTAGCTTGTTGTGTGTATGTTGGGATATTATTTTGGCTGTGACAGATAGCCGCGTGTGAGGTGTGAATGCCGCTGTTAGAGTGGGTAATGCTGTTTATAGTCTTGTATAGCCTGGATGTATCTGTGGAGTGGTTTAGTGTTGTTATGAATTCCCTGAATGTTTGTTTGTTTTTCTTTGAGTTTGTTGTTTATTTCTGTGTTGAGCTGTTGTATCTGCTGCTTTATGGCTTCTGTGTGTGGTGTTTGTGTGTTATATTTATATTTATGTTATATTTTAAAAATTCAGTGAACAGGTAATACTGCATTTTATTTTATACAAAACACACAGGAAATCCAGTCTCAATGCTCAGCCTATTCTTCAAAGGTAAATAGAGAGGTTTCACAGTCTGCTTTCGAGCCTTAATTTCTGCAAATTGATCAATGACCTCGTCAAAATTCGCCTTCTTTGCATATTCATGTTCAATTGAAAGTAAAGCCAGATTTGTCAATCTTGTCTGACTCATGGTCAAGCGAAAGAAATTTTTTATCAATTTCAATTTGGAAAAACTTCTTTCACATGAAGCAATAGAGAGACAGACAGAAAAGCTTCAAACAAGTGGTTCTCAAACTTTTTCCAACCAGATACCCATTGAGTTATCAGATTATCAACCCAGACAAGCAGAGACAATTAATTATCAATGCCAATGCATTAACACTAATTCAATATAGTATGGTATAACGCAAGCTATTATAATTGATATCATTATTTAATAAGCAGTAAGCATTAACAACATATTAAATATACAATGATACTACACTGGACATTGTAAAATTGTTGAACTTGACTAAGCCAATAAGCATTAGTACTAATTCAATATAGAATAGTACTGTAGTTGTTGATGTAAATCTGAAATGGTGTTTACTATATTAAACATGTAAGCATTAACACATCTCCATGCAGTCACATCATCACCCTCTCTGTCTTAACATCACCATGTAGTTGCATAAAAAAAAAATCATGCAGTCATATCACCACCACCATCATAAGATCACCACATAGTCATCATAAAAAACTCACTCAGTCATACACATCATCGTTACTTCAGTAGTCATGGTTGTAGGAAAAAAGTCAAGTCTAAAGTTTAGTGCAGTGTGTGACTTTCCTGTGTCTTTTTACTGATAACCAGTAGTCACAGACACCACCATTCATAAACATGAGTTTCTATAGCATCACGACGATGCATTTACCGGGTATTATAACATCACAACAATGCATTTATAAACACTTAAACATCATTATGATAACACATTGTCAAAAATTACTGGACACTGGTATAAGTACCATGATATTGTTATAAACATCAGCACTTTATGCTTTATCATAATTATTTAATGAAACATACCTCATGTATGTGGAGTCACAGTGTCAAGTGAACAAGACTTGGAATGTCAGTTGCAGCCAGCTGGCTATGTAATTTTTATCAAATATTTAATTTTTCGTTTGTAAATTTTGTATTGCCAATAAAAATAAAAATTTATTTTATAGTGGAAATTAACATTAAGCTGTTGTAATAGTTTGAACATTTCTAAATTTTTTTTCTTACTTTGGAAATTTTTCATTTGGTTTGAAAACTTGTACTGGTATTTCAACTCTCCTGATGGCACTCCCCTCCTGGCTGTCACCCTGGGTGGACCGCCCCCCTCGCACCCCCCCTTAGTACGCCACTGGGGCAGACATAGTCAATCAAAGCAAGTAAACAGAACTTCTACAGTTGATAAGGTAACAAAATGTACTTTCCTGAAGAACAACGAATCAAGAACTAAGGACATCATCATGATTCTATTTGCAAACTTAACATACCTGGAATAAAATTTTTGGCATGAAAGAAATCAGTGCAGGAACAAAATAATCTCATTATGTAGTACTGCATTGATACTGATAATGGTATACTTTTCCCATTATCATAAATCTTGATTCCGAGTATTGTTTTGGTCATTATCTTCACATTTTGACGAAGCTTCCCAATAAGTGCACCGCTTCCATATTTTATTATTATATATACTTACCTTGATTAACCTTGGTTTTGCTTCTGCCCAAATTGTTCATTCTGACAAAGGTCAAGCTTGTCACTCCACCTTAGACCTACAGTTTAACATGGAATCCAAACCACGCCCCACACTAGCAGCCTAGCATCTTAACCACTCAGCTACCCAGGGTACCCATTTATCTACCAACTAATTTCTTTGTGTGGAAGGGTGAACGGCTGGGTTTTACTGCATGCCGCCTACCGTCACCGGGTCTCGATCCCGATGGATTCGTAGTCAGCAACGCTAACCACTACACCACTGAGGCGCATATATCACATGACAATGTACAGTTCATTCATTGCACTGAACAAATGAATCTCATTGGGTGGTAGGTGTGTAACATTTGAGTACTACCCTGATTAAGAAATGTAATAATGAAACCCCAAATCCTCTACATTTGCTCGGATTCAATGACACAGGAAAGAGAATAAACATTGTTCCTGTATATAAGGGCAAGGACAGATTGAAATCAAAGAGCCCTAAGTCGGGACCGAAGATACTATCCAACAGACCATTACAACAGTACAGTATCATTGACACACTGGAAATAACTCCACCTGAGGGCATAAGCAAATTGTTGAAGTCTGAGATGTATCATTAAAACTGAAGGTATGTAGCTCAGTACCAAATGATAAACCTGATAATGTAACAGTGGTTAATGTAAAGGTGATTAAATTTTAATATGAAATCTAATGCAAAAGTTTTCAACCTTTAATAAGAAAAAACCCCTAAAAATTATGAATTACTGGAGCAGCATACAGACAGGAAATTCAGAGGAACTCAGTAGGGTGTCCCACTTATGACCTTTTTTTTTTCAGATCCATTGAACATATCTTTTTTCCTGTTAGAAATGGTTCACTTTTACTAAATATATATAAAAAAAATTCAATTTAACAATTTCGGGGTTTCCAACCCACCCCTGAAAATGCTAGAAATATCCATTTTGTATCCCACTTAGGGCTCTTTTTTTCAGATTTATTGAACATAGCTTTTTTTCCTATTAGAAATGGTCTACTTATACTAAATATATCAGAAAAAGATTCAATTTCAATATGTTATGGATTAAGGTACAGTAAAAGGCATTTCATCAGGTTAGTGAGGCTCAAATTCTCAACTAAGAAAGGGACTTTTTTATTTTAGCTAAGAAAGGAGCAATAGCAAGAGTTTATTGTGGAATTAACCATTTTGTGATTTTTTTCAGGTATTTAGATAATAAAATATATTTAATTATGAGGTATTGTAAGAATGAATAAAAATAAAGCTGTATTAAGAAACAATCCAACAAACTTCAACTCTTTGCTTGGTGCATTAAAGGATGATCTAGGTGGCCAAGAGGGATGCATGCTGCCCTCAAAAGGAGACATTTTGAAGCAGAAGAAAACAAATGCAAGGCCCTAATATTTCCAAAGGAAAACATTTTGAATGTTTTGAAAAAAGTTCAAACAATTTGGGAAAAGGCGGGCATTTCATCAAAGGACGTCATAAGACATAAAACCCCCACGAACCATGCTACTAAACTTGATAAAATTACATGAAACAGTAATAAAGAGCAAAAATGCTAAATGTCATGAAACCAAAAAACAAAGTTACTTGGGTCAGTTGAATGATCTGTTTGATATTACTACACAAAATGTATTTCATGAGATAAGAACAGATTCCCTAAGAACTCAGGAACAAATTGAAGAGGACATAAATTTCCTAGATTCCCTAAGAACTCAGGAACAAATTGAAGAGGACATAAATTTCCTAGAAGACCAAAGAGGGAAGAGGAAGATGTGTCTTGGCCCTTTAGATAAAGCTTGTGTGTCAAAAGTACAAAGGAAAGAAGTAAGATTCGATGAAGAAAGAAAGCGACAAATGAAAGCTGAATGAAAAGCATTGGAAAAGAGATCAGGCAATCCAACCATCACTAAGAGTGATGACACAGATAATTCTTCAGGTGAAGAATATTCTCCAGAACCCCAGCCAGGCCCATCAAAACCAAGACCAAGTAGTTTGCTTCAATCAACACTAGTATCAAATACAGCAGATCATCTTGGACTCTCCATAAGGCAACATACAGTTTTTGTATCAGTTGTTGCTGCAGTGTGTGGCAAAAACATAGAAGAAATGAGCATATCCAAAACTACGCCAGCTCGAGCAGCTACAATATCAAGAAAAAGAATGTGGCAGGACATCCAAAGTGATTTCGTTCCTCCCCAGTATGTTCTGATCCATTGGGATAGCAAAATAATCTGGAATTTATCAGGTGGAAATGAGGAAAGATTGGCAATACTAGTTACTGGGGAAAATGATTTTGAGAAATTACTCTCCATAGCAAAATTCAAAGACAGTACTGGATCAGCTCAAGCAACAAGTGTGTTTGAAACCATCTCAGAATGGAAGCTAGAAGACAATGTGTATGGGCTAGTATTTGATACAACTGCCTCAAACACCAAATGGAAAAAAGGTGCATGCCAAAAGGTGGAAAAACTTCTTGGAAAAAAATTACTGTGGATGGCATGCCGTCATCATATTTCTGAGAGGATTTTGACTACTGTCTACATCAGAATATTTGTCAAAACTAATTCACCTGAAAATGAAGCCTTCAAGAACTTTAGAGAAAGTGTGTAGAAAAAATATTGACACTAAACTGCCTCACAGACACCTTGAAATAAAAAATAGGTATTTAAGAGATATGAGAGAATCCAGCATCAGTTTCATGAATGATATTCTTAACCAAAAGAGTTCCCTTCCTTGCGATGACTATAGAGAATTGGCAGAGACAATTCTCCTCATTCTGAATGAAGTGCCTTCCATCATGCAAGAAGGATGGCTTCAATTCTTTACACCAATAAAATGTATGCCTTCTCTCACCAAGCTGACTACGATGATGTCACTATTCAAAAACTTGAAAGATTTTGTCAGTTTACATCCCTTTATGGAAAATATTGATTGTCCTGTACTAAATCATCCGACGCTCCTGTAAATGATCTTAGATTCCACAATGAATTGATAAAATACAAAAAAAATAGACAGTGATGTTGCCGAATCTGCCCTAGCCATTTTTCGAGGTCATTATTGGTATTTGATTGAAGAGCTCATCCCCATGGCTTTGTTTGGCTCTGTTAATAATGAAGAAAAGGTTAAGATGGCTAAAGAATTAACAAAATATGATCCTCCTCAAGAGTTCACACCAGGTCAGCCTATCTTCCGGGTAATTCTATGAGAAATAGACAAATGAAGTACACGGTAACCTCTTCAAAATTCATGAAACTTGGTGTGAGGGTTGGTTTAGGTCCAAATTACAAATTTCTGAATTTTTTTGAAAATTGGTCAAGTTGGTCAAATTTTATGGCTTGACCAAATTTTGGTCAAATGAAAAAAAACCAATAATTTTCAAACGTAAATATCTCAGCTCCTAATTGTGGTAGTGTAGTAAGTCTTAAACGATAAAATATGTAAAATTAACTGTAGTTTCTAAATATGTATCATTTTTTTGGGTAAAAAAAAAAAAAATTGATTTTTTTTTTTTTTTTTTTTTGGCAGCGAAGATATCATTTTTCGAAAAAAAAGACCAGGAATAAAAAAAATTTATTCGATGTATGTACACCATAATAAGTAATAAAAAGTCAGCTTATCGACGATTATTATGAAAAAAAATGACTAAAAAAAAAATCCTCCAAATTTTAACAATTTTTTGCTTTCTTTCCAGATTTTCAGTATATACCTAATTTTCTAGTATACATAAATTTACCTAACCCTTAAAATGCCTCAAAACACAAAATTTTGTTGCGATCCTATGAAAAAACCAGGGCTGTGGAGTCGGAGTCGTGGAGTCAGTCAATTTTGAGTGGAGTCGGAGTCAGAAGTGCATAGTTGGATGTAGTCGGAGTCGGTGCAAATCCTTCAACTATAACCATAGCAGCCTAGGCCTAGACCTAGCTCAATTTTATGAATAAAATAGATTTAACCTAATGTTTTAATATATAATATATAAATATATAAATATAAATAATATATAAATATAGTTGCTAATAATTAATAAGGATTATAATTAATTAATTAACATAATTAATAATAAGGAAATTTAAAAATTTTGTACTAGCAACCCTAAATCTTTTTCAGATTTTTAGATTTCAATTTGATAAGTAATGATAACAGCATAATGTCACATCAAAAGTATAAATCTGCTGTTTTTGAATATTTTTCACTCACTGCTGATGGAAAATATTATGTATGTCAGTGCCAAAAGGGCACTGATGATCAGGAAAAAATGTGATGCCAAAATTAGTACCTTCTCAGGTGAAGGATCCAATGCTCCAACAAGAGCAGGAAATCTAAAACGCCACCTTCAACGGCATCATCCAAAGGATTACAAAATTGTGAATGAAAAGGCTGATGAAAGAAAGAAGGCTGATGACAATTCAAGCACAAGTTCTCGTCAAACTACTGTCACAAAATATTTTATGAGTGAAAAAGTCACAGTGACTATGACAGCAGACAAATTTAAAGCATGCATAATTGAAATGGTTGTAAAGAATTCTCTCCCTCTAACATTTTTTTCAACCCCGGCCTTTGCTAATCTGAATGGGGAAATGGCAAATATACTTGGCATTTCATTAGAACATGGCAACATTCGTAATATGATAATGGAAGAATCGCAAAAGCAGAAGCATGCACTAAAAGAATGTCTTCGAGGACGAATCCTGTTCTTAAAGATGGATTCCTGTACTCGCCATAGAGTAAACTATTTTGCAATTAATATTCGCTTTATCGATGATAAAAAAGAAGTAGTCACGCGGACATTAGCAGTAAGAGATACTAAAGCACAGCAAACCAGTGATTATCTTGAAAAACTACTAATGGATGTATTAAATGATTTTAACATCAGAAAGGACCAGGTATTGTCAATTGTAACGGACAATGCTTCCAACATGGTGAAAACACTTGAAATATTTAACAAAAAAGAAGTTGTGGAAGATTCAGAAGACAGTGATGATTATGTTGATGATTATTCTGAAGATAATGAACAAGTAATGGTGGTTGATGATCATGATAGTCACGATACATTAGATTCATTTGTGGATACGGGTCATTCTCTGTAATATCAACCAAAAAAAATTGAAATTAACACCCTCATCTCTCATATTTTGCTGAAATTTGGTTTATAGGGAGTTTGTGAGCCCTGAATCCATTTCTGAAATTATAAGGTCAATCCAACCAACGGTTCAAGAGATATGACCTCGGGCAATTTGAGGTCACTCGCGAGGTTACTAACATTTGGCGAGCCATAACTTGGGTAATAATTGTCATAATTATATAAAAGTATATATATTTAGAATCAGAAAACAACAAGGAATCCAAATATGCAAGTTTTAGAACTCTAGGTTGAAAAATAAAAGAGTTACACTGTAACCAAAATTTGAGGTCACGATTTAACCTCTGGGGTATCAAATGAGAATTTTTTTTTTAAATGTAAAAAATGAAGGCATAGGCATTGGCTATTAGAATCAGCAAAAAAAAGTTTGTTTATGTTAGTATTTTTCATGTAACTAACATATAAGTGAACACCATATTCATAAGTTGTGCGTCAATTCTACCTATTTTTTCACACACAAGCTCATAATTTGACCTATAGAAATTAAAATTACATTTTTTATAGATATAAAAAACAAAGTCAGAGTTCTTGACTAATAGAAACAATCATAAAAAGTTTGTTTATGTTGGTACTTTTCATGTAACTAACTTATAAGTGAACACCATATTTATAAATTGCTTGTCATTTCAAGGAATTTTTATATCTTAGCTATCAATTTGACCTCAAGCTCCAAGAATTTAATAAAAATTGTATTTCACTGCTAATCTACACTGGCAATAATAGTTATAATAGTGAAAGGGGAAGACTAAGCTCACATGTAGCCCTAAACAAACCTGTTGAAACATGTTGCTACTGTCTAAGTGCAGATCAACACAGATAGTTGCAAAATTCCTTGTCTACAGGTTAGTACAGTTCCAGCCAGCACTGTGGGTGGCTGGTGGGTATGGTGTTTTAATGAGCCTGAGACTATCAAGGCCTAAAATATTAAGTGTGTATAGCTATATATTTTCTAAAAAATATATATTACCTAATTGTAAATCCTATATCTTTACAGATCAAAATACAATGGTTCGGCACTTGAAATACTGCCAGGACCCTATTCAAAAACAAAAAACGCATAACAATCAATCTTAGAAAGTGACTGATGTACTTGTTGAAAAATGTGCTGGAAGAGTGAAAAAAGACTCATTGTTGTGTGTGAACTGCTGGACACTGATAATGAAAAACCCCACTATACTTAGTACCACTGAAAACAACGAGTCTCAGCAGGATTCAAATGAATCATCTACTATCAGTGGCTTGAGTAACATCTCTTCAATTCAAGATCTGGACAATGACAGTGATTGCTTGATAAAGGAAAATCCTTCAACTTCAGTTGAACCAGTTAAAAAAAGTAAGTAATAAATTAATATAATAACTTATACTTTACTACAAGGTCTGTTTGATCTACTATATAGCCAATTATATAGCATTTAAGGTACTATAATTAATATTTAATTACTAATATTCAGGTGTGTGAAACCTTTTTTTCTGTTCTTTTCAGAAGGGCTGTCATTAAGCCAGAAAAAGCGCAAGGCTCGTGGTAAGCTATCATCTGCTCAGAAACACCTGAAGGAGAGGCTAGAACTCAGTTATGGTGTTCAAATTACCGAGGAGGTAGTGATACTTCAAAACCTGAAACTAAATCTGAAAAACATCTAGACAAATTAATGAATGAATTGAAACAGTCATTCCTGGAGCAAATGTCACCATCACAAACTACAAATATTGACACTCTCACCATACACAATTGAAAAAACAGCTAGTTTCTTTCAAACTACAACATACATGGTGAAAAGAAGCCGTTCACTTAAATCAGAACATGGAATCCTTCCGAAGATTCCACTAATGAGCAAAGGAAAAGTGATATCTGAAGAACACAAAGATATAGTTAGAAGATTCTATGAGTCAGAAGAGGTTAGTCGTATGTGTCCTGGCCAAAAGGATTGCGTGAAAGTTATCAGTGCTGAAGGTGCAATGAAGGTGCAAAACAATTGGTCCTCGGGAATTTAAGAGAGATGTTTGAACTATATAAAAATGATGAAAAGAATCCCAAAATAGGATTTTCCACATTTGCAAAATTACGGCCATCATATTGTGTGCTTGCCAGTAGTGGTGGGACTCATTCTGTCTGTGTCTGCACATACCATCAAAATCCAAAATTGCAGCTGGCTGCATTGGGAGAGAGAGGTCTTTCATACAAGGATCTTATGGATTACAGTGTCTGCAGTACAGAAAGAGAGACTTGCATGATGCAACTTTGCAATGATTGCCCAAGAGAAGAGGGTGTCCTGGATTTTCTTGAGTTACTTGACAGTGTGAAATCAGCTCCAAATGAAATATCTTACAAGCAATGGGTGACTGTTGACCGTTGTACAATGGTTGAGGTGGAGCCACTTCATGAATACTTATCATCCCTAAGCATGAAAATATCCCGCATGGTTCGTCATCACTTTGTTGCTCAGCAACAATCACAGTACTTCAAGCAGTTGAAAGAAACACTACCACCTCAGAGCGAGGTAGTTATAGTAGGTGATTTCTCTGAGAATTATTCTTTCATTGTCCAGGATGCTGCCCAAGGGTTTCACTGGGACAATTCACAGTGTACAGTTCACCCTTTTGTCATCTATTATAGATCATCTGCAGACCAGGAACTTAGCCATTTTAGTGTCTGTTTCTTATCTGCATCACTAAAACACAACACTATAATGGTTTACTCATTCATATTGAAGCTTATGACATATGTTAAATTCAGATGCCCACAATTGAAGAAGGTGCACTATTTCTCAGATGGATGTGCTGGCCAATATAAGAACAGATACAACTTCACAAATCTCTGTTACCATGAAGAGGATTTTGGTCTGTCTTGTGAATGGCACTTCTTTGCTACATCCCATGGCAAAAATGCATGTGATGGGATTGGAGGAACAGTGAAAAGAGCTACTGCTCGTGCCAGTTTGCAGAGAACTACAGAGAGGCAAATTCTTACACCAGAACACATGTTTCAGTTTTGTGAAGAAAACTTGAGCAAGAAGATAAATTTTTTCTTTGTAACTACAGCTGATTTGAAAGATGCAGAAGAACGGTTGGAACATCGATTCAAGGATAGTAGGGCTATTCCTGGAACTCAGAAATATCATAGATTTGTTCCCCTAAACAAGGAAGAACTGATGGTTTATTCCATTTCAAGTGGCATTGGAGAAAAGAAAAGAATAAGGAAAAGTTATTTTACTAATGAACCTGCAATGCTTGGTAACCTAAAATGTGTCAAACCAGGAGAGTATGTTGGCTGCATTTATGACATGCAAGTTTGGTATGGAATTGTGGAGGAATATTGTGAAGAGTTTGATGATTTCACTGTGAACTTTCTACATCCCTCTGGGTCATCAGGATCAAGTGCATATTATTATCCATCAAACAAGGATTCATGTGCAGTGCCAGGACATCATATATTAACTGTAATGAGTTGTCCTACCCTAAGAGGAGGCAGCAGAATTCAATACATTTTTCCACAAAAAGAAATTGATGAGAGCATCGAGCATGCAAAAATTGTATTAGGCTAGCACATGAATCCTCTAAGTAGGTCTTCCCCTTTCACTATTATAACTATTATTGCCAGTGTAGATTAGCAGTGAAATACAATTTTACATTTTTTGCCTTTGTTTTTATATCTATAAAAAAATGTAATTTTAATTTCTATAGGTCAAATTATGAGCTTAAGTGTGAAAAAATAGGTAGAATTGACGCACAACTTATGAATATGGTGTTCACTTATATGTTAGTTACATGAAAAATACTAACATAAACAAACTTTTTTTTGCTGATTCTAATAGCCAATGCCTATGCCTTCATTTTTTACATTTAAAAAAAAAATTCTCATTTGATACCCCCGAGGTCAAATTGTGACCTCAAATTTTGGTTACAGTGTAACTTTTTTATTTTTCAACCTAGAGTTCTAAAACTTGCATATTTGGATTCCTTGTCGTTTTCTGATTCTAAATATATATACTTTTATATAATTGTGACCATTATTACCCAAGTTATGGGTCGCCAAATGTTAGTGACCTCGCAAGTGACCTCAAAATTCCCGAGGTCATATCTCTTGAACTGTTGGTCGGATTGACCTTATAATTTCAGAAATGGATTCAGGGCCCACAAACTCCCTATAAACCAAATTTCAGCAAAATCTGAGAGATGAGGGTGTTAGGCACTGGTTGATCTGACAGAGAATGACCCATACTGCAGCAAGAATATCCAAAATCCATCATATGCGCTGCAGTTGGCAATACGCGATGGCTTGAAAGGACAACATGCAGCTAATCTCATTGGAAGAATACGAAAAGTTGCTGTGGCAGCTAGAACGCCAAAACTAGACTCTATTTTGAAGCGACGAGCTGGCAAAGGAGCAATTTTGGACCAAGCGACTCGGTGGGGCAGCACATACATGATGATTCAATGGATTCTTGAAATAAAACCTTTCCTTAACGACATGGCCTCCCCGGATGTCATCATGACTGAGGCTCAGTGGGATCAGGTAAAACAACTCGAGGGCTTACTTCGCCATCCTTATAACGTGACAAAAAAATTGCAATCAGATGATTTGACTCCTGGCTTATTCTATAAGGAGTGGAAGACGCTTATTTTCCGTCTTTCTCAAACTGGTGGCATACTAGCCGATGATACAAGGAATTCGATGATACAGAGAGAAAAGCTTCTGCTAGACAATGATATTCTTTTGGCTGCTATATATGTTGATGCCATGTACAGAGTGACATTAACAGAAGCGCAGCAAATCAGAGCCAAAGCTGCCTTATGTGATGTAGCCATACATATTGAAGGTCTACGAGATCATGGTCATGATGAATCCGAGGCAGTAGTTGGGCCACTTCATGGCAGTCATATGATTTCGTCGTCGTCATCAAATTCAGGCTCTGATGAAGAATTAGATTTTGAAAAACATCTGGACAGACAAGAACGATCAAAGCGAAGGCGATTGGAATTGGAACAGGAGGAACACCCCCAGAGTGCATTGGATAAATTCAAAATCAATTTCTATAAATCATTGGAGGAGGTGGAAAAGATTGATCATTCATCAAAGTTGACTGTGAAAGAAGCAATTGCTAAATACCCCAAAATTGTCCAAGATGCTTCTATGACTGTTACGGCCTTGCCACCTACTCAAATTAGTGTAGAACGCTTATTTTCAGCCCTTAAAATCATCCACTCTGACTTAAGAGCATCACTGAAAGAAGATTTAATGGAAGCGATCCTTTTTTTAAGAACAAATTCAGTTTAGGTTAGTACATTTTGTTACGGTTGTTTATAATAATACAAAAACATCTTATTAATTTGCTAAACCAATAATAATCTTATTTTGTTTAAGCTTCAATCAGTTTGTATTTTGGGATTTATTGTAATTTTTTAAAAAGAAAAAAAGCCATTAAGGCATAGTTACAGCCACTAAGTAATCTGATGAGTCATGTGGTGGTGACGAAATGCCTTGTTTATGAATCTCCATTGGCCTAATAAAGCTAATCGTAATCAATTTGGCCTTAACATTCCATCGGAGTCGGAGTCGTAATTATACAAGTCAGATTTCTGGAGTTGGAGTTGGAATGTTAAAATTTTTGGAGTCGGAGTTGGAGTCAGCAAATTTTATCACCAACTCCACAGCCCTGGAAAAAACACTCCAGAAGAATTTTCTGTAACATCAAAAAAGTAAACTCTGCCATGGCAGCTGCAAGCTATGGAATTTTGGAAGAAAATCAATTACTATGCAGCAATTGCTGTCACAATTAAAAAGAAGCCAATTGTATTAGACAGTGGTGGGCACCGTTAACCAAAAAGTTAACTTCGTTAACCGCTAATCCGTTAACCAAAAAGTTAATTTCGTTAACCATTAATCCGTTAAACATGTAACGGAAGTTACCGATAAACCGTTAACGTTAACTTTTTATAAAAAAAATGAAAAACAATATATATATAATTTAATTTTCCCTCTTCTTCTCGTTCTCCATTTTGTCCATGAGATGCATGTTGCCCTTCATGAAAATTAGCATATCAAAGTTTCCATCAGACAGGGATGATCTCTTGGCCCTCAGGATGTCCTTGCCCATAGAGAACAAACGCTCCACTGCAGCACTGGAGGGGATGGCTGTGTTGAACTTGATGAACAAGTCCACCAACACTTGCTCACCCAAGAAGGCAGCATCTGTCAGCAAGTCCTTGGAGTTGGTCTCCAGCCAGGTCTTGACCAAGTTCTGGGCCTTGCCCTTGAATGACCTGTGGCTTCTGCTGCTCTCTTTTGTCTGGATGACAGCACTGAAGAAGTCATCCTCCTCCTCCTCCTCGTTGTTGCTGCCCACTTCGTTGGACTGCTGCTTCATGGCCTCCTCGACTGTACCCTCCATGCTTTTCCTCACCCTGGCGACCTTGGTGTTGTCATACTTGTCCAACCAGATGAGGCGAAACCTGGGATGGAACTCAAATGGCAAATCTTTCCGCCTGATTTTACAGTCGACCATGTTTTGCTCAAACCAATGCCATAAATAACTACCATATTTGGTAAGACAAATTGTGGCGACGGAAACAAATATATCGCCTGATTTTGCACTGCGGAAATGGAAATTCGTTCATCACTATTAACAGTGGCGGATTAATTGCGCACCTGCTCAGCACTGAAAATAATAGAAACTTTTAAACGTTTATTTATGAATTTTTTGGGTTAACGGACTTGAGTTAACGGAAGTTAAATGTAACGGAAGTTAATTAGTCCGATAATGATTTTCAAAGTTAACTTAAAAGTTAAATCGTTAACGAAAAAGTTAACTTCGTTAATTAACGATTAACGGATTAACGGTTTGTGCCCAGCTTTGGTATTAGAACATGTTCAACGTTCATCCAGAGAGCCAGAACCTGCGCCAATACCTGAGCCAGACACACTTAACGAATCTATGGAGCGAAGCAGTAGCAATTCCACGAATCCACCACCATTGGAAGAATTTGTCGTTCAAGACAGGCAATTCAATAAAGATTTGCTCAGCAACAATGTTTTACCTTTATTTGATGAAAGCCCTATTAAAACAGGTAATAAAACAATAGAGACTCTGTTCAGGACATTTGTTTCTTAATGCCAAATTCATAGTTTTCTGTTTTTAAATATTAGCATCAGCACTTGAATACATATATACAAAATACAGGTGTCCCCCGTTATACGATTAGGATGCGTCCCTAAAAACCCCATCGTATATCGAACGATCGTATATCAAACTGAAGGCCTTATGGGAAAAATAGGGATACGTTCCCAAACATTCTGGAAGACCCCCAAAATTTGCAGATTCCACTATTATTTTGCTATATATTTTACTGTTATGTACAAAAAGTGTCTGAAAGTAAGAAATTGTGTTTAATAAAAGACAATTTATACATGAACACTCACCTAATCGTATTCAAATCCGGTCCAAGTCGTCAACGATGCATCAGTCCGAGGTAACGATGCCTACTCATCGCCACCGGGTGGTGGTGATGGGGGAGGAGGGCCAGCTCCCGCATCGGTCAGCGATGGAGGAGGATCGATGGGCGATGGAGGAGGATCGATGGGCGATGCTGGACGATCGATGGGCGATGGAGGAGGATCGATGGGGGATGGAGGAGGATCGATGACTTCGGGAGAGTCCCTCGGAGATGGAGTTTCTGAAGTTGCAGGAGAATCCATCCCCGAAGATGTTGGAGTTGGAGATCTAGCCTGCTGCCGACGTGCAGGAGTTGTTGCTGCACTTGCTGACGACGCACTTCTCTCCTGCCTCGGCAGCTGTTGCAGGCTTGAAAAATCGGGAGATCGTAGTTTGCTTGGCATTCCTCCTTTTCTGCAGGTAGATCTCCCGATAAACGCTCAGACCCTTTTCAATATGATTGACAGCAGCAGCACTACGTTCGTAGTTAGGGTCCTTGTCCTTCACCAACTCGATGTACGTGTCAAAACCAGTCAGAATCTCTCTCAAGGTTTTGAGATCAAGCATTCTGACTGGGTCCTCATCGTCCTCCTCATTTGGGCTGGACTCAACGTAGGCACGGTTTTGTTCCTTTCTGAGACATGCTTTCAAGTTGGAGATCGTTAACGCGAAATAAGGCAATCGTAAATCGAAAGATGGGGGTACTTTTTTAAAATCGTTAACGCGGGAAATCGTAAACCGAACGATCGTATAACGGGGGATGCCTGTATTTGATATTTGATTATTTCACGCAACCTAAATTTATGAATTTGTTTTACAGCTGGATTGAAGCCAGGACAAAAACAGATAAAGGCTTCTACGAAGTTGTAGATGTAGAGCTTTCTTTGCAAAAACGTCTGAGTGAACCTATTACTTCTATCAATGGTACTCAACAATTACATCGCTTCGTCCCAATTTCCAAGAATTCGTTGAAGGTTTATCCACTCTCTCAGAGTGCACAGTCAGTCGAAATAAGAGAGCTCATTAGAGTTTCTGCTTCGGTTCAAGAACATAATACTGTCTCTCAACGCAAAATTGAAACAGGCTCTTTTGTGGGTTGTATGTATGAAAATAAACTATGGCTCGGATTAGTCCAGTCCTTTGACTGTGAATGATGATGATTTTCTGATAAAATTTCTCCATCCTTCGGGTGTATGTCCCTCATACATTTTTCCTGCACAAGATGATGTTTGTCACGTTCCAACAGAAAATATATTTGGGAGTATTGAAGCAAGTTTACGAGGAGGAACAAGAATACAATACATTTTTCCACTTCAAGAATTAAATAACTTTTCAAAGAAGATAAAATAAATTCTATCGAATGTATACTATTTTAAGATTGTCTATATAATATTTCTAAAATTTTTATCTAAGATTTGTGTATCTACCCTACTTAATAGTTATAAAAATCTTTTCAAATTCTTTTTTCTTATTATTATATTATTAGTGTCTAAAATTTGGATTCACTGGATGAGAATACTGTCTCTTAATTCGTTCTCAAAGACTTGTGTACGTGTAGTATTAGGAAGAGTATTTTATACTCTGATAAGCGCTTTATAAATTAAACATTATTATTGTCAATATATTCTGTCCCTAAATATAAGAGGTTATGTATGTACATTGTACATATATTTTAAAAGATTTTTTCTCCTTTGGTTTATCTACATGTATTTTTTATATGAATTGAAAATTGTCTTTTTTTGGACCAACAAGTCTGCAATAAATCTTCATCGTCTGAAAAAAAAATTTATTACTTAATTTCAAACTCAGTTTTGAGCCTTATAATAAACTATAAGCTGACTTTTTATTACTTATTATGGTGTACATACATCAAATAAACATTTTTTATTCTTGGTCTTTTTTTCGAAAAATGATATCTTCGCTGCTAAATCGCAAAAAAAAAAAAAAAAAAAAAAAATTGACTTTTTTTCCAAAAAATAATAATTTTATTTTTGTTACCCTAAAAAAATGATACATATTTAGAAACTACAGTTAATTTTACATATTTTATCATTTAAGACTTATTACGCTACCACAATTAGC
The DNA here is from genome assembly GCA_023014485.1 of Bathynomus jamesi. NCBI lineage: Eukaryota > Metazoa > Arthropoda > Malacostraca > Isopoda > Cirolanidae > Bathynomus > Bathynomus jamesi. The sequence goes on along the minus strand of JAJOZX010001216.1, from coordinate 873,938 downwards.
AGCTGATATTTTACGTTTGAAAATTGTTGGTTTTTTCATTTGGCCAAAATTTGGTCAAGCCATAAAATTTGACCAACTTGACCAATTTTCAAAAAAATTCAGATTTTTGTAATTTGGACCAAAACCAACCCTCACACCAAGTTTCATGAATTTTGGAGATGGTGGAGTGTACATTTGGCACTTTCACTTGTCTATTTGTCCTGGAATTACCCTTCCCTATTCTGAAGCAGGGTGTCAGACTTCATCGCCTCATAGGTCCAAGATCTTGGTACCTATTCAGACTGTTCAACTCATCTAGGGAATGGATTAAAAAACCCATATCATTATGGGAAGATGACGACGATTTTAAAAGAATGAGGGGCCTTATTTCATCTGCCAAAGTAGTAAATGACACAGCAGAGCATGGCATCAAGCTCATGCAAGATTTTCATGGGCATTGTAAGGATGAAAGCGAGTTTCAACAACTTTTGCAGGTCGAACAAAATAGACATGCAATCCCAAACATGAAAAAAAATTTGGTCACTGCTTTGAGGTTAAAATGTAACTAAGATTATTTGTTTTTGTTTTTGTTTTTATTTTAAGCTTTGTTTCAAGCGAATAAAAGTTTGTTCATTGCTTTAAGTGCAAAAGGTTCCTAAGATTACTTTTTTGCTTTAACCTTTATTTTCTTATGTTATTGGTAAAGATCTTTTTTGTGTTATTTTTGAGAAATAAATAAAAAAAAATGATGGGGCTTTCTTTGTTAACATTGTCAAAAGCTTAAAGTATTTTAATTTATATAATTTTAACCTAATGTTAACCAAGTTGTTCCCACTTCAATTCGATAAGATGAATAAAGTTCTTACTCATCTTATCCTTTCAAGGCCCATCGCCACAGCTGCATTGGGATGATGCTCTAAGAGGGCAGTAACACCCTACTACTGTTTCTTGTACCTTACTGAATAAAGCTTTGAATTACCTTTTTGATATCAAATATGTTGATATTTGACAAAAATCTTGTTCATTTAGGTTGATTACAATACAAAAAATAGGTATTTCTAGCATTTTCAGGGGGGCCCATTTTTGGGGGTGGTTTGGGAACCCTAAAATTGTTAAATTGAATCTTTTTTTGATATATTTAGTAAAAGTGAACCATTTCTAACAGGAAAAAAGATATGTTCAATGGATCTGAAAAAAAAAAGTCATAAGTAGGACACCCTAGAACTCAGTGATAAAAAGGATTTAAGAACAATAATGACTGATGATGCAACACTCGAGACAGAGAGAATACGACAGCAATAAAGCCAAAATAAGAGGGTAGGTACAAAAGAACCCTTAACTGTAGGGACAATAATGTAATAATTCCTTTGATCACACCAAAACTGCAATATTACTGAGTATTAACATCTCCATGTAAAAGCGAATATAGTGGCCAACTGGAAAGAATACGAAGAAACTT
>JAJOZX010001216.1:785000-867500 GCA_023014485.1 Bathynomus jamesi | reverse complement strand
CAGTCCTTGGTCTTTTTCCACTTCGACTGTCCCCTCCACCCTTTCTTTTTCCTCTGTCTTTCCTCTCACTTTTTCTTTGTTTTTCCGCTGAGATATGCCCTTTAAATAGAGGCGAATCGGTTCTTCCCGAACTAAAAAAAAAAAAAAATATATATATATATATGTGTGTGTGTGTGTAGATATGTATGTATATATATGTATATATGTTTGTGTGTATGTTATTTATTTATTTTTTTCTTTCTGTAACCTATATATAGGCCGTAACCTTTTATGTACTTCAGTGTTCCTGAGGATGTCATTAGACGAAAGCGCTTGAGCACCTTTTTGTGTTTCCTTTCCTTCGTGGTTTTTCATCAAAATATTTTTCACGTGTTACTTTCGTGAAATAATGTTCATATATATATATATATATATATATGTGTGTGTAGATATGTATGTATATATATGTATATATGTTTGTGTGTGTGTTATTTATTTATTTTTTCTTTCTGTAACCTATATATAGGCCGTAACCTTTTATGTACTTCAGTGTTCCTGAGGATGTCATTAGATGAAAGCGCTTGAGCACCTTTTTGTGTTTCCTTTCCTTCGTGGTTTTATTCATCATAAATATTTTTCACGTGTTACTTTCGTGAAATAATTTTCATATATATATATATATATATATATATATATATATATATATATATATATATATATATATATATATATATATATATATATATTAGGGTGATTCAAAAATTGACCAAAAAAATTTTTTTGGAATTTTTTTTTCCGGGCCACCCTCTGATTATGTTTAATTTGGTAAAAAAGTAATGCATGCAAATTTTGAATTAAAAAAATTAAATTTAGGGGTCGCTACCATAAGTTGAAAATCAGACACAAAATAAGAAATATATGTTGTTTCCACACCACCCTTGAGGTAAAGCATATGGTGTGTTACCTTTTTTTTTTAAGTGGAAGTTCCTCGGTAGGCCAATCATAACCACTATACATTTTCAAATTGACAGTTCTTCTGTAATAATAATAATAAGACTTCCGTAATAATAATAACCTTCTGTTCATTATATTTTACTGTTAATTTCTTAATGATGATATTGTCTTCTCATTTTTATTTGGAAGAGCAGCTCTATATTTCTTTACCACTTGGAGGAGATACTGTTTCTGTTCTTCATTATATGTGATTAGTTTGTTGTATTCATCAACTAATCTAACTCCTCTTTCTGCATTGTCATTAACAACTTGAATTTTTCTTATGACTTGTTTTATGTTGTTGTAGCAGTCATCTTCATTCCACTCTTCAGAGTTCTTATTAAGAAACATTGATGGTAAACCAAGTCTATTAAAAATTCTTTTGTATTTGTACTAACAAAGTCTTCCAGTTCTCTGTTTTCAATAACTTTAGGGTCAATAACCGCTTTTTTCTCTGGATTTGGTTTGGTGCCATTTTGCAATGCTTGCTTCATTTGGTTTTTAGTTTGGTGTAGCATGCCATCATCAAAGAAAGCATGATATTAACTCCTCTGAAAGATACCATAAATGATTCATCATTTTCTTCAGGGCAACAGTTGCAATGCGTTCATCTTTTAGTTTGTACAGTTGCAGTTTCTTCAACATCTCTAAATCAAGACGAGGAGCGAGAACTGAAACTGATGCTGTAAACCAGGATTTAACATATATGTGTACAGCAAAGAGGCAGATATCTCGAAGGCCTTTTTCTTCTCTGGGTGTTAATTTAAATTGTGTTTTAAACAACCAAATTTTCATGGCATAAATGACTTTTGCCATCCATCTTGCTCAGTGAATGCCAGCTGGTCTTCTGAATGAAACTCCTCTCTTTGGTACTCCACCAAGGGAAGTGATTTTCAGTTCCAGCAATTCTTTGTAATCATCACAAGGTTGATGTTCTTCAAGTTGAGTGGTAGCAAACTCAATCACTTCTGCTTTTATATCAGTAATACTGGGTATGGTATTTGGATCATCTAAAATAGTCATTCAACAACTTCTCATCCTGTTATGTCTTCTATTAGTTTTCCATCCCAATGAATGGTTAAAGGAACATTAGCTTTAAGCTCTTTCTTTAAATTTTCTCCAAAATTTTTCTCTTGCTCTTCTTATAGATGAATAACTGACATTGAATTCTTCTGCATTTTCTGCATTTTTTCCAAGACCTTCAATCATTGGTATCATCACTAATGATGCACTTCTATTGCTCATTTTTGTTACATCAAGGGCTGCAAGCAATGTATCATCAAGCAATTTTTGTTTCTTTCATACAGTCTGTTTTGAGGTGGATGGTTCACTAGGATCAACCGTAAACTCATCAGATGTTGTATTTTGTTTTTCAGAACCAGAACTGCTAGTTGAGTCACTGAGAACTACAGTTTCTTCAAATCGCGACATTTCTCTTGCTTTTCTTATGTTTAATTGTTCTTCCTTTTTCTTAGCACTTTTCTTTCTTTGCAAACTCTTTATCAATCCCATCCATTTTTCCTTTTTGCCCACTGTTCTCGCTGGAGTTTTAGAAATAGCTTATCTTCTTCAATATCAATTAGCTTCATAGCATCTGCATGTGCTATATCAAACAGGCTATCTAATTCTTGGTTTCATTTGGTTTGCTTATCTAATAGATTTTTTGATTGTTTCACCTTATTCTCTTTATTTTTCTTTAATCCTTGCCATTCTTTGAGCAGTTTCTCAATTTTGTCAACATGCAACTTCTTTTTAGTTGGAATTCGTGCTCCTCCCCATACTGTCAACACATCATTTGCAGTAGACAAGCAGGCTTCTCAAATTGTTTGTTTTTTGTTTCTGTAAGCCATAAACAAAGCCATAGTTTCTCGCTTTGATGGAAGAACTGTTGTTTGAAGTGTATCTGATGGTTGTCCAATAAGCCAAACATTAGTATCTTTTCTTGTGTGCATAGCAGTACCCCTGCTAGAAGATGGCGGGGGTTCCATGACGAGAGTCAACAGCAGAACCCCTTACACTCACGACAGTCAGACGACTACTGAATTATAGCTGTACAGACAGTACAGTGTACAAGTGCCAGTTGCCCTCAATATTCAGTCACAACAGTGTAAATGGTTACAAGTGTGTTGTGTTTACTCAGCACTGTTAGCTCTATGTGCATTAACGCACTTATCACACAGAACAGATATTATAAGAAAAACATCATAGTTCAAAACTCAATTTCCTGAAAGTAAACAGAAAAGTAATAGTTTAGATTATGGTAGCAACCCCTAAAATACATTAGAATCACCTGAAATTTTGTATACATTACGTTTTTACCAAATTAAACATAATTAGAGGGTGGCCCGGAAAATATCTAACAATCGATATATATATATATATATATATATATATATATATATAATAATATATATATATATATATATATATATATATAATGAAAATTATTTTACGAAACACATGAATAATATTTTATGATGAAAATAACCACAATGGAAAAAGGAAAAACAGAATGGTGCTCAAGTGCTTTCCATCCTCAGGAACAGTGTGTTCCTGAGAATGTCATTAGTCAAAAGCACTTGAGCACCATTCTGTGTTTCCTTTTTCCTTCGGGGTTATTTTCATTATATATATATATTCCTCTCTACCATCCATGATGACTTTATGTACCATGCGTCATCAGCAGTAGACTTGTCAGATGAATTAATATACAGTAGACCTTTTGGTGGTGTTGCTTTCTTAATAAGGACAAATTTGTCAAAACATAAAATTTTTAACAAGCGATAATGTAAGGTTGTTAGGCACTGAATTACAAGTGAATAATGACTGCATATTACGGTAATTGTAAACTGCTATTTACCATACAACAACAGCAGTAATCTAGATGAATATATTGATTTGCTGTACAAAATTAAGTCATTATCAGATAACCCCAAATATTCTCACTGCATAATAATGGGGGACTTTAATGCGCATGTGAACTCGGAATTCTTTGTAGAATTTGGTAACATGTGTGAGTCGGCCAAATTAAGTATAAGTGATGTAGATGTATTAGTGGTAACCAGCAGTAATTTTACATACGTTAGTTAGTGATATGAGTGGTACCACCAGGTGGATTGATCATTGTCTCACTGGTAATAATCTACAGGATTGAATTGTTAGAGTTCATATTCTGCATGATTTCCTTCTTTCTGATCATAGACCATTAGAACTATTAATTAATTTTACCAATTTATGCACAACATGACATAAGAACTCAATAGGTAAGAATAATCGCATTGATTGATCTAATGTTAATATGCAACAGAGAATAGAAGACAGAGAAAGAACAGGTCACCTCTTTAATAATTTAGAAATTTCGCATTTTGCCTGTAGTAATCCTTGTTCAAATGATTCTCACCATAAACTCATAGATAGGTATTATAGTTAAGATAGTATCCCTGTTAAGAGAACCAGGAAGCCCCTGATTAAATCTTACAACTATCATACTAAGATTATTCCTGGATGGAATGATTTTATTGCCCCCCTTGAAGAGGGAATTGAAAGACGCCTATGATTTGTGGTGCTTTCATGATAGACCCACATTAGGACCAGTATACATGAATATGTGTAGAAGTCGAGGTCAGTATAAGTCAGCCATAAGGCGATGTAAACAGGAAGAAGAGTCTATTCGAGTATCAAAAGCCTGTGAAGTTCTCATAAATAGCAATTAACAACAAATGCAAAAAACTTCACTTTTTTCTATGTGAAGGTCAAAATATGAAAATAAAAACCCACTCTAATAGACAGAGTTTATTTCCACGACAGTTTCGACGCCCACTGGCATCCTCCTTGGGTGGATACAGAAACACGAATGAACCAAAACAAGAGGGAAAAACAGTCCAGGGACCGACCGTTAAGAAATTCGCACCTAGGTTAGATCCCATTCTCCCGACACCGGAAGGGCATTTTCATTAAGTACATTCGCGCAAATTTAAAACTATCTTCCTGTTCTAAACATACAATTCTATTATATTTTTCTTACATAATTATTGAATTTATTATTAATTTTATTACATTTAATATTGCATAATTATTTATTACAGAAATTATAAATTTATTATATTGGTTATTACATTATTGTTTATTATACAGAACTTATAAACCAAAAAACGAATGAAAAAAGCCGATTAGGAAACAATCCAGAGAAATTTGCACCTAGGTTAGATACCGTTCTCCCGACACTGGAAGGGCATTTTATTACAGGGTCTGCTTATAAGTACATTCCCACAAATTAAAACTATCTTCTTGTTCTATACATACAGATTCTAATATTTTGACATAATTACTGCATTTATTATTACATTTACATTTTTTTTTAACATTTATTATTATTACCTTTACCCTAATTATTAAATTTATAATATTACCTTTATTATTACATCTGTTGCATTTATATTTATTTCCACATTTATTACTTCCATTATTACATTTACTAAAGGCGAGTAAGGAAACATTCCAATCCAGAGACATTTAAGAAATTCACACTTAGGTTCGAACACGTTCCCACGACTCCGTAAGGGATTTTTTTTTACCAAGAATCTCATTAAAGGGTCTAACTTATAAGTACCTTCGCACAAATTAAAATTATCTACTTTTTCTATACACACAGATTCTATTATTTTTCTTTTGACATAATTATTACATTTATAAAGTACCTTACTTGATTCCCAATCTATAGCATGATTATTTTGGCTGGCGTGATAAAAAATGGCATTATTAGTATTACAACTTCTGAAGGCATATTTGTGTTCTTTAATACGGGTTTCAATATTTCTTCCAGTTTCTCCCACGTATACTAGATCACAACTTTTACAGGGAATGCTGTAGACACAGGCTTGTTCCTCTTTTGCCACATTATTCCTAACCAATTTACTTTTCGCGGTAGATGAATATTTGAATGCCAAAGCAAACTTAAAATCTTTCATCAACAGTTTTACTCTTTCTAAGCCGGCAATGTAAGGCAAACTCACATATTGTTTTTGGTTAACTGAAGGTTCCCGAGGGGCATAAAAAGATTTTCTGGCTTTAAAATACGCCTTTCTGATAAACCACTCGGGATATTTTAAATCCTTAAAAATGTTCCAAATCTTTGAATTTTCCGGGTCCAGCAAATGTGGGCTACAAATCCTGAGTGCTCTTAGAAACATGGAAGAAATAATTGAGCTTTTAACCCCTTCATCATGATATGAAAAATAATGAATGTACGAATTACAATGAGTAGGTTTTCTATAAACCGTGAAATTGGGCTTTCCGCTTTTGTTAATGACCAAAACATCTAGAAAAGGTAATTGTTTGTCGTTCTCCCATTCATATTTAAATTTAATAGAGGGAACAAGATTATTTAATGACTGAAAGAAAGTGTCAAAGTTGTTCCAGTGGTCAGGCCAAAATGAGAAAATATCATCTACATAACGAAACCAAATTAGATTCCTGGGACATATTGTTTGTAACAATTCCGACTCATAGTATTCCATGTATAATGTACTCAGTATTGGGGATAAAGGAGACCCCATTCCCATACCAAAACGTTGCAAATAAAATTCTTCACCGAAGGAGAAGGCATTATTGGTGACACAGAGTTTTATCAGTTCTAAAAATACAGATGTGGGGATGCCTAGTTCTACGTTACATGTTGGCAATTTTCTATCTAAAAAACTAAGTACATCATCAATGGGAACTTTCGTAAACAAGGACTCAACGTCAAAACTGATCATTCTTCCCCGTTTTAAATCTAAGGACACCCGAGGAGGATGCCAGTGGGCGTCGAAACTGTCGTGGAAATAAACTCTGTCTATTAGAGTGGGTTTTTATTTTCATAAATTAACAACAAATTTTGGAAATTTGTTAAGAATCAAATGGGTGTCAAAAGTGCCCTCCCTCCGGCAATCATTGGGGTGTCAGGGGAGGATGAAATTGCAAAGCTGTGGAAAAACCATTACTCAAACATTCTTAACAGTGTTGAGTAGGGATAATCTTAAGATAGATTGCAGCGAAATGCCTGTGGGAGGGACAAGGGAAATTACTTTGACATCAGTTCCTGAAGTACAGAGATTAATTAAAGAGTTAAAGACTGGTTCTGCATCAGGGGTGGATGACCTATCGAATGAGCATTTAAAATATGCCAATGACATGGTATGTCTGCATATATCATTGCTCTTATCAGCCATGCTTGCTCATAGCTATATCCATGCAGAGTTCATGAGGGTATATATTTTGCCTGTGGTCAAAAAAAGTATGGAGACATTCTGTCCAGCAATAATGACAGGCCTTTTGCTGTCGCTTCCTGCTTTTCGAAACTATTATTATTTTATTAATCCAGAATCAGGTGCCCACAAGCAAACTATAGAGAGCACCTGGCATGCTTTGAAACAACACAACAAGCAACAGTGCGGGACTCATCACCAAATGATAGACTCATATTTATGCGAGTACATATGAAGACAAAGGAACAAAAATAAAGATTTATTCAACAAAATACTAAGACACATTAAAAATTTTCCTAAATAAATTACTATTATTTATTCAGTAAAACAATTGCTTTATTAAATATTTGTTAAATAAAGGATTTCTTATTTTATTTTTTGTCTGTTAGCATGGAAACTGTCATGCGAGCGGAAAATAGTTTTTTTTTTTTTAACTTTACCTTCTGCGCATTTCTCCATGAAAAATATATTATTTATGTGGTCAGGACATTAAGATATATGTATAATAAAAATTTTAGCTAAATCCTGTGGGGTCATTCATTTGGAAAAGACCCAATCCAACGATTCCCATACTGCTGATTCAAGTAATCTGTAACATCTTAAAACGTCTGTAACATCTTAAAATGTCTGTAGCTCCGCAATGGTTGCAAATAGCACCTATGTTGCATTAACTTTTTTTAATCGATATCACCCTCCAAAGTATGGCAGACCAGTTGTGAAACACCCTGTATAGCCTGTGTGTGTGTGTATAAAATACAGGGTGAGTCATGACAAAATGTCATAACTTTAGGAGCTTATAGCTGAGGTCATTCCAGTCAAAAACTTCATATAAACATAGGTCTGATTCTTATCAGTTATGGAGCTATGGATGTTTGAATGTTTAAAAATAACAATAAGCGAACAAATAACTATTAAAGTTTTTATTCACAAATTTACAATAACTGCTCAAAATGCCTACCCTCAGGCTCAATACACATCGTGGCTTGTCTGTGAATCGCACGTGTAGCTCGCATTAGCTCATTATGATTGTCCTTTATGAGGGCTGCAGCATCCAAAATGCGACAGAGCAATGCATCTCATGTTTCCACTTTTCTCTGGTACACCAGCACTTTCATGTGCCCCCACAGATAAAAATCTGGAGGGGTTAGGCCCAGAGACCTGGGTGGGCAATTTTGTGCACCACCATGACCGATCCATCGACCAGGGAAGCGATCATCGAGATGCATTCTCACTGCATGGCTAAAATAGGGAAGAGCTCTGTCTTGTTGAAAGTACTGTACATACACAATCGTGTTGCCAAAGGTACATCTTCTAACAGTGGTGGCAGTTCATCTTGCAGAAATCGTAGATAAATGTCAATTGTAAGACTACATTCGAAGATAAATGGACCAATCAGTTGACCGTAGAGAATACCACACCACACAGTGACACTCAACCGATGTTGAAAATTATTTTCCACAATGGCATGAGGATTCATTTCTGATCACACATGTGAAATGCGAGTGTTGTTGACACCATCGGGGGTAAATTGAGCCCCATCACAGAACAAGACATATCAATGCAATTGTCGATCGGCATTGAGCCAATTACAAAATTCCAGCTGTTGGGCACAATCCCCAGGTTGGAGGTGCTGAACGTGCTGTATGTGGTATGGGTACATGCCTTCTTTGTGTAATGTTCTATATACCGGTACTCTCATTTGAGGAACCCTCAGATGTGTGGAAATCCTTTACGTACTAACATGAGGACTTCGCTGTACCATCTGAATAAGGTTTTCTTGTTCAGCCACATCTTGTTGTACCGGACACTCAGATAAAACAGTAATGCTAGGAAATGAACCGCGCTCTCGCAATTTCCAGAAAACGTTGCTAAACACTCATCAATCCAGAATTCTTTGATTTGGAAAACAGTAGTATTTCCATCACAAAATTCATAAACATGCACCATATTGGCATATGAAAACATAAAAGGCATACTGAACAGACAAAACATCAACTGCATGCTGTGAAACACAACACACTACTGCATAGTTAGTTCAGTTCGGTAACTCAATTCAGTTCAAGGTCACACATGCGCATGCTTCAAATTCAAACACCCATAGCTCCATAACCATTAAGAATCAAACACATGTTCATACAAGGTTTTTGACTGGGAATGACCTCAGCTTTAAGCTCCCGAAGTTATGACATTCTGTCGTGACTCACCCTGTGTATATATAACCTTTAGTTAACTTCTGCCCGAATTGTTCATTCTGATGAAGGTCAAGCTTTTCACTCCACCTTAGACCTACAGTTTAACATGGAATCTGAACCATGCCCCACCAGCAGCCCAGTGTCTTAACCACTAGGCCACCCAGGGTACCCATTTATCTACCAAACACTTTATTGTGTGGAAGGATGAACAGCTGGGTTTTGCTGTTTGCCAGCTGCCATCACTGGGTCTCAAACCCAGGCTGATGGATTTGTAATCAGTGACACTAACCACTGAGGCGCATATACATATATATGAGTCGGGGGTAGTGGTTAGTGTTGCTGACTACGAATCCATTGACCCCGGGATCGAGACCCAGTGACAGCAAAATCCAGCTGTTCATCCTTCCACACAAAGGAATTGGTTGGTAAATAAATGGGTACCCTGGGTAGCAAAGTGGTTAAGACGCTGGGCTGCTGGTGGGGCATGGTTCGAATTCCACATTAAACTGCAGGTCTCAGGTGGAGTGACAAGCTTGACCTTCGTCAGAATTAACAATTTGGGCGAAAGCAAAACCAAGGTTAACCAAGGTTATATACAGTGAGGAATCATTGCACGAAACATTTGAAAGGTTGAAAGGTACTGTTGGTTCTGAATGTCAACTTCAATTTTCACCTGCAAACAGCCTTGACAGAAATACAATTCAAAACCAAGTTTAAATGGTTTGTTCTGCGACTAAATGGATAGTTTTTCATGTTAATCCACAAAATATGGAAGATAAAAAAGTAAATTATGAGGAAACATTTACCTGAAAGAAGCACACAATACTGGAATTGAGCACTTTTACTTCCAATAAACAAATGTGCATAATGCAAGAATATTGTCCAACAACTTTTGTAATGTCTGCAGGGATATTCTGAACAGTGTTTACAGATGATTTCCTTCACTTTTTTTCTTAGCAAGTGGATTATGTTCCCACCAAATTGTATACCACTACAATTTTGTTTAATATTCCCATTTTCTGTGTTAACCCATTATAACAATAGTTTCATGATTTTTTGTGGTTTTACAGCAAAATTAAATTAGAATTAATTTTCACCACTCAATAGACACAGCCATTTCTTGTGAAAATTTCAGCCCCCCCAAAAAAAATGCTAACTATTTGCCCAACTTTGCTGACAATCATTTACGCTAAATGAACCAACAGTTTTTAAAACTATTCTTTAATCATCCAGCAGTAATGATTGCCAGCACATTGTGCGAATTATTTCTGTTTTTTGTTGTTGAACAGGATGTTGAACAGTGGGTGACGAAAATAGCCTTGGGTACCACTAAAGAACATATAGCATTGGGATGCCTTCAGCCAAAAAAGGTTGGAAACCACTGCTTTATTGTAATAGTGTATCTGGAGCGGGCTGTTCAGATGTTTTCTGCACAAAGTAGTTCATTAATAAAATTTGGTTTTCCGATGAGGTTTTACCATTGAAAAGCTGAGACACTCAGAATAACTGCATTTACATCATTGTGAACAAGCAGAAGTAGCATCTGCATGGCTTTTGAGGAAGAGAGCACACACTTCAGGGACAGCATTATGGTAACAGTTGCCATTTCGTTTGTTAGCAAGACTGAGCTCAAACACTTGAAAGAGGCATAAAAATAATTCAAAATGCCACAAGAAAGATGTCTTGAGCTGCATGTTGTCTGGCACTGAATAACAGATGCCATGCAAGATAAGCTGCTTGGGGACTCCCAACATGGGTTTAGATGGCATAGGTCATGTCTCACCAACTTGCTCGAGTTTTTCCACGTCATGTTGAGTGAGTATAAGAGTAGGGCGACTGATATACTTTATCTTGACTTTGAGAAAGCCTTTGATAAGGTACCTCACTGCCGGCTAATGGCAAAAGTGCGCACGCTGGGTATTGGTGGGGAAGTAGGTACGTGGATTGAAAACTGGCTGAAGAATAGGCAGCAGAGGGTTGTAATTAAAGGGGCTAGTTCGGGGTGGGCCTCAGTCACCAGCGGGGTTCCTCAGGGTTCCGTTTTGGGGCCACTATTGTTTATCATTTACATAAATGATATCGACGGTGGCATCGTCAGTAGGATCGCCAAATTCACTGATGACACGAAGCTTGGGGCCAATGTTGGACGCCAGAGGTGATTGAACAACTGTGTGCGGACCTATGTAGGATAGGAAAGTGGTCCAAAAAATGGCAAATGCCATTTAACTTGGCTAAATGCAAAGTGATGCACATTGGCTACGCCAATCCCAAGTCAGACTACTTCATGTTGGGGAGTAATATCGAGGCCAATGATTTGGAAAAGGACTTGGGTGTGCTAATTAGCAGCGACCTTAAGTTTATCAAACAGTGTGTAGAGGTGGAAAAGAAACCCCAGAAGTTGTTGGGTTATATCAGGAGGCAATTTTGATTTCGGAACAAGGAGATTGTGCTCTCACTGTACAATTGCCTGGTTCAGCCACACCTGGAGTATCCTGTGCAGTTCTGGTTGCCCACCCTCAGGAAAGATATTGAGAGGCTTGAGTGAGTCCAGGTGAGGACCACAAAGTTAATCCCTTCCATTAGGCATATGGGCAACAATCGACACTTACGCACCCTGAATTTGTTTTCAATGGAAACTTGGAGGCTGCATCAACTCATCGAGGTTTTCAAGTTCTTACACAGGTTCAACAATGTCGATTTTAGAAGCATGCTTAGTTTAAATGATAACCCAACTTGCAACAATGGTTGGAAGATGGATTTGAAACGGTTTAGGACTAGTGTGTGTGGGAATTACTTTACGTATAAGATCTGTGACACGTGGAACAGGCTACCTTCAAAAGTTGTGAACAGTTCTTCTGTCAATCTGTTCAAGAAAAGGTTAGACCGAATCTTGCACACTATTTGAGGGTGTATGAAATTTTCCCTGGCACCCGTTGCCATTGGTACCACCTCGGTATGGGCTGCAAGGCCTTTTGAGGTACTACTTTTCCTTGTAACTCCTTGCAAGATAGTGTACAGGCACACTATTCTTAAGTCACCACTGATTTTCTTTGGGTAAACTGCGTAGGCTTTATTAAATACAATGAATATATATTTGAATCCTGCTTGTCATTCAGTTTGGAGATACATGAACACTGTGCAAGTATTGAAGATAGCAACATGCTGGGAACAGCTGGTTGTTGTTGGTCGTAATTGTAGACATACTGAACAGTACCACAACCAACAACCACCCTCAACACACCAGTAAGTGAAAGATGAAAAAGGAACAACTTTCCTTATAATGTGACAGTAGCTACAGCAAACTTTCTGCAAGATGGAGCAAAATGAGTACCCTTGTAAAAGCATTTTGAATATACCATATCAAACACTTAGGATACAAGCATAGCAGGAAAAGTCGATTCATATCTAGTATTTTTTGATGGGTCTCATTTCTTGAAGGGTTAGGACACAACTACGCATCAAGATAAATTTTTGTTTATGATGTGAAGAATTTGCCAAGGTTCAGTCAAAGTTTCCTGTGTAGAGCAGATGTTGGAGGAGGCTTACTGGGATCAAAAGTTCTATCACTTTGACAGATAAACATTCATTACTGTGTAATTCAGTCATCAGACACGTCAAGTGGGCATGCAACCAAAAGAAGGGTTATGAGGAGGGCCAAATTCTTTAAATTTGTCAATTTCTGGAGCACCTGCGTGATAATTTTTATCAGTATAATGGAAATTCTGGTTTGTTCATTTTCGCAGCTGATATTCAAACTGCTGCCAAATGTGTTCAATAGGGTTCACATCAGGGCTTCTAGGTGTCCAGAGAGCAACCTGCAGCCCCTTCTCTCTTTACCTTGTGACACATGGCATAATCTTCTTGTAGTGTAAGGGTCATTTCAAAAAATGCTGCTGGGGAAATAGGTGGTGATGATTCCTCACTTGTGTATTTATTAATGTACTTTAAGTACAATAACCACACTTAAATAAGATGGAAATGGGATTGTGTGGTCAGTAAGAGCACTGACTCAAATTATGACACAATGCTGGTTCGAGTCCTACTAACTCCTTTCAAACTTTGTCTTTTCCATTTCCAATAAATTTATTAACATGCAGCTCTTCCAAAATCAGAACAGGACCCAAATATACCTTAAATTATATGCATCATATTGTTTGGTCCATGTTAACCTGGACTTTTCTTTATTGCTGTAAAGTAGGGGTTTTGCTGAAACACATGTTCACTGTCGGCTGATTTATGAAAATAACACTGAGATGATCAATGAACAAAAATTCATCATTTGGCATATTTAAAACCATTGTGTGTGTTCTGGGATTCACCTGATGAGAAGGGCTTTGCTGCATTCAATATCCAGTGACAGTTATGATCAGATGAATAAACAAAGCCAATTCCTGACATGAACCTACTGAATGTGTTTTTTCAACACTATAACAGTCAGTCACAAAAATGAAGACCACCTCTCATGCAAGTGCTTCAAATGCAGGGGATTCACTTCTTTAGCAAGGGAAAAAAAAAAAAACAGCCAGTAGTGACTTGATTCTGCATTGTGAGATAATAGTCATCACTGCCTTAAAATTGTTGGTATTATACTTACAAGTCCATCATGGATCAATGGTTGAAGACTGTAATGCATACTCAGCAATGTGGATCACAGTTACCCAACTTTGTTACTAAATACCTGGGTTCTCTGATGTGAAACCCTATCCACATTTGTAGCAGCTCTAAAGATAGTTTTAACTGAACATTGATAAAATATTTTTCACACCATACAAAAACTCATTGCCTCTATGCACAAGATTTGTCCTAATCTTTAAGACAACCATGACCAAACAAAACCTACTCAATAACAATTTTCCTGTCTCCACCTTCGTGCGTGTTACATGCCATAATAACAGCTCCATTATAGGAGTACTCATTATGTCCTGGCATGACTACACAAGTTGTCCTACCACCCAATGTATTGTGGGTTTAAGCATTTATAAATGATGTCTGTTGTAAATAGTGCAGTTGCAAGGATCTGTGCTAGAGAGTGTAGACCATTCAGATTGTGATTGAAAAAAAAATTATATTGCAAGACTGTGGGTTGACTCCCACCTGCTTGACCCCTGGATTGGGTTGGGCTAACCACTCACCATGTCAATGGTCTGGGTTCAGGTGACCTATGGGGACACCTATTATTAAAAAAATTCTGGCAAAACCATAAATTTGCTTTATAACAGATCTCTTGGACTGCTGCATAAGTTACCTCCAAGGTACTCTTCACAACTATTCACTAAACACAATGTCTCACATCTCCAAGAGGTAATAAGATGTGCTCAATGCAGTCAAATGCAAAAAACTCAAAACTCAATCTAAATGTACAAGCTATTCATCAATATTGAGTATCTGAAATTAACAAAATACAATATAACATCAAGTTTCACTGAACACAAAATAATAATAGTTTTTGGATGGAATTGACAAACCAGATAACCACCTTCAGCTTATGGAAACAAAACATTTATATTCTTTGGAATAAACAAAATTCTCAGTTAAAGCCTTTTAAAGCTCTCCAAACCAAATAAAGTTGTTTGAAGCCATTTTTGTCATTTTCAAAATTTAAAGCTATTTAAAGCTTTTAAAGCCATAGCGGCAACCCTGGTTTGTTTGTAGCTCACTTAACATTGTTATTGGTATTTTTATTACTTGTATTTTCAGTCCTATTTTTGTATTTTAGTTTCTATTATTACTTTTTCCATTACTTGTACTTATCTTTTAGTCCTAGCTTCATTTTTAATTTTTTATCATTACTAGAAGGTTATTTTTTATTATTACAGGAAGTTACTTTTTCTTCTGTCAATAGTTCTCCATTCCATCTATAACTCCCGTGTTTCCAAAGGAACCAAGTGAAGAGCTACTGTACAGGGAACCAAGAATGGGATTATATCCTTCATGTACATAAAGGTTGGAGATTGGGCTGGGGTCCCATCTCTGGAAAAATACGCCTCCATGAATGACTTAAAAAGCCTTGGACTTTGGCAATGTGCCTGCCAATGCTACCTTCTGAAGGCTCATAGGGCAGTGGTTAGAAGTCGATGTTAAAGGTGTAAATGAGTATGCAAAGAAGGTGCAAAGTGGCCTGGCCAAGATTTGTCAGGATGGACGTTTTGATTTACTTGGTCTGTGTGTAAAGAAGTGAAAAGGAAAGATGTGAAATTGGGTATGGGGTAGGAGGAAGAGGAAAGAGAGGGGGTTGCTCTGTTAACAAAAGATGAGGGGACACAAACATAATGAGGATGTACAAATAAATGTTAATGGTCAATGTCTGGTCTGAATGCTAAACTAAGTTTAACCCTTTATTGGGCAGTGTTACTTTAGTGATTTTGTTCTGGCAAATGCCAGATGATTTTATTCAGTTTCGTAAAGACCTCTGTGCAGTAAAGGATTAAGCAAATGTCTCTTAACCCTTTACTGCACAGAGGTCTTTCTGGGACTGAATAAAATCATCTGGTATTAACCAGAACAAAATCAGTAAAGTAACACTACCCAATAAAGGGTTAAGACAGTGATTGAAGCATATGCACTGAGTGATGACGAATATGTAAAAGTAAAGGATGATTCCAGAAATATGTTAAATGGTGTGGCTGAAAGCATGGGAAATGCCTATTGTGTAAATGAAATGGGTTATCTGAGTGAAAAGTGGGAGTTGGCCCTGCAAAGTATGGTGTTCCCAAAATGAATGACAATGGAGATACATGGAACAAGTGTGTGCAGGAGGAGGTGTGTGTGTTACAAATACATAATTTCAACAAAAGGATATCCAAACATATACATGGTATAAAGAGAAAGAGATGAGAATAGAGAAGAGTATGATAGGATTGTGTTAGTGAGTACAGATATGCTGAGGGATGTATGCAATAGAAATGCTGTTTGGAGGTTGAATGGAGGTTTGTCAGACCATATTGTGTAAAATTAAGTTGTTTGGTGCTTGGTGTAAAAGGAGAGAGAGAGTGGACAAACAAAATAAAAATTGAAAAGCTGAATTCTAATGTGGTAACAGTATGGAACAGAATAGAACAGAACAAGTTCTTGAGAAGATAGATGTGAACAAATGAATATACAGACTATGTGGAATGTATGCAAGTAATGTTTAGTGACAACAGTATTTGATGTATGTGGGTGTGTACAGAAAGGAGTGAAGAGAGGCAACTGCATGGTGGAATGATAAAGTGAAGAATGCAGTGAAAGAAACAAATAGAGTTTGGGAAAAAACTTTATAAACTCAACCTGGTAGTGATGAAGGATGATTTAATGAGTCATACAAAGAATATAAAACATGTTAAATGAGTGGTAAAAAGATATGAAAGAGTACTGTACATAAAAATTGGTGAAGGAAGATGAATGAGCTGTATGTGAAAAACAGTCCTTTCTTTCCTGAGTAATTTTCTTAGTGCAAAGGCAATCTACAGGACTGATTGCTATTACAAAAGATATGAGCGACAGAGTTATTGCAAAATGAACAAGTGTACAAGAGATTCAGGGAGTACTTTGGAAAGCTGGTAAGTGAGATGGATGAACATAAAGTACTTGTAAATGTGAATCCAGTTGGTATTAATAGCTAGTTCAGTTGTAATGGTAGAGTATGACAGGCCATTGTAGTGTTATGTTTTTTTTAATGTGAATGGGGGTAATGTGTGAGATGGAAGAAAGGATGCTTGAGAGAGGAACAATTCTAAATTTGGAAAAGAATAAGTGGCGGCTGTTGCATCTAATGTATGCTAATGATGAATGATACTTCTGAATGAATCAGAGAATGAATTAAGAGCAAGTGACAAGTTTTGAAATTTGTGAACTGAAAGAATATTGAAAGAAAATGTAAATAAAAGTAAAAGAGGAGGAGAGTCAGCATGTAAAACTGTGGTGGGTGAGAATGAATATAAATATTTAAGGTTTTTTGGTTGATAAGATAGGAAGAGTACCGTAGAAACTCAAAGCAGCATGGAGGTCAAGCAAGTCATCAATATGGTAAAAACCCTGGTAGGAAGTAATGTTTTGAATATAGATACTCAATGAGGTTTATATTACGGTGGATTGGTTACCACATTGATGTATTGACTTCAGACTCTTCTTTGGCATGATTTTAAGAAGCATGAATGGTGTTAAATTGATTGACCAAAGGAGAAATGAAGAGATGAGAAAAGAAGACAGTACATTCCATTCAGTGAATTGTGAAAAAGGTGTATGATAGGCATTTATGAAAAGCAAAGAAAGCCTGTATAAAAGTTTTACTTGCTTGATAGGTTCTTCAACCTCATTTGCAACATCTAAGGTCATATGATGGAGGGGACTTACAGCTTTATGGAGGATCTGAACTAAATGTTGCTATGCTACATAATCTGGATGCAGAGGATGGTCTCTCATCCAACTACTATTCAACTCAATGTCAAATAACTTTGCTGATTGACATGAAGGGGTGTTATGATACTGGCCATGATGTAGTTCCCACATAAATGGTGGAGGGATGTAATTAGTAATTTAGTTGATACAAATGTGGCACAAGTCAATGAAAAACAGAGGAATGAAGGTGGTTTGTGAGGCATGTAAATGGATATGTTGATCTCACCAAATGTTCTATTCAGATACAATCCCAACACCAACATTTTTTTTTATGAAAGGCAACACTGAATACCTGAGGTTGGAGTAGTAGGCTACATCATTCCGATGTATCCATTCATGCAAATTGTGTGCCTGTTTCCAAGTTCTTGCATCTTTTCCACCCCATAAATTTAGGTTTTGTTCTTTTATGAATTTATCATGTTTAATTTCATTCTTTTATGAACATCTTGTGTATAACTTCACATTGTAATACCTTCTTATTGTAGAAGAATAAAGATTTTTGTTTGCTGGTGTGGTTTGATGCATGTTAAAAATTATAGTGTTTTAAGATAAGGAGCATGCACCAAACATTTATATCAACTCGACTATTTGAAGGAAAGTGAGAAAAAAAGTGAGGAAAAAAGTAAATTGAAGTTATTTATACAAGTATAACAGAATCATGCGAATCTTGGTGGTATTGCAAAAGTTGTGGTTTTTTTTTTAAGGACTTCAGGATTTTTTGGTAGATCACCTCTGGAGCAGTGTTCACAAAAATTTGCAAAAAAAATTTTTCGCACTCAAATTAATAGGATTGTACAAACTACCAACATCAATTTTAGAATTACATTACTGAGCTGATGTTTGACACTGTGAAAGAGATCAGCAAGCAAACATGATGCCACACTGAATGCAGCGCTTATGACAGGATTTGACTTCCTTGGACATTATGAAAACCCTCAAGACAATGATGATGTAATGTAATGATAAAAATATGAATATGGCATTGCAATTAACAAACCAGAGTCTCCAGTTCTCTTTTTGGACAAACCATGCTAAATTTACATTTTCTTCAGAAAAATATAACTGTCTAAAAATGTGATAAAAAATCCTGAAAAACATCACAACTTTTTTAACAACCCTTATTTGTATTTTCTTTAGAATACTTATTCACATTTCACTAACAAAAGCTAAACCAGTGTACTAACTTGCGCAATTCTTGACACTTAACACGACTACTCCTTACATGTTTTGCATCAAAACTCTATCCTACCCTTGAGTCACTTCTTATGTGAAATGTGTCAAGTTGATCTGGACAAGAGTAAATGCAAAATTTCTGCAAGTATTGTCATCTTGATGCATGTAGTGTGTCAGCTGTGATGAAGCACAGATCAGCTTGACACATTTCGCATAAGAAGTGACCCAAGGGTAGGATAGAGTTTTGACACAAAGTGCGTAAGTAGTCCAAAGTGCTAAGTGACCAAGAAACTTTCCACATACATCTTTAACACTGCTAGATTAGAAGATTTTCCTGAAGGAAATGATTAGCTAATTACTGCCAGGAACAAATCTAACTGTGTAATCTAACCAATAACAAAATGGCATAACATATGCTAACCTTACATAACCAAATGAGTCAGGTATTGATTAAAATTTGGTGTGTCAAAAACAAATATGTCCTCAGACATACTCACAAGACATAAATCAGTCACATAGGCACTACAATGGAGATTTTCATTAGGATTCCTCAAGACAAACATTTCTACAGGTATTCATAATTTCATTAAACCATTAAGCATTCACCAGAAAATGTCTAACAAGTATCTAAATGATTTCTGATAAGTGGTCAAGTGGGTTTTTGAGCATTAAATGGTTTGTTTGAAGTGCATCTTACTCGTAAACAATGTGAGTCCTAACTACATCCTAATTTTCTTTACCTCTTGTGATGTTCTGCCTCTGTTCAGCGCTTGGCACTCCTGACAGAACCATTCCTCAATGGGGACACTACTTAGGGGTGGAGAGAGGCACTCTAAATGATGCCCACTATCACAGCCATCACACAGCAGCATGGTATCCTCGTGATCACATCGACCACACACCTATGAAAGAAGCAGTCACTCTAAAATATTTATCTCAGACATACTGACATGAGCCGCATCTTGTGTACTAAAACTTAAAATCAAAGCATTCCATTCACTCATCCATTACTGAAATCCACCCTCCATAACGAATGGGGTGGGTATGGTAATTTTGTTGACCTCACTTTCAACACTCAGACCAACTAAGCAAACTGTCAGCATATCACACAGCCATTGGAATACAGAGGTGAAATGCCAACATAGTATCCAACTCAGCAACTGGTATGTACGAGCAGTGCATATCAGGTCATTTTATATGCTTCTGCCAAATCATTTAACTAAAATTATGTCATGGTTTTCACACGAAACCCTATGAAATACTCTTAATTCATCTCCCTTATCTAGCATTTTCTCTCTGAAAGTAGCATTAAATGTTTAATAGATGGAGCAAATGTTTTTCTCCTTCTGAAGTAGTATGGAACACTTCAATGGGAAGTTCAAAACCATAAAAGAGAATGAATATACTAATTCATTATTAATAATGACCCTGCACCAAACTTCCTTACTAAGTGTAGGTTGGGGTGAGGCTGCTTTTAAGAACATTTAATACTAATCCCAATGCAAACAATGTTTTCCATTACCTTACTTTCAGTAGACTCATTTTTTACCCATTAAATTAACAAATGATAATTTATACTAAATTTAATTTCAAACTTGAAAACATTTTTAAGTCAATAATTTCCCAAAGTTTTTGTTTTCATATCAACTTAAACAAAAGCTGGAAAGATATCTCTCACTAAAATCATTCCATGTGAACATCAATACAAGAGAAACAAGGATTACATGATAATAGTGAGTGTCATATACAAGATGTTAACAGGTTTGTGGTGGTGTGTGACAGAAGATTGTTGAAAGTGAATGTGGGTAAGAGCAAATTACACAGGCCTATGATAGCTTTGTTGTCCAAAATATTTTATCACTTATATAGTAATTTTTGCATGCTGATTCTGAAAATAATAATAATTTTTCACCATCACATACAGATTTTTCATAAAATGTCATATTACATATGTAAGTAATCTTCATTAAATTTTGATTAAAAACTACTGCCTATAAATACTTATAAATGCTTGGTTTCACCAAGACATCAAAGAAATGGAGAAGAGATATCAGGGAAGGTGGGACATCAGCATGATGGCTGATTACTACTGGATGTTGAAATGGGGTACTCCAGAATTATTACATAAAAGAAAAGGAACAGCATGTACATTTGAGACTAAAAGGCACAGATCTCGCAAGAAAACTCATGACAAATAAAGATGAATATGTAATTGATGTTAATAGTCCTCTTTCTTTTTAAAGTTGTTTGTATTTGTAATTAGTATAACAAAGTGAAATAGGTACCTAATGTAAATTGAAATTTACCTTAGGTAGAAAGAAATGGACACTTTATTCGAAATCAGTGTAGTTGAATTATATAAAATCAGTCATTAGTAAGAAAACAACTCTTACGAATCGCAGGCCTGTTATCAATTGTAGAGAATGAAGGAAATTTGGACTGGCATGGTGAAATGTTGAAGGTTGTAGAGTCCTTTAAATACAAGATATGTGTATTGAATAAAAGAGATACATGTGTGTATGAAGTTAATAGTTGAGTGAATCAAGGAAGAAAGGTGGCAGGTGCACTGAAAGTGGTTGTGAGAAAACAAAGACTGGTTGAAGATGCTGAGATGTTTACACGAAGGTGTGTTAGTACCAACGTTTTTGTATGGGTGTGAAACATTGACAAAGCATTAAAAGGAGAAGTCAAGAGTAAGAGCAGTTGAGATGCATAACCTGAGAAGTATGTGTGGCATGCATTGGATTGATAAAGGTAAGAAATTGCATGGTTCTGGAAAAATGTGGTGTTCATTAGTCATGAAGTGAAAACTAAGAAAAGTGTGTTAAGGTGGTTTGGACATGTTGAAAGAATGGAAGACAGTTGTGAAAAGTATCTATAAGTGTGTTTGCAAATGTAAGAGGAGGAAAGGAAGGCTGAGAAGGATGGACATGGTGAATGATTATGTGAGGAATTGACTTGATGTAGGTGATACTCGAGAAATGGCTGCAAGTAGGCTGGAATGGAGAAGTTTTGTGAGAACTAAGTTTGGGACTATTTTATTTTTGACAAGGCCTGGAAGTGCAACCACACATGGCATATGAAGCACTGCAGGTGTGGAATTTAACTATGTTGGGGAGCTGCTGGTCCACCAAGATGCCTGGTGTAGTGGTGTATGCTTTATTTTCTACCCTTTCTCCTCTTCACTGTATTCTGTACTTTACATCCTGGTTGTTTCTGACTTCTAACCCCCAATTCTTTGGGAAATAGATTTTTATGTATGCACATGATAATAGTAGTACAAAGATCAAAAGATTTAAGACAATTTATTAGCAAAAGATTGCTACTCTATTATTTTTAAGTTAACACAAAATGTAAAGCAGAATAGCTGAAATGAAGAAGTTGCATAAAATATATTTATAAATGCACCACCACTTTCACATGTTTACATCAGTTTCATCAAAATAACTCTTCTGAATGACAGTGAATACCAGCTCATGAAACAATAAACTTACTTCACAAAAAGTTGGCTCTTCATCATCATCTTCAGGAATGTCATCAGGTTTTACCTCTTCAACAGTTATTGTTCTAATAATTTTCCCTTTGACTTTCTTTCGCACAAACACCTGAAGGAATTGTGTGCGGTCCTGAGGACAACTATTGTTTGTCTGTTGGTTTCAGAAAAAAAATATGGAATGACAATTTTAAGAACTATAGCACAATACAGGTGTCAAGTAAATTAGGTATACAACAATTAAATTTTATCTGAATATAGAAGTATTTTGAATCATAAAGAGCAAAAGCAAATTACTTTCAAATAAAATCAATTTAAAAAAAAATTATATTGCAAAGCAAATTTAATGAGTCAGTTATGGCACTAAGTTATACTCAATCTATGCTTTATTTATTGATAAGTTGCTTTTCTACCTTTGCCCATTCCAATATACACTCCAAGCAAAATGAATGGTCACAAAGTTCAGGAGAACCAATCTCTCCTTTCATGTAACTCAAACAAATGGCGCAAACTTCTCTATGCTCAGATTTTTCACTGCTTGAATCAAATTCAAATTTTTCTGCAAATGCTTTTAAGCGTTCCATTTTCAGTGAGGCAGAAGACTGGGTTTGGCTTTCATCATTGTCACTTTCATTCTCTTCTCCACTCTCTGATTCACCATCTGAGTCTGTTACTGTTGATAGGAAAAAAATTTTAAAACCACCTTTTCCAGTGTGTGTTAAAGCAGTCTGCAGCCTACATACAGCACACTATTATAACAAACCATTTCAATGAAGCAATACTTGGAAATACAACAAAATTATGACCTTTAATACATTTAACCCTTTAGCTTCATATTTCATTTTCACAGCCAGTTCACTAAAAGTGTCATTTCGCAGCGAAAAAATGAAAGTGTTGATATGACTTTTTTATTACATTTCATGCTGGTACTCAATTTAAAAGTCTACATCAGCTGAATATTGTTGGGCGTGTATACGTTTTTCTGAGCCTGTGGACTACAGTCAAATGTCAAAGCTACGCCAATGGAAAATTCATGCAACTACAGTCAAATATCAAACAAAGCTAAAGGGTTAAACCAATCTCTACCTATGAAATAAATCATGACTGCGCCTACCCCCAGCCTGTAATTTGGTCTAACAGTAACAATACTTTCATTAACACTTCACTTAATGAAGTAACAGTACTGTACTAACAAACCAATTAATAAAATGCTGAATTTTTGTAGTTTTCATGTTCATACTTTTAATTAATGCATTATGTTAAAACATTAAGTACCTTACATAGTTCTCATCTTTAAACATATACTGGTACTTTTTTTTAATATTAATCCCTAAGGCTTTATACAAGTCTATGACAATATAGATCAGCTGAAGCTATTTACAGCATAGCAAAACTTCACATAATACTGTATGTCTTGCCTATCTATATACATGTAGGATCTGTAATGAAACACTACAATGCTTATTTGTAATTAATATTGTTTTAAGGTTCACATTTGTACCAGAATTACAAGGCCAATAGAAATCTAGCATAAGAATCAGACCCCAAAAGATTTTCATATCGGATTTTCACTTGGTAACTAAAGGATCATTCTGAGTCAAGCTACAGAGCTCCTCTCTCAGCAGAGTCCCACCAAATTTGCACAAGGGCAAAGTCTGAGGTTTACAATGGTACCTCATAAGATTACTGAATATGCTGACTCCTGACAAAGGGACAACTATCAGAATTCAGTTTTAAAGATATTATAAAGCTAATGTGAATAAATAATAATACAAATTGCTTTATTTTGCTGAAGGTGGTTATTATCTAAAAACAGACTATGCATGGCCTTCCTAAAATGTGTATTATTATATAAAAATATTCATACAAATAGGCTACTTGAACAAATATTCATACAAATAAATTAATAAATTTACTGCAGTATCCTTGGTCTTTTAATAAACTGTTTCTCAGGCCATTTCTTGCCTTGTAATGGTAACAGGCATTTTGCATTTAAGATAAAATGAATATAAATTTATAAACAAACCAGAATGCTATTGTCAACAGCTCAAATTTTCAAAGAAACTTAACAAAAAAATATTACCATATATTGGGGTGTATAAGTCTGTATTTTAAGCTTAAAATTATGCCCCTAAAGAAGGGAGTCAACTTATAGGCCCAGTCTAAAAAATTAACCTTCCACTTTCCATTTTAGCTTGTATTTAAAGACAGGTCTACCTGTCATAGGTCATCAGTCCTGCATTAACTCACTTCTGGTCAACATCTGAATTGGATCCATATGACAAAGCACTTTCAAATATACCTCAGGATGTATATAATGAACTTATGATGTCAGATGATGATTATGAAGGATTTGATAACTAATTTTTACAAGGTTTTTACAAAGTTTTACGTTTTTATGTTGGAAAGTTAAAATAGGCAATCTGAAATTGAAAGTTAGGAGATTGACTAATCTCGACTGTAGACTTATACACCATAATATATAGTACATCATATAAAAAAAATAAACTGTAAAAAATATGACTGTTCTCTACATTTTGTTTTAGTTTCGCCTTCATCAACATATAATAGATAAAGCAGTCAGACAGACATTAATGGTTGTGATGTTTGCTTGTCCCCTTGTTCATGTATAACTAGTTGTGTATCTTCCAATCCTAATTATTGTTCTTAGTTATTTACAAGCAATATACACTTTCAAGGCCTGAATTTTTATTTCATTAAGTTTTTCTACAGGAGCAGTAAGTTGGGTATAGGAGCTAATTTTATATCACACTGAGCTTAAAGCTGAGTACATGCCTTATTTATAAAAGTAATAAGTAGCAAAGCTGGTTGATCAGTTCCAGCAAGCTATATATAATCTGGGAACCTAACTTTTGTGTGGGCTGCAAACCAAACTTTTCAGTCCAGTTAAAAACTAATGTCTTTTTACCGATTGAGATTCTTCACTTCCATTGGTGTGTAACTGCTTTCAAATACTTTGAAAATTAAAAATGTATTGACTATCGAGATATGAAAGTAAAGCATCTCCATCTCTCCATCCAACCACCTCCATTTTGTTTTTAGACTCACTTTTTGAATGTAAGAAGGGTAAGATATGTAAACTAAGATATGTAAAGCAATCATTTGTAGGAGTATGAACATCATGAGTAGACTATTTTAAGTGGTACATTCATCTCATAATGATGTTGGCTCCTGTATCTTACTATGATGCCCATTCATAACAATTCACCACAAAAATTCCTGGCAACTGTGTAAACTGCTTCAAAAGTTCAAAAACACAACATGTTAGCCATGAAATCTGAAGATTTGCAAAGTTGTATAGGTGATGGTGTAGTGGTTAGCATTGCTGACTATGAATCCATTGGCCCCAGAATCAAGACCTGGTGACAGCAGGTGGTGTGCAACAAAATCCAGCTGTTCATCCCCCCTCCCACACACTCAAATTGGTTGGTAGATAAATGGGTACCCTGCATAAGCCTAGTGGTTAAGGCACTGGGCTGCTGGTAGGATGTGGTTTGGATTCCACATTAAACTGTAGTTCTAAGGTCAAGTGGCAAGCTTGACCATCAGAACGAATAATTTGGGTGGAAGCAAAAATCAAGGTTAAATATGTATTTAATTTCTCCTCTCCAAAAGAAGAAAAAACAATCAGCCATAGAATTCTGCACTCTTTAATTAGGGGTAATCAGAGATGCAGAACAGGTATAGGTAGAGTTGTGAATATCATATGGACTGAATTTAGCTAAATTTGTTTAAGCCTAACTCATGAATAAAAAGTCACCACTAGTGGGCCACAACATACCTATATAAATTTGTGATTTCTTATTGGCTGAAGCAAAAATGACTACAGTATATTCATAAAAAATATATAATATAAGCATACAATATATATTAAATGTTTCCAAAGTACCCTTCCTATCTCCAGACAGGCTGGAAAGAAGTACTTATAAACTACAAATATATATTAAAAATAATCCATACTGGACTAGGCTTATATGTCAGACAAAACCTAAAATGTTCCTAGGGCCTGACAGACAACTAATCTTTTAATTATTTTGAAATTACTTCCATAGGCCCTGTATTGAATATAGCACTGATGTTATTTATGAATGCACTCGATATATTTTTCCACACTTGTTTCAAAATTTATTTTAAAAAGTAACCACTTTGTGTATACTTACTACACAGAGAAACTGTGCTTAAGGAACAAAACTAATTGAATCCTATCATCATCTATTTCCACACCAACTAAAAATCAGTCAGAAAACCAGAGATGATATCTGGTGAGAGCTACTGACACAATCATTATATAATACTGTTATTCTCATAAAGAGCAGTACTGGTACTTAATTTTTGGTTTCTTAAAGTCTGCCAGTAAGAAACAGAAGAAAAAGATATTTCTATACCCATAGGCCTATTATGGAGTATATTACTGTACCCATACCTGGAAACTTATTTTCCCTGACACCTACAGGGCTTACCATTTACTTATTTCTAGTTACTGTACTTACTATACATATACCATTGTCATATCCCTAATTTTAACTAACAGAAATACAGAATAACTACAATGCAATGGTAAAAAAAGTTTTAATTTAGGGTTTCACTTTGTTTTGTGTGTTCATGTTTTGTGCATTAGCATAAAACATGATTTGAAACCTATGATTCTAGGCAGAAGGTAATTTAAAAGATACAAAGAAAAATTGCAATATGAAGCTTTCTCTGTGACCTATTTGCACCAACTTTGTTTAATAAATAGCTAATGGAGTCTTAAAAATATAGCTAGCTATAAGGATGTCCCTCATTTGAATATTACCAAAAGAATGATAACTGAAAACTCATACATTGCTATATATTCAACTCGCTACTAGTTTTCAGCACTTAAAAAGCTCTCTTTCCATTTGAAAAACAGTTAGCATCTGATGATGATTCCTAAGTATAAAATTATATAATCACAGTGTATAAGAATGTCAGTCATGAAATTAAATTTCTTACAAAGTGTTAAAGTTGGGTTCTTATGACAGGTGTAATTTGTAATTTGAATGTTTTCAGTCCTGAGCTCAAGCATCTCACCCACCACATGAAGAATAAGGAAATGGGTTATTATATAATGTATATAAAATGTATGCAAATTACCTTTAAAAAAAATTGAAGTAAAGCCAAGATATATGACAGGAACAAGTTTTTCTTTTATACAAAATTATTTTGGAATTATTTCTCTTAGAAAATTATGCATTTGTTCAACTTCACTGCACTATAGTTCAATGTGCATCACCACCAAGCTGGAGAAACTCCAGCTTAGGCACTAATACATGAATGTTCTAAATGGCTGAATTGTTAACTTCATACAAATCTTAAATATTAAAAATGAAAATTTTCTTCTTTATGAAAGCTTATCAAGACATGATTTTGTCCTTTGCATATAAAAGCAAAATATCTAGATTTGAAAAATTTTCTCAACTTTGAAATTGTGAGAGGACATAGGAAAATAAATATAACTATATGTAGGAAAAGGAAAATGTTCTGAAAAATTTAGTATGAATTTAATTTTTGCAGGCAAAAATAAATTATGGAGAAGAAAGGAAGTATTCAGTAGGGTTGGTTGATTTAAATCACTCATTTAATAAAGTGATTTCTTTTTTTAATCACCGATTTGATTTAAATCAGTATATGAATAAAAATGGCCAAGTTGATACCATGGCAGCTTGCAAAATTAGATTCTTCAGTAGAATTACTATAGTTAAAAAAAAAAAAAAAAATGTAATATTTCCCTTGCTGTAAACATAGATCATCTGGCTATAAAATTTATTGCCAAAACCAGAGGATGACATGTGTACAATAATCAAGGGGTGTAGCTAGAAGAGACAAGATAAGGAATGACAGAGTCAGGGGGTGGTGAAAGTTACAGGAATTTCAAAGAAGGCTCAAGAGAGAAGAATGGCATGGTATGGGCATGTAATGAGAAGAGACAAGAACTATGTTGGGAGGAGGTTGTTATCTATGGAAGTGCCCAGGAGGAGGAAGAGAGGAAGACTGAGGATGAGGCGGAGAGATCGCATCAGGATGGACATGAGCAAGAACAACCTGATAGAGGAGAAGGGCGCAGGATAGGGCAGAGTGGAGGAGAAGTATCTGCAACAGTGATCCCATATAAATGGGACTACTAATGCTACAGAAGAAGAAGAATGAATAAAAATAAAAAAATTATAAAATGTGAATACTACTAATTAATCATTACAGTACAGGTAATACATAAAGAATGGTAATGAACTTTTGCTGTTTATTTTTCAATAAAACTGCATTATAGAATTTACTTATAGCTCTGTTGATTATAGTGACAAATTAAGACATCTGTGTTTACCATTTTTTTAAACATTAATTAAAATCGTAATAGCTATTGACCTAAAGTGAATAAACATTTGTAGAACATATTTATTATTTCTATAAAGGATCAATAATTATTTTCAATTTTTATTCCGCTGATTTTATATAAAACAAATATTTCATTTCTAGAAAACATTTAAGGTCATCTGGTCATGATAGTTCAATTTGCTGACCCAAAGCAAAGAATTACGGAGTTAAAACTTAAATAAAAAATATATATATTTCCAAATTACAAATTAAGCTGTGCAAGCTTCAACAGGAGAGCACAAAGGAGCCTCTGATAAACATGTTACAACATGGTATACTATCTTTTTAGAATACACTAGAGCAGGGGTTCTTAACCTCTGGGTCACAATCCAAACTTGGGTCATTAAATTGTCATTTATCATTTATTTATGTTATCCCTAATCATTTTACCATTACTTATTTTATTATCTATTATGAGTGAACTGTTTGAAGGCATTGGTCACCAAGCTAGCCCTGAGACCAGAATTTGGATCACAGCCTAAAAAGGTTAAGAACCCCTGCACTAGAGTATATATATATATATATATATATATATATATATATATATATATATATATATATATATATATAATATATGGCAAAAAATATGTTCTCAAATGGGAATAATGGGGGAAAAATCAATTAAATGAAGTGGCACACAAAAGGAATGGTACATGGTAGATCTTCATAGCCTAACTTGCAATTTTACAGAACTTCACATTTCTTATCCAACCTCGAAGATGACTTAGCTGTTTAAATAGCTAATACAATAGTTTGCTTCAATTACTTCATGTTATTAGTGCTACAGAAACTTAGAGGAATGAAAAGGATCTTTTTTGACTTGTTTCAATGTATCTTGAACATGGAGAAAAAATAAACATCTGATTTAAATCAAATAAATCCGATTTTGATTTTTTTCAAAAAAATAAAAAATCACCAACTCTGGTATTCAGGCACCATGCATGGCTCCTTCAGATGTGGTGCCATCAGTATGACCTTTGCAAGAAAAGAATAATGCATGCAACATCTACAAGGCTACTAATAAATATATGATGTGTTCTTCAAAAAGTTTCCAAACTGGTTATGCTGCATGTGCATCACATGACTCACATGAGTGTCATGTGATGCATATTGTAGTATGACTCAGTCTGTGTCCAATGACAGTTACTGCTTGTTGATATCTTATTTTCTTCTCTCGATATTTACTGTTTTGCGAAGTCATTTTGTGTTTTTTTTTCGCATTTTGTGCATCTAAATAATGGCTACTGTTGAACAACAACATGTGTGCATAAAATTTTACATTAAGCTGGGCAAGACTGCTTCTGAAACCAATGCCATGCTGAACACAGCATTTGACAATGACACATTAAGTCGGACAACCACTTTTGAGTGGCACAAGCACTTTAAGGAAGGCCATCGATGGAGGACAATGCAAGGGTAAGACAACCTTCCACTTCAAGAATTGATGACACTATTGCTTGTGTTTGTGAAATGATTTGAGGGAACCATAGACTGACAGTCAGGGAAGTCACAGACAAAATGGACATTTTAAGAGGATCATGCCACATGATATGCCACATGATACTCAGAGAGAATTTGGGGGTGTGTCATGTGTCAGCCAAATTTGTGCCATGACTCTTGACTGCTGAGCAGAAAGAGCAACTTGTTGTTGTCTTAAGACCTCCTTCAATGTGTCAATCTTGATGAAAATTTTCTCAGAAACATCGTTACGGGTGCTGAGACATGGGTGTACAGTAGGGTGGATCGATTTTACATTTTTTTCGATTTCCATATTCTAATAGAGACAGAAACTTGCGCATGCATGAGAAAATAGCCTCTGCAAAATCTTAGCTTAATAGGTAATCATCTTCTGACCCCGGCAGAGCGATGAAAATCATATTTTAGTAGTCAAAAACGTATTTTAAACCCTAGCCTAGAGTCATAAAATTTTGCGTGTGTGTTATTTCATGCCTAAGCAACGATATAAATGCTATGGGAAATATATAAATGCATTATTTAAGACAAAGAGCCGATCTGAAAATATGTATATTATACATATTTTCAGATTGGCTCTTTGTCTTAAATAATGTATTTATAGATTTTCCATAGCATTTATATCGTTGCTTAGGCATGAAGTAACACACACGCAAAATTTTATGACTCTAGGCTAGGGTTTAAAATACGTTTTTGACTACTAAAATATGATTTTCATCGCTCTGCTGGGGGCAGAAGATGATTACCTATTAAGCTATGATTTTGCAGAGGCTATTTTCTCATGCATGCGCAAGTTTCTGTCTCTATTAGAATATGGAAATCGAAAAAAATGTAAAATCAATCCACCCTAGTGTACAGGTATGATGTTGAAACAAAACAGCAGTCATTGCAATGGAAGTGTGTGACAGTAACCATTATTCAAATGCACAAAATGCGACAAAACACACAAAATGACTTCACAAAACAGTAAATATTGAGAGAACAAAATACAATATCAACTGAGTCATACTACAACACGCGTGCACAGCATAACCAGTTCAGGAACTTTTTGAACACACCTCATATATGTCATATATGTGAAAATTTCATTGGCAGGAGAAAAAATAACTTCATAATACAGATAGTAAAAAAAAGAGTGCGGAGGGGGAAAATTAGTAAAAAAAAAAAAAAATATGAAAAAGTACAACAAAATAAAAATACCTAATAATGATGTTAAGTGAAGCTATAGGCAAACATTCTCCCCATAGCTTAGAAGACAAAGCCAAACTGATAAACAGCTTGACTGAATGTCTGAGGTTTGAATTCTTTGCATTAGACTGTAATGAACACATCTTGTTATTTCCAAGCTACAGACATTGTGGTTGGCAAGCCTTTGCAAAGCTGAGCATCTTTGAAGTAATTTATGCAACAGTATATATATACACAGGCATACCCAATAAAACATGGATTAATTCAATGCTGATTCACCATAACACTGATAAAACCTTGACACCATTCCCCGAACAGCGATGCTTCAGATTCGCTCTTGCACATTTTTGTAGCAAACATTTTTGACAAAAATGCATTTTTTTTACATTAAATGGAACAAAGTTAATTTTAAAAATAAGCGAGATTTTAAAAAAAAGTTGAAAATATTGACACATTTTTTCTAAAATTAAAGGGGTTAATTTTTAACTAAAAATTAAACACAGTATACAATGGTAAATAGGGAACAGCTTTTATCTGTTTGGCTTGAAGATTGTAATAAAAAAAAGAATTCTGTGTAACAAGATGACAATTCATTTGAAAGTGCTAATGTATGAAGAAATGTTTGCTGTTGCTAGTCATGGTCTTGCAGATGGTTTGAGTGATTAAAAAAGAACATCATAATGAGGGCACTTTTAGCAAAAAATTAAACATTCGTAACTAAATTGTTTGCAGTAGTTTCACAATTAAAACTAGTTCATTTTCATGCAAAAAGACTATTTTTTCTTTATCAGTGACATCTGAGAATGAAACATTTTATTTCACATTGATTACATTCCATGATCAGATTCACATAACATGGTACTTTCTGTATGCAAATTAACCATGTTAATCAGGGTATTACTATATGTATATGTTATATTATTCCTCTTCAGTTCAGGTTCATGGGCACGACCCATGCAAACAATGGGTTTATTTAATTTCATATAATTGACATACTTTGCATACCTAGATACACTCCTAAAACAGAAAGAGAGATTGGCTTTTCCCAGATATGCCCCATTTGAAAACTAAAATATTATCCTTTTAGTACTTCCTTTCAAATAAAAAGTCACATGCAAAGTGAGGTACAACAAAGAGCTATAATGTAGGCACCTCATGCTAATGATGTCACCACCTTGCATGACTGACGTGGAAGAGGTTCAGGTTTTTCTAATAGAAAAGAAGGTGCTCCATGCCCTTAAATCAGATTTCTGCATGTGGCAGTTAGATGCATATCTCTGGATTGGGGCAGTGAAGGCCCAATCCATATAGAGATTAATTCAGATTCCGACACTTCGCAATTAATTTCGGAACTTCAGGTTGCAGCAACAAGGCCCAATCCGTATGAGGAGAAGCGAATAGACAACATTAGATTAAGCAATGCCAGACTAGTCTCCGGGTTTGAGAGAGGGCTCAAGTGACATTAAGAAGTCTTGGGATACATTATAACTGAGTAGTAAAGTAACTTAAAGTTGATCCAATAAAGACTTCACATTCAATAAATTTAATTTCAACTGTAGTAGCACTAATTCAAGTAAAGTAAATGAAAAACTTTGCCAAATGTTTCCTTGTCCCCCAGGAGCCTTTAATTATTGCACTCCTCTGTGCACACTTGAAGAGGTAAGACATAGCAATGACTTCTTCAGGTCATCAGCATCAGGAGTACTTTCTGTTACATGGGAACAAACCCAGAAGAAGAGTGTAACATTTTATATATATATATATATATATATATATATATATATATATATATATATATATATATATATATATACACACACACACTGCGTTCCAAATTATTAAGCAGATTACATTTTCTCCAATGTTTTCAAAAGTTTTTACCCGATTTCAATGAAATTTGTAGCAAATAATCACTATATATAGCAGCATTGATGTTATTCATTTCGATAAAATATTTTGATAATTAAAATAATTATCTCATTTTATTGAAAAATAGGTAAAATCTTGTGTTCCGAATTATTAAGCAAGTATTCTATTTACTGATCTAAATGGTGAAAATGGGTAAGAAGAAGGATTTAACACTAACTGAGAAAAGAAAAATAGTGAAGTTACTCGCTGAAAATATAAAATCTATTGAAATTGCGAAGCAGTTTGGCAGAGCTTATCGAACTGTAAACAAGTTTGTAACGGAGGGTACCAAACTGAGGCAGCGAAGTGATAAAGGAGCTATAAGAAAAGTGACAAAGTGGCAGATATCTGTAATCTAGCGCAAATTGCAAAGCATCCATTGTCCTCAAGTAGAGAGGTTTTTGAGCAGGCTGGCATACATAATGTACCAAGAACATCTCGATGTGGAATCCTCCAAATAATTGGCAAGACGTGTAAACCTACGATTCAGTCACCATTAACACCCAGGTACAAGAAGCAACGTGTTGAATGGGCGCGTCAGTACGTGAACACAGATTTTAATACTGTATTGGTAGCCGATGAATGAAGAGCAACCCTTGAGGGATCTGATGGTTGGTCAAGAAGATGGATTGCTAGGGGTCAATCTCTACCATGGAATGAGGTCTTCTTTTAGAAAGTTTGTGTAAGACTGGGCATTCATTTTTACACCATCAGGCACTCTGTATGGGACAGCTACTTCATTGCCTATCAATCCTGCCCAAAACATGACACTACCTCCACCTTGTTGGCGTCTTAATCTCGATGGTAGAAATTGGCTCTCAGCAATCCATCTTCTTGACCAAACATCAAGTCCCTCAAGGGTTGCTTTTCATTCATCGGTAAACAATACAGTATTAAAATCTGTTTTCACGTACTGACGCGCCCATTCAACACGCTGCTTCTTGTACCTGGGTGTTAATGGTGACTGAATCGTAGGTTTACACGTCTTGCCAATTGTTTGGAGGATTCCACATCGAGACGTTCTTGGTACATTATGTATGCCAGCCTGCTCAAAAACCTCTTTACTTGAGGACAATGGATGCTTTGCAATTTGCGCTTGATTACAGATATCTGCCACTTTGTCACTTTTCTTATAGCTCCTTTATCACTTCGCTGCCTCAGTTTGGTACCCTCCGTTACAAACTTGTTTACAGTTCGATAAGCTCTGCCAAACTGCTTCGCAATTTCAAT
Organism: Bathynomus jamesi; assembly: GCA_023014485.1. NCBI lineage: Eukaryota > Metazoa > Arthropoda > Malacostraca > Isopoda > Cirolanidae > Bathynomus > Bathynomus jamesi. The sequence continues at coordinate 832,839 of JAJOZX010001216.1, read as the reverse complement.
AGATTTTATATTTTCAGCGAGTAACTTCACTATTTTTCTTTTCTCAGTTAATGTTAAATCCTTCTTCTTACCCATTTTCACAATTTAGATCAGTAAATAGAATACTTGCTTAATAATTCGGAACACAATGTTTTACATATTTTTCAATAAAATGAGATAATTATTTTAATTATCAAAATATTTTATCGAAATGAATACCATCAATGCTGCTATATATAGTGATTATTTGCTACAAATTTCATTGAAATCGGGGAAAAACCTTTGAAAACATTGGAGAAAATGTAATCTGCTTAATAATTTGGAACGCAGTGTATATTAGGCATCGACTGGCTATTTACACATAAAAGGCACATAGCAGAAATGGCTATAAGTACCTCAAACAACTACTTAGAATGTGTAGCAGCAAAAATTGAAAAATTAAATATGGTACTAATTGTAATGTACAGACCCCCAAACACGCCAAACTCAAAATTTTCAGATTCTATTACAAAAGTAAGAAACTTGGTAAAAGATCTACACTCTCCAACTCCAAATATTTTTCTCTGTGGTGATTTTAATTTCCCATTCATGAAATATAAAAGGATAGGAAAAAATATATGTATACACCAGGACAAGGGGGGTACACGAGAAGACCAGAAGCAGGTAAAAATGCTACTAACTCTAGCTGATGAATTTATGTTAATGCAAGAAATAACAGAAAACACAAGAAAAAACAACTGCCTAGATTTGGTATTCACAAACAACAGTAATCTAATTGATAATGTAGAAATATCCCCAACTATGGTATCAGACCACAACATCATTGAAATAACAACTAATATAAAGGCAACAGGAAAAGAAAACACGCACAACAGAAAGAAGCAAATTCAAAATTTTTAATTTTCACTCCAAAGCTATAAACTGGGAAGATGTGACATCCAGCATGGAAGTAATAGATTGGAAAACCATTTTTGAGGCCAAGACAATGGAGGAGATGCTAATGACGTTAGAGGAAAAGACGTTAGAAATTGTGGAAAAACATGTCCCAAAAATACAACAAAGAGGAAAGAGAAGCAGGTTCTTAAGACAAAAGAGGGCATTGTTCCAAAAGAGAAAAAGAGTGACTGCAAAATTAAGTAACTGTAAAGATAACATCAGAAAAATATTAAATGATAAACTACAAAGTATCGATGTCGTCATACAGGAACTAATTGAGAAGCATACAAAAAAAGACAATGACGACGCTACAGAAGCGATAAAAGCTAACTCAAAGTACTTCTAGAATTTCGCAAAAAGAAAGTTGAAAAACCATGCGACTATCGGACCTTTAAAAAATGAGAACAGTGATTTATCTGATGATCTAACAGAAGTATCTGAAATATTAAGAGCTCAGTACGAATCATCCTTCAGTATCCCAAAAACTGACAAATTGAAAGGGGAAAGTATAATGGATTTTGACTTTATGATGGATGATATTACACAAGCCATAGGGAAACTAAAAACACACTCAGTGGCAGGACTGGATAAATGGAATGCCACGCTAATCAAAAACTGCAAGAATGCAATCGCTGAGCCCCTATACTGGATATGGAGACAATCACTAGACACGGGAGAAATACCAGGCATCCTGAAGAGCATGAACATAGTCCCAATATAAAGGTGAAGGAGGAGATCGGTCCGAGGCCAAAAACTATAGGCCAATATCGCTTACATCCCATCTCACTAAAATATTTGAAAGAATAGTTAGACAGAAAATCTGACTTTTTGGAAACTCAGAAAAAATTCAATGACAACCAACACGGGTTTCAGTCAGGCAAATCATGCCTATCACAACTAATGGAACACTCCAACAACATTATTGATTCACTTGAAAGTAATGAAAACTATAATGTACTATAAACAGACTTTGCTAAAGCATTTGACAAGTGTGACCACAGAATCATAATACATAAACTGAAATATATGGGAACAACAGGAAAAGTAGGGAAATGGATATATAATTTCCTTAGTGAGCGGCGGCAAGTCGTTACAGTACAAGGAGTATCTTCATCAGAATCAGAGGTCCTCAGCTCGGTACCACAAGGAACAGTATTAGCTCCACTACTCTCCATAATCATGCTAACTGACATAGATGAAGAAGATACCAGAGACAAAACAGTAACATCCTTTGCGGATGACAAAGATCATAAAAAAATAAGAAACCCAGAAGACATAGAATCTCTACAAACTGACATAAACAGAATCTACAAGTGGACAGAAGACAACAATATGAAGTTTAACATTGAGAAATTTCAGCTATTACAGTATGGAATATTATACCCCAAATGGACAGGAAATTCAGAGAAATTCCAGAGCAAAAGATTTAGGGGTTGTAATGACAGATGATGTGAAATTTGAAACACAAAATAAGATAGCAGTAAACAGAGCAAAGAGAATAATGGGTCAGATATTGAGAACCTTTAAACGAAGGGATAGGAATGTAATGATTCCTCTACTGAAAACCATGATAATACCCAAATTGGAATACTGCTTGGTCCTAACATCCCCATATAAAAAAGAAGACATTAGACAGCTGGGGGATCTAAAGAAGCTTCACAGCCAAGATCAATGGGTGCAAAGAACTAAATTACTGGGAAAGGTTACAAGAACTGGACCCATATTCACTGGAAAGGAGAAGAGAGAGATACACCATTATTTACACTTGGAAAATAATGGAGAAACTAGTCCCTAATCTTACTCTGAATCCTATAACTCCCCAAACAATGGTGGAAAGTAGAAATGGTAGACTGTGTCGTATTCCCAAATTGGAGGCGAGACAGGGAACATCCTTAACCCTGAAAGAAAATAGTTTTGTAGTGAGAGGACCAAAACTGTTTAATCAGTTGCTCAAAGACCTAAGAAACATGAAGGGAGTTGCAGTGGAAATCTTCAAAAGACGACTAGATGCCTGGCTCAGAACAATCCCTGATGAGCTGGGAGTACCTGGCTATGTGAAGTGGAGAGCACAAAAATCTAACTCACTACTTCACCAGGCCAACTTGAGAGGAGGGGTGACAAGCTTGACCTTCACAAAATGAGAAATCATCGCGTGAAACCTTTGTAAGGTAAGGTAAGGTGTATATATAAACTGAGCCAACTGGAATTAATATATTTCAATCAAGAATATTAAAAAATAATTATTGAAAATAACTTTGATATCCCTTCAGAATAAATACAAAAATGGCAGCACCATCAGGATTTATGGAATGTTTACTCTCAAAAATAATATCTGAGTAGGGATATGTTATAACTTATAAGCCTTTCAGAATTAAACAGATTGCATTCCAGACAGCTAATAGTTAGTTTTCCAGAAAGGGCATGTATTTTTATTTGGAATAAAGTTTTCATCTCGAAATAAAATGTAAGAAACATAATAGAACTTTTTCTATGGTTTTGAAACTACATTTTAATTTTTTTTACATCCTATTCAAATCAAAGCTAGTTAATGCTCATGTTAAATCCTTCAATATTAAAATCCAATAGCAATCATTGCACCTAATTGCAGCCTAAAAGGTACAGCGGGCTTGGCCTGAAACAGGGTTAATAGTTTGGGCCTAGGTCTAACCCATTACTCAAGATTACAAATGGCATACCTTCATCATTACTGTCACATTCAGAAGCATCTTCAGCTTCCTCTTCCTGATCTGTCCATTCTCCTTCTGAACTTGATGTGTCATCCTCTTCAGATTCTCTTTTTCTTTTCCTACAGAGGCTCATTTCCTCTTCATCTTCAGACTCCTCTGATGCAGAGAGGGCATCTATTTTTATTTGGAATAAAGTTTTCATCTCAAAATAAAATGTAAGAAACATAATAGAACTTTTTCTCTGGTTTTGAAACTACATTTTAATTTTTTTTACATCCTATACAAATCAAAGCTAGTTAATGCTCATGTTAAATCCTTCAATATTAAAATCAAACAGCAATCATTATACCTAACTGCAGCCTAAAAAGTACAGCGGACTTGGCCTGAAACAGGGTTAACAGTTTGGGCCTAGGTCTAACCTATTACTCAAGATTAGAAATGGCATACCTTCATCATTATTGTCACATTTAGACTCATATTTAGAAGAATTTTTAGCCTCCTCTTCCTGATCTGTCCATTCTCCTTCTGAACTTGATGTGTCATCCTCTTCAGATTCTCTTTTTCTTTTCCTACAAAGGCTCATTTCCTCATCTTCAGACTCCTCTGATTTGCCATCTATGTTCCATTCATTATTTAACATTTTAAGGCATCACAGAACTAACATCCTGAAATACAAATTAAAGTTTGTGAAGTTACAAAAAATATGACTTCATAGTAATGATAAATAGTTCTAATTCTTAGTACTGTACTTAATCTGTCAATTTCTTTGGGTTAAAAACAAAATCACAAATCTTAAAAAAATACCAAATTCACAGACTATTTCTAGATTAAGCCACTACATAATTAAACCTTTGGGTACGCGAATATTGGATATTATGATCTATGTGAAATGCTTAGTTAGGACTCATAACAATGTAAACCATAGTAACATTTGAAAGGTTTATGCCAACAGTTTCTGGAGATGGTACTTGTTTTTTTTATATCTATAATGGAGACAAATTATAAGTTTTCAGTATAATGATTTAGGTACTCTATTTTACTTTTCCAATGATTTTATTACATATACAGTTCATTGCCAGTCAGATATTACCACTTTACTAAAAAAAAAAAGTTATGAACATTATATTTCCCAACAATGCTAAAACTACAGGGGACTGACAAAAGTAAATTGACACCTTCAGTTTTTCCATATTTTTTGATTTGATAATAAAAGTTAATAAATAATAACATTTATCGAATTAATATAATTAAAATCATGTTGCTTTCCCCTTTGCACAGGGTGATCCATTTAAAATTGTACCCAAATTAAAAGTAGTTTCAGTAATAGTTTTAAATGGATCACCTGGTATTATGTAAAGCTGACACACATTCTGGCATTCCACTGATAAGTTATGCTATTTGTTCTTAAGGACAATCATCATGGTGTTTATTTACTTTTGTCAACCCTCTGTATAAATACGTATTTCATAGCTGTAAAGCTATGGGTATTTTTTTCAGCTTTCTTTATGTACTGAGGGCTATTGTTTCCATTTTTAATTAAGCAATATTTTCTACTACCTCAAATCAAAAGAAAGAGTGAGTGAGTGAGTGAGTGAGTGAGTGAGTGAGTGAGTGAGTGAGTGAGTGAGTGAGTGAGTGAGTGAGTGAGTGAGTGTGAGTGTGAGTGAGTGAGTGAGTGTGTGTGTAAAATAAAATAGCTGGCTCATCTAAAATCATATCATTTTCCAGTAACTGAACAGAGTTTGGCCAGGGATACTAGCATTGTGTTTGCTTTTCATAAGCTAGGCCTAAATCAAAATAACAGATGAAATCTACAGTTAAGTGGGCAAGAGCCCACTTCACTGCAGATTACATTTAACCCTTTACTGCCCAAATGGACCTGTCAAATACACACATTCATAACTTAACCCTACAAAAAATTCAGGTAGTAAAGGGTTAAAAGTGAAAACACAACACCAGATAATACCAATTACCAAAAGGTGATTACACCCATTCAATAAAAATCTCTACAAGTCCTACAATTAAATGAATAATCTAAGATACTCCAATCTCAGTAGTACACAAGTCCTAGTCTTACAATTTTATCTTTTCTAAACTTATTCTCAATAATATAGCTACTAAAATTAAAGTGATAATAAACAGTGGCCTTCAATGCTTAATTTAAAAGAAAATAAAACTTTACAGAAAATAAAAGAAAACCCACTGTAGCTACAGGGTTTTAACTGGAGGCTGAGTAAATGAGGAAACTTCTGTATCTCATTACCCACTACCAGGAAGGTCAATAGAGGTACCAATTTATCCTTCTTCCCTTCTCCCTATTAAAAATTCTGAGTTTTGTGTAAAAACTTAACATTTTGAAGACTGAGCAAATTAAATGGAAGCTTTTGGGAATAAAGTTCTGTGTCAACTTCATAACGAATCATGAGACAGTATGGTTAGTCTCATCATTCTTAAACATATAATCATGAAAATGATTTGAACACTTAACAAGTTATCATGGACAATGTCAGGTAAGTTTCTGTCACAGAAAATGGAACAGAATTATTGTTTCTCTGCCAATAAACATTTTCAGTTTCATTTATCCATTTTTATTCCCCTTGCCTTATATTTCTTTCAGTGTCACACACACACACACACACACACACACACACACACACACACATATTCGAGTGTCCAGTGTTACCAACTGAATAAGTGGTTTTCGTTGGTGTGTTTTAAAAAATAGTGTTTGGTGCATTCTTAACTTCATTTTGTTACAAATCATTCATTAACAAATATACCATATTTCATTTACTGACTTTACTCATTACTATATTATTTGAATAAACCAAGGCTAGTGCATGTGGCTTGCCTTTTGTTTGTTTTCCGAATCGATTACTAAACAAGGTTTAATAAGGTTGAGAGTTCCTTGTTGTCTTGTTTGTTTTTCGAATCTATTGGAGAATGAGGTTTCATAAGGTTCATTTTCCCTTCCTACAGGGGATCAAGTAGTGTGGTCACCCACTGTGGGAAAAAGGAAAAATGGAAAGAAAAAAGTCTGTTGAATAGCAGACAGAAGTTTTATTAATACTTTTTCTTTTACAGAGCTTTCATCAGTAGCTTAAGTAAGTATATATTCTTTAGTATAAATTTGTGTTACAAGAACTTATTTTTGTGGGCTTGCGCAGTTGACAGCGCAGTTGATGGCACAATAAGCATGTGGTAGACCTACATTGTAATTTATTAATTTCCAAACGCTTGGTTTTTTTTTGGTTTTTTTTTTAAATTAAGAGCATGGCACCCCCATCAAGTACTTGCAGTCACTGTGAAGTGAAATTTGCCGGCTACGCGTTTACATTGGCTAATAATAATGAACAGTTAGTTTGCAGGTGGTGCTCAAGCATGGAAGTCCTGACGAACAAGTTAGAATGTGGGAGGGGGGGCCAGAGTGAGGCTTGAAGAAAGCATGATGCTCCTGATGGCAAAATTAGAATCCCTCAAGACTCCAGTTATGACCCCTCCTGCCTCAGTTTCTACTAATATAAATAGTACAAATAGCCCTCTCTCTTCCCTTAGTTCTCAACCCTTCATTCAAGTGCATAATGAAGAAATACAATGCAGGGAGACGTGGAAGGTAATCGTTTAGTTAATTTTCTTGAGGATAGCTTTCTTATTCAAAAGGTTGGGGAACCTATGAGGTTGGACAGTATTTTAGATTTAATAATGACTACAGATGATTGGCTAATCACTGATCTTCAAGTAATAGAACCATTAAGCAATAGCGATCACAATATGGTAGAGTTTGTCCTCTCAGTCACTCAAAACCAGCTAACTCAACTAAAATTCCTAACTTCCAGCACGCAGATTTTTGTAAATTTAGAAATGAATTGTCACACGTCAATTGGGAAAATGTAATGGGGATCTCAATGCAAAACTAATGTGGGAATCGTTTGAAACAGTATTTAGGACTATAAATAAGGAATGAGTACCGTACAAAATTAAATGTGCAAAAGTAAACAAGCCCTTGTGGTTTACTTCTAGAGTAGGAGATATTATAAAGAGTAGAGAAAGGGCTTTTAGGCTACATAAGTACAATAAAGACAATTTGTGGTTACGAAACTACTACATATCTCTAAGGTGTGAAGCGAAAAGTGTAATAAAAAAGTCCAAGCGCGAATTTGAAATCTCCATAGCGTGTGATGGTAAAGAAAACCCCAAGTGATTCTTTCAATATGTCAACAATAAAAATCCAGTAAAAAGTGTCTTGGGGGGCCATTGAAAAATGTTAACAGAGCTAGTTTCTGAAAACAAGGAAATGGCTACCTTGCTAGGGCGGGTCATACTATGCATTTTTTTTTAATCAATGGAGAGGGGTGTTCAAATGACATATTTTGGTGTATAGAACACAATTCTGAAGAAAATATTTAATTCTGATAACCCTAACCTACATCATTTTGCAGTTGATTATTATTAAATTATTGATTATTTTACTATTGTAGTTACCCCAGAATATGTCTTCTCACGTTTTCTATCATGGCTGCTCACGTTATCTCTCATAGAGCATTGTTCTAACTAATTCATATAAACACATATAATGTAATTCATATAATAATAATAATATTTAAATACTCAAATAAAAAGGTGTGCCATTCCACTTAATTGTAATTATCATACAGTTTGGTATATGAAATATTTTGACAGTTTTCTGGCACGCATAAGGCCATTTTCTGAGCCACCTTTCTCTTGCCTACATCAAGGGACAGAAAGAGAAGGTTGGAAGTAAGGGACCCCACCAAATAGGGGGTCCTGATCTACCAGAGCACAAGAGACAGGTGAGGACATTGAAAAGGCAGTGGATGGAAAGGAAGGCAGAGAAAAGGAGAAGGAGCAAGGAGGAAAGTGCTGCAGTAGCAGAGAAGGCAGCCAGGAAGGATGTTAAGAGATTTTTGGCAGATGGTGATGAGGATCTGGAATTGGAGAGAAGTGGTGATGAAGATGAGTTTGTTCCTGAAGTTGAGCTCTTCCCTCAAACTGACCCTGAGCCAGCAGCTTCGGCAAAGGTACAGAAAAACTATGATGAGATTCAAAACATTGCCCTTGCTAGTGTAAGGTATGGCATAGGGCTGAGGCCAACTGCAGCAATAGCAACAGCAGCTCTGATTGACGCAGGAATCATCACAGAAGACAATACAAGTAAAGTGATTGATAAGAGCAAGGTCAAGAGAGAACAGGAGAAGTTGATGAGAGAGCTGGGGGAACAGTTCGAGAAGAAGTGCAGGGAGGAGGGGGGATCTCTTGCATCCTCTTTGATGGGCAGATTGACCTGACCAATGTGATGATGGAAGCTGAGGGCAGTGACCAATCTTTTCCCGCAAAGATCAAGGAAGAACACTATAGTGTTGTTAGTGAGCCTGGCAGCTACTATCTGTTCCACTTTACCCCAGAGAAAGCAACTAAAGAGGAGTCACATGCGGAGAAGATTGCTAAGGTCCTGTTTGCCTGGCTGAAAGAGAGGGGTTATGATAAGACCTTGTTGGCCATTGGAGGAGACTCAACAAATGTCAACACTGGTGTGAAAGCTGGAGTAATGCGGAAGCTGGATCTGCACCTGGGGAGAAAGCTGGTCTGGTTGGTGTGCAACCTGCACACTGTTGAACTTCCCCTGCGCCATCTCATTGTCGACCTTGATGGCCCTACTCTGTCAGACAAAAAATTATCCGGGCCAATAGGAAAGCTCCTTGATTCTGCTACAGACTTTGATATCAATCCAAACTTCACCCGAATCTCTGTTGCCCTCCACTGATCAAGCTTCCTGACAAGGTCATTCAAGATCTCTCAAATGATCAATACTATGGCTATAAAATTGTCTGTGCAGTCAGGGATGGAGTACTTCCTGCAGGGCTGGCTCTGTTAGAGATAGGACCAGTAAACCACAGCCACTGGCTCACCACAGCGAACAGACTTCTCAGGCTCTGGGTGTCAAAGCACGGACTTAAAGGAAAGAACCTGAAGATTCTGCAATTCATTGTGGAATTCATCATTGGAGTGTATTACCCATGTTGGTTCAACGTGAAGGTCAAGCACTCCTGGATCGAAGGGCCTAGGCACATCCTCTTTCAGCTGGACTGCCTCAAGTCCCAGAGAAAGGAGGTGCTGGATATTGTGATGCCAACTGTGAGAAGATCTGCTTGGTATGCCCACAGTGAAGTCATCCTCCAAACACTATTCTGCTCTGAGGATCAGAAGGAGAGGATTGAAGGGGTGGAGAGAATCCTGGCCATCAGGGGAGAGGGGGACCCGGACACTCAGCTGGGGGACTCCTCTGTTAGGAGCAGAAGGACACCTGACATCAATTGTGATGCTTCCAGCATCGGTGACGATCAGCTGGTCAGAAGGTGTGTCAGAGCCACCTCTCACCTGCTCTCTAAGCACCTCAGAGGTGAAAAACTTCATCAACACCCTCATGGAGGTGCGCAACTGGCCTTGCCACACACAAAGCATTGAGAGGGTTGTTAAAATGGTGACTGAGGCTTCTGCTAAGTACTTCTCACAGGAAAAGAGGGATGGAGGGCTCAGGGCTCAGGAGACCAGCAGGAAGCTGATGTCCAAGTCTGAGTCAAAGCAGGATTTGTGCAACCTGGCAAAGTTCAAGATGTCAGGAGAATGATCTTTGTAATTATATCCAGTGATATACATGCAGTTCACCTATTAATAAATATATGTAAAGTTGATTTGGCCTTGTCAATATAAATGATTTACCTTATATCTTTTAATATATTATAAAGGGGTTCAAAGGGTAAAATTGGCAATTTAGAAATACAAAATGATGTAGGTTAGAGTTATCCTATCCAAAAAAGCAGCTCATATTTGAATTCCCCATGTAAAAACACACAATTTAGACACCCCTGATGGTAGGATTTCCTTCAGATTCATGTTGTCACCTGAGTACGACCCACCCTACTACCTTGCTAAACAAATTTTTTACATCAGTTTTTACTATAGAAGATGTAACGAATATCCCTACGGTCATAGACATAATACCTTTTGATAATGGTAATATTTTGGATAATATTGTGGTTAGTGAAGGGAAGGTAATGCACTATATTGATAAAATGAAAATGCATAAATCACCAGGGCCGGATTCCATATATCCCATACAACTAAAAGAATTAAAAGAAAGCATTGTTGTGCTTTTAATGCATCTATTTCTGAGGGGTGTGTACCAGATAATTTCAAGTTAGCAAATGTAACACCTATCTTCAAGAATGGCAATAAAGGTGCAGCAGAAAATTATAGGCCAATCAGTTTAAGGTCTGTTGTAGGTAAGCTACTGGAATCAATAATTAGGGATCGTATAATCGAACACTTAGAATTGCATAACTTGGTTAGAAATACGCAGCATGGTTTTAAGCGAAACAAATCTTGCTTAACTAATCTTTTAGAGTTTTTTCAAAGCGTGGTTGAAGTTTACGATAGTCATCAGGTGGTTGATGTAGTGTATTTAGATTTTCAAAAAGCGTTTGACACAGTACCACACAAAAGACTCATTGAAAAAACTAAGGCTCATGGAATCAGGGGTGTAGTAATAAATTGGATAGATAGAAGAGTGGTTGCGAGGTAGGAAACAGAGGGTGGTCATTGATGGAGCAGAGTTGTCTTGTGCTAATGTAGTGAGCGGCATTCCTCAGGGTTCTGTATTGGCCCCTTGCTTTTTCTTATATATATATTAACGATTTAGATGTCAGCCTAGTCAGTACAGTTTCAAAGTTTGCGGATGACATGAAGTTGGGTGGTAGGGCGATTAATGATGAACATAAAGGTAAAATCCAGGGAGATCTGAATAAAATCGTTGATTGGTCAGTCACATGGCAAATGAGACTTAACGTTCATAAGTGCAAAACTTTACATATAGGTTCGCGTAATAGTAATTTTACGTATAGTATGTCAGGGAAGGAGTTAGCAAGCATAGAGCAGGGAAGGAGTTAGCAAGCATAGAGCAGGAAAAGGATTTAGGAGTTATAGTCAATGGTGATTTAAAAGTAGTGAAACAAAGTACAGCAGCAGTCAATAAAGTGAACAAAGTATTAGGTTTTATAGCTTGGAATTTTGAGTACAAATCACGCGATATTATTGTTCCTCTCTATAAATCATTAGTTAGACCTCATTTGGAGTACGCAATCCAATTTTGGAATCCACATATGCAAAAAGATATAGACAAAATAAAAAGAGTTCAAAGACAAGCAACTAAGATGATTCTGTCGCTTAGGTTGAAGTCGTATGAGGATAGGCTTAAGGAGTTAAAATTGACTACACTCGAGACTAGAAGGCTAAGGGGTGATCTAATCCAGGTTTTCAAAATTATGAATGGGTTTGATAATGTAAATAGAGATAGTTTTTTCAAAATATCTCAATATAATAGGACTAGAAATAACGGGTTAAGTTGATAAGTAGAAGGTTCGAGACAGCAGTTGCCAAAACCTTTTTACGCAGAGAATAGTAAATAGGTGGAATAGTTTGCTGGTAGAAGTAATTAGTAGCACGTCTATAAACATGTTTAAAAATTGATTAAACGCATCAACATTTGCAACAACTTGGGAAAGTGCCTAAGTTAGGAAAATGGGTGCCACATGAATTGTTGGTTGACAATCTGAGGGTGCGGGTAAACATTAGCACAGCTTTTCATTCCCGTGAACTCCAAGATCCATTTTTGCACCATTTAGTGACTGGTGATGAAAAGTGGATACTGTACCAGAATGTTAAGCACCATCGACAGTGGGTTTGTGCCGGAGAACCAGCAACACCACAGCCAAACCCAAATCTTCACCCTCAGAAAGTGTTGCTTAGTGTTTGGTGGGATAAAGGTGGTGTAATACACTTTGAAACCTTACCACACAACCAAACAATCACCGCTCAAGTCTACTGTCAACAACTAAATCGATTGAACACTGCACTAAAAGAAGAGAGACCTTCTTTGGTTAATCGGAAAGGAATCGTGTTCTACCACAACAACGCATGTCCTCATACCACTCGGATCACTTCTGCAAAAATTGAGGAGCTTGGGTGGGAAAAACTTCCACATCCTCCATATTCTCCAGACCTTGCGCCTTCAGATTATCATCTCTTCAGGAGTCTGCAAAACTATCTTGAGGAGAAACAGTATACTTCTTTAGATGACCTGCACACCAGTCTTTGTACGTTTTTTGCCTCAAAACCACCTGAATTTTATAAACATAGCATTGAAAAGCTTGTAGGACATTGGTAGAGTGTCATTGATTCCAATGGAAAATATATACTAGATTAAAAAGTTTCAGTTGAGTTTTTTTTGTCCTTCAAATTCCAATCCAAAAAACGACATTACTTATGGGATGACCTGATACAATTCCAATATATTATGTTACTATATAAATTTTAATGTCATTAGACATTAATTATTAGAGATTATTAATCACAATAATCACCACCCATTCACTGATGATTATTGTGGGCCATTAGAAGTTGCTTGGGCAAGTAAATGGCAGATGGAATTCAGTGTTTAAAAATGCAAAGTCCTGCATTTTGGTGGAAATAATGAAAACTTCAGTTATGAGATGCAAGAGAACTGGTTAGAGGATGTTAGACAGGAAAAAGATCTTGGTATTATAGTTAGTAGTGATTTAATATTTTCTAAGCAGTGTTTAGAAGCTAGAAATAAGACAAATAAAATGCTAAGTATTATTATGAGGAATGTTAGTTACAAGAGTGAAGGAGTCATCTATAAATTATATAATTCTTATGTTAAGCCTCACATAGACATGATATTGATATGCTTGAAGGTGTTCAAGCTTATCCCTAACCTAAGAAGACTGGAATACAGTACAGAGAAAGATTAAAGGAACTGGGTTATGTTTAGTTTTGAGAGAGACTGTTTGAGGGGAGATATGATACAGATGTTCAAAGTGTTTTCAAGTTTGGACAACTTAGATGCAAGCAACATTTTCTTATTAGACTCTAATAGAAAAACTTGAGGGCATAGTAAGATAATTAGAAAACAGATTTGTTGAGTGGATCTATGGAAATACTTTTTCAGTCATGTAGCAGTAAATTTTTTGAATGACTTGCCTATGATGTGGTAAATAGTCGCTACTTAGTTAGTTTTAAGAAAAAATTGGACACTTTCATGAGTTAAAGTGTGTTTGGAGATTGGAACTAGTGTATCTTCTTAGCTCAAGTTATGTAGGCTACTTTGGTAGCTTTGTAAATAGTTTTATTTCAATTAGCTGACTTGAGATTGACACTTTGCACAATTTTATTATAAAATAAAATAAAATATAGCTCATGACTTGGATAACCTTGATAAAGTGGCTTCATGTTTTCCAAATGAAATGTAATGTAGTAGTAGCTAAATGGATACAGTAATGCCTCAATATGCAAAGTTTCAGTACTATAAACTGCTTTTATTACCATATGTAGGTCCTACACAGTTTTGATATTACAAATTTTAGTTTTAGTATGTCACACACACATGAGAACAGCACAACACAATGCTCATAAGTTTGTTTACATTTGTCTCAGCCAATCAGTGCACAGCAACGCACTTCAGCCATACAGTTCTCTGCCAACTGCCATTTCTGTTGTGTGTTGTGGTTTCACTGTTAATTTGGTTAAAAATAAAGTGTTTAATTTTCTAAAAGTGATTTTTATTATAAAGAAATATTGCCTGAATTTGTACCCAATATGTCTATGTGAAGGCAATCAAGTGATGATGGTGATAGAGAGCCTCAAAGGCAAAACATCATGTTCGAACAGAAGTTGGATGTTATTCATAGAGTAGAAGCTGGCAAGTGTCAGGCAAATGTAGGTTGGCATTATAGTTTCTCTGGCTCTACTATTAAAATGAGTTTGAATAATACTAGAAAAATTAGAAGTGTTGCTCATTTCATCTCTTCAATAACTGCTATGAAGTTAACTCACACAAGAAGTTTAACTATGGAGATGGAGAGGATGCTCGGGATACGAGTCCAAGATTAGAACCAGTGAAACATGCCTTTAAGTTCTGCTCTGATAATAGCAAAGGCAAAGAACATTTTTGACATTTTGAAGGAACAGAAAGGCAAGGGGTCAAACACAGAGACTTTTACAGCTAGTAGGGGTTGGCTTGACAAAGTTGAGCAGTGCAGCAACCTCCAGTGCACTCATATAACTGGCAAAAGAGTAAGTGTAGATGAACGGGCAGCAGCTGAATTTCCTAACCTGCTGAAGGATATCATTGAACAAGGAGAATATCCACCCCACCCCACCAGTTAGCGTTTAACTTTGATGAAACTGGCCTTTATTGGAAATGCATGCCTTCACACTTTTATATCCAGAGAAGGCAAACATTGGGGTTTAAAGCTGCCAAGGATAGATTAACACGACTGCAAGGGGCCAGTGCATCAGGAAATTGCAAACCCAAACCCATGCTGGTCTATCACTCGGAAAACCCACAAGCTCTGAAGGGATATTCCAAGGAAAACCTTCCTGTCATCTGGAAATCCAACTGAAAGGCCTGGGTGACAAAAGACACCTTCCAGCAGTGGGTTATGCCTAGTTTTTGTCCTGGTGTGTTGTCATATTGTCAGGATAATGGCTTGGAACAAAAGGTTTTATTACTGCTGGATAATGCCCGAGGCCAATGGACAAAACCTTGATATCCTTCAGTCTACATTCAAAGTTGAAATTGTTTTTTTCCTACCAAACACCATATTACTCCTGCAGCCAATGGACCAGGGAGTCATTGCTGCCTTCAAGGCATATTACCACAGGCATACCATGTCTCAGCTAATCTGGGCTACTGATGGAAAAGATAAGCAAGCTATCAAAGACTACCACGAGGGCTTGAACATCATGAAGGGCATTGAAAACATCAGCAAAGCATGGGATGAAGTTTCCAACAGATGTTTAAATGGTGTTTGATGAAAGACATGGCTGGAAGCAGTCTACAACTTCGTAGGCTTCAAAGATAATGTTCCAGCTGTCATCAATGAAATTGTCAAACTGGCTAACAAAGCTGGATTTAGTGAAGATGACACATCAAACGTTGAGGTGCTGTTAGTTTCTCATGTGGGGAGAGTTTGACTGTGGAAGAGCTTCAGGAGCTGGATGAACAGTGAGCTGCAGAGGCTGTTCCTGAAAGAAACCTCATTACCATGGTTCTTTCTGAGATTAGTAACCAAATTTCAAATGCCCTGGAGATGATCTCAGAACATGACCCAAATTTGAAGTGTAGCAGTGCCATGAAGAGGGCTGTTATGAATGACCAAAACTTTGCAAACAGCCCACACTTCATGCCACCTTCAGGAAACAATCTTCCTCATCACTTATGGAGGAGAGAGAGCCACAACTCCTTTTCAGAGAGGAGATTGTAGATACCAATCGACCAGGGAAGTACTTCAGGGGGTGTGGGAGGAACATTAGACAGAAGATAGGGAGTGCTGGGACTCCCATTTCTCCTGTCGCTGTCCTCCTTAGCTGATCTTTTTCCGTGTCTCATCTATCCTGTGAGCAGTACAGCATGCTCTCAAACACACACTTCCCTCCCTATTTCTCACTAAATATACATGCATCTTACACACTGCATAATCTTTTCAAAATTTAAAAAAAGGCATCAATTTCAAGAGCCTCGGAGTCCCCTGGGTAGGGGACCATAAATATCCCCACTTCTGGCTCTCCTGCTGCCAATACCATGAATGCAGACCCTGGGCAGCAGGGCTGGAGCTGCTACTGCCCATTTGAAATGTTCTGGGCCTCTGCCTGATTCACTTTTCATAAACTTGTGAAACATTCATGGCATTTTCCCAAATTCTCAATCTATTGAACACCACCTCTCCTCCTCTAAACCTCCTCTTCTTTTCCTCACTGAAACTGGGGTGTCTGGGATGACTGACACAACCCCTTTTCTGTACCATTTTACTTTCTTTATACTCAATTTCACTCCAAAGGTGGATGTATGCAATGACCTAACTTGTTCTTGTATTTCTGAACTCAAATCTTCCAAATTCTATACCCTCTGGCTACAGCTTACATGCCAATCTCAAAATATACATCTGTGCTATTCACGTTTCTCCTAATTTGACTGATGAGCTATCCAAAACTCTTTGAATACCTCGCTTCCAAAGTGGAATACATTTTATCCAGCTCTCCCTTTCAGGAGATTTCAATGGCTTTCCTCCCATTTCACTAGCATCCCTGGTGAACTAGCTTACAACTTTTCTGTCCTAAATGACCTAGAGCAGATTGTACAGCACCCTACTTGTATCCCCAATTGCTTTTGAGATAAGAAATAATTCTAGAATGTTGGGCCTAACTCTCATCATCCTCCTTACTCTGTCCAACTTTTTTTCTCCATTGGGCTCCTCCAACCACAATCTTATATATGTTTCCTGTCCTAATGCTCCAATCCAGCCTTTGGATCCTCCCAAGAGGAGGCACCTTTGGCACCACTGATTGGGAGACCCTTAGGCAGTACTTCTGTGATTTCCCATAGAATGATTACTGCTTCCATGGCTGGGGCCCTTCTGGGTGATTCTCTCAGGCATGGAGGTGTTCATTCCATATTCTATTCCTACTACTAATGCAAAAAAAACCTTTGTTTAACTTTACTTGTTCTAATGCTATCTGCAATAAAGAGGATTCTTTCACAAGGTACCATCACCATCCAACCCCTGACTCTCACTCAGCTTGTATTTCTGCTCAGAATCATGCAAAATCTATTCTTTGACTCGCAAAAAATTCTTTCATCTGACAAAATGTGAAAACCAATCCAATTCTAATTCTTCTCACTCTTTCTGGCATCTAATGAACAATGTCTTCAACAACTTCAACTTCCTATTCTTTCCCTCCTCTTTTCCATTCTGATGGCTCAATTGCCATCTCTTCTGACAAAGCTAAACTCTTCACTCAAGCTTTTGCCTCTAACTCAACCACAGACAATTCCAGTGCTGTTCCTCCATCTCCTCCTCCCTCTGACTTTATTATGTCAGAAATTAGAATCTCTTCTGAAGATGTTCTTTCTGCCCTATCTGGGCTCAACTTTAGGAAGGTGTTTGGTCCTCCTGTTGTTCTTAAGAACTGTGCTTCAGTGCTGACACCCTGCTGAGGCAAACTCTTTTGTCTTTCTCTCTCATCTGCTACTTTTCCTTCCCACTGCAAGTTCACTTTCATTCAGCCTGTCCCAAAGAAGGGTGACTGCTATCACCCTCTAACTACTGTCCAATTGCTTTAATTTCTTGCCTTTCTAAAGTTTTTGAATCTATCCTTCATAGGAAGATTCTTAAACACCTCTTCTCACAATCTTTCAGATCATCAGTATGGGTTCTACAAGGGACACTCTACTAGTGATCTTACATCCCTGACTCTTGGTCATCCTCCTTTTCGGATTGCAGTGAAATTTTTACTATTGTGCTAGACATATCAAAAGCTTTAGATAGAGTCTGGCACAAATCTTTAATTCTGAAATGCCCTCCTTCCATTTCTATCCTTCTATCTATGCTTTCCTCTCTAATTTCCTTTCTGGCTGATCTATAGCTGCAGTTGTAGATGGCCACTGTTCTTCTCTTAAAGCTATCAACAGTGGTGTTCCTCAGGGTTCTGTCCTGTCACCCACTCTTTTCCTTTTATTTATTAATAATAATCTTTTAATTTGTACTTCCAGTCCTATTCAATCCTATGATTCCACTCTTCACTTCTCCACCCACTTCCCAAAGCATCCCTCTTAACAGTCACTCCATGATTCGCATGGGATGGCATATGGAGCACCTGACCTCTGATCTTTCTGCTATCTCTGATCGAGGCAGAGAAAAACTTTGTGGCTTTCAATGCCTCAAAAACTCAGTTCCTCCATATGTCTACTCATCACAATCTTCCACACAACTATCCACTTACTTTCAACAACACAACTCAATCCTTTCTCTTCTCTTAACATTCTTGGCATTTCCTTTTCTCATGATCTTTCCTGGAAAGATCACATGTACTCTCTTTCTAAAAAAGCTTTTAAGGGGTTAGGTATGTTGTACCACCTCCATGGTTTCTTCACCCCTACTCAGTTGCTCTCCCTGTACAGGGGTCTTTATCTGCCCCTGTATGGAATATGATTCTCATGTATGGGGTGGCTTAATCCACACAGCTATACTTGACCAGGTGGAATCAAAGACTTTTCGTCTCATCAATTCCCCACCTCTTACTGACTCCCTTCAATCCCTCTCTCTTTGCTGCAATTTGTTGTTGCCTCACTCTCTTTTTACTATCGCTATTATAACAGACACTGCTCTTCTGAACTCTCTAACTGCATGCCTCCTCCTTTAAGGAAAGCATGCAGCACCAGATTTTTGACACTCATTCCTTTCCTCTCTAATGCAAGGGTTAATCATTATTTTCAATATTTCACCTACTCAACCAGTCAACTCTGGAAAAATCTTCCTCAATCCATCTTTCCCCCTATCTATGACCTTCACTCTTTCAAATGCAGTGTCTAGGAATCTCCAAAACCCTGAACTTTGATACTGGCTCTCTTCTTCTTCTATGTGGCAGGTGCTTTTGTGGGCATTTCCCCTTGGCCCCTCCTTCCTGCATAAGAAAAAACCTGTCAGCTCTCCCCACGACTAGTTCCACCCCCACCTCCCACCAAAGCCATGGCATTCAGTGGGCAATGCAATTTTTGTTATAAAAAATATTTATTTTCAATATAAATTGTGTTTGTTTACAGTATGAATCATAAATTACAAAGACTGGAAATGCACTCTCATATTACTAATGTTATAGGTAACATTCAATACTGATTTGCCATAATGCTGATAAAACCTTGACACCATTCCCCGAATAGCGATGCTTCAGATTCACACTTGCACATTTTTGTAGCAAACATTTTTGACCAAAATGCATTTTTTAACATTGAATGGAACAAAGTTAATTATTAAACATACAGTATACAAGGGTAAATAGGGAACAGCTTTTATCTGTTTGGCTTGAAGATTGTAATAAAAAAAGAATTCTGTGTAGCGAGATGACAATTCACTTGAAAGTGCTAAAACATGAAGAAACTTTTACTGTTGCTAGTCATGGATTTGCAGATGGTTTGACAGATTAAAAAAAAACATAATAATGAGCATACTTTTGTGTGTGTGGGGGGGGGTTCAGATTTTTCTTTATCATTGACATTTGAGAATGAAACACTTTATTTCACATTGATTACATTCCCCAATCAATGCTCATTCACATAATATGGTACTTTCCACGGATGAATTAACTGCGTTAATCAGGGTATTGCTGTATACGAATGAAGTCCAAAAATGCATCTTCTTCATATATCAAGCTATTACCAATGGTTAATTTGTACCAGAATGCAC
Organism: Bathynomus jamesi; assembly: GCA_023014485.1. Classification (NCBI taxonomy): domain Eukaryota; kingdom Metazoa; phylum Arthropoda; class Malacostraca; order Isopoda; family Cirolanidae; genus Bathynomus; species Bathynomus jamesi. The sequence goes on along the minus strand of JAJOZX010001216.1, from coordinate 812,900 downwards.
TGGAACAGCATCCCAGCACTTATACTTGGCCTGCCATTTCTTTTTATGTAAAGTATTTCTTGCACCAATTGCATAACTTCTTGCATACTTTGTTAAACTGAAATATTTCTAAAATTGTAGATGTTATGAAACTGGAAATGTGGGATTCAATATTCATTCTATCAGTTTCTATGTAAAGTACTGCTATTTTTTTGTTCTTAACATTTATTAAATTGTGAAATTGATCATAAAGAGGAGGAATGTGAAGTGAATACCTAAAATATGAGTAAATATATTTCACACATACTAAGTGTATGAAAACATTGGATGAGGTCTGTTAAATGAAACAGTGCCATGAAATAGCATCTCAGAAGCACCCTGATAGAAAATTTTCTTGAAGGAGAACACCCAAACCACCTCCCCAGTAGGAGGGGCATAATACCACCTGCAACCTCTGTGCTCCGTGCACCATGCCCTTATGGGCCACAGTGCTACTATGTGCCTCACCTGCTGCGCAGGCTCATCTGCTTCGCAGCCTCTGCCTCTGGCTCACCAACATTCCCCCACTTCTTCTTTTACGAGTTAAACACTGGGTATTACTGTCCTTGAATAATGATTATTCATGATTGCAAACCAATTACAGGTACACTTCTGTTACACACAAAGATAATATTTTTAATTTGACTCAACAGTGCTTATTTATTAATTAGCCCAAGAGAGCTTTTTTTTAAATTCTTTAACTCATCTGCTCCACTCCATTCCATTCATTTGCTGGAACTGGACACTAATTATGGCAAGTTATTCTACCATAATATAAAGGCATTATTGTGCTTTTTAGTGTATATTTTAATTTTTACTGTATATTTTAATATCATCATCAGTATATAATACTGTATACCTAATTTTAAATCATTTAATATGGAGGTTTGGATTCAGAGTACGTTTATATTTATATCAGATAGTGAAGGGTCAAAGGAAAAATGAAGCAAGGATTCTATGTAGGAGGGTGCTTTTGTAACTAGAATTTTTGCATATCCAGCACTGGTCAGATTCAGCAGGTGCTGGACAATAAAGCTTTTACTGTACTTTAACTTGTGGGGATTTTAACTTTCCCCTCATAATATGGAAGAAAAATGAAGTTATAACCTATATGTTGAGAAGTTTCAGGGAAACATTACAAAAGATTATAAAACCTAGGCAACAATGCTATTAGATATTATTGAACATTATCCACTCACCCAGGAAATCTGTGAAACAACTAGAAAGCAATGTTTTGGATTTAAATTTTGACAAATAACTATGACGACAATAAAAAGGTAAAATACAAATTTCTCTGACCAAAACCTAATTGCTATTCAAATAAAGTTGGCAACCACAAAGCCAAAAATGCATCTGAGAGGGTTAGAAGGAATATTTGAAGGTTTAAATATCAATTCAAAGAAAGCAGATTGTGAAAGTGCAAAGAAAGTAAATTGGGAATTGCTACTTCATCAGAGAAGACTCCAAAAGAAATACAATCTATAATAGAAAATGAAACTAAACCCATACTCCTCAAATATGTTCCAGAGACAAAAACAAAAATAAAAAATGTATGAAGTTCCAGAGAAAAATCAAAACATTATTTAGACAACAGAAACAAACCATAAAAAACCTCCACAGATACAGAACTGAAAGAAGGAGACTCAAACTACTGAAAAACTATGCAAAATAGATGTGGACCTAAAACATTCATCCACAAGACAAAGAGAAAAACAAGGTTGCAGAAAACGTAAAATAATCCAAAACACTTTGATACATTTGCAAAAAGAAAGATGCAATGTAAAGAGGTACTGGGTCATTAAAAGGTGGGGTGACCAAATACATAAAGTCCTCCCCCCCAAATGAACAAACTACTTAAGGATCAATTTAACTCTGTGTTTAGTACCGTGAAGTCTAAGAAGAAAGTAGAAAATCCTGATTAATTTTTTGATGCAGATATAAACCAGTCAAAAAAAAGTTGAAACAAATTTAATAATGGACAAAGTTCTTGGAAGGAGACATAATTAAGGTTCTATCACAAATACAAGAAAACTCAGCACCAGGGCAACACATGGAGTACCAAGTACATTGCACCCTCATTGTTCGTGAGGCTCTCTGTTTGCAATTTTGCAAATTTGTGATGACCCATTTTACTACTATGTTTCGGTAAATTCGTGACTGACTGCAAATTCATGATTTTGTCACATGGCTTCTGCAATGCTACCCACACAGCCTCTCAGTCAGTGTCTCTTTCACTGAGTGAGGTTGTGTCATTTCATGCTCTTTAATGCCAGTGTACTATATTTAGTGTTATTTAGTTGTTTATAAAATATTATTGCTTTACATAATTGCTTATGTAAATAATATTGCTTTATATTACATACAGTAAAAAGTTTTATTTACATAAAATATGATTGTTTATGTAATATTACAATAATGTTATTGATTTTTATTAGTGTTTGATGCAAATCATTGTTTAATAATATGTATTGCTTTAGTATATTCTGTGCAGTGTTTTACAAAATTTGGCATTTTAAGGATATTTTACACTGCCATCCTTAAGCTTTTGGAACTAATTAGCCATTTTAAATTGAAAATGGATCTCATTGTTCACAATTTCATAATGCTTTTCTTGGTCCCAATTAATCACGAAAAATGAAGGCCCACTGTATCTAAAAAAATGTAAAGAGTACTGCCAAGCCAAGTGCTATAATTACTATGGAGGAAGTCACTTGATGCAGGACAAATTCCACTTTCATTAAAAACACAAACATTGCCCCCTTATTTGAAGGAGGTAACAGAGCAATGCCTAAGAACTATCAGCCAGCAGTAGCTTGCACCTCCCACCTGATAAAGTGCTTTGAATGTATAATTAAAGGCAAAACTACTTATTACCTACAAGAGAAGAATTTATACAATCCAAACCAACATGGCTTCAGGACTGGAAGATGATGCCTGTCACAACTATTAGACCACCAGGCAGGGTTGGCACCAAAGTGGGTAACCTACTTTTGCCCACCCAGGTTTTTTTAATTTTTTAAGCCACTTGAAAAAACTCAGTATTTTGCCTGTTAGTGTTTTTTTTTCCATCATCATAATATTTCCAGGGCTGTGGAGTCAGCACATAAAAAACCGACTCCGACTCCTCAATTTTTTGTCTATCCGACTCCGAAGGTATATTAATTCTAAATCTGCTATGATGATAATTACACAAGAGGCATTTCATCACCACCACGTGAAGCATCATCATCTGTGGTCATTGTTACGGTAACTTTGTCTGTAGTAAAGAATCTTGTAAGTGGTGCTTGTTTCAGTAGATTTCTGATCTTTTGTTAACTTTGAAGTAGTTGGAAGGTTTTTATTACTATCTTTCTCAATGACAACTTCTAAAATTTTGGGATGGAAACACTGCAAATGTCTTTTCAAATTTGATGCTCTGGTTGGTGCATTTTTATCAGAGCCAGTAAAACCACTGATTTTTGCTTCACATAATTTTTCATCATCATCATCTTCTATCATACACTGACACACGAAATGTTTCCCATCTGTGGTTATTGTAAAATATTAAAAAACTGCAGACTTTGTTGGAAGTGTCTTTGCCATTGTGAAAGGGGTTTTAGACTTGAAAGTTAAAAACTTATGAAATTTAGAAAGAACTCGAAATTAAATAAGCATTAAAAATCAAAAATATTATCTGAAAAGAAAAAATGAATTAATGGCATTAGTGTCTGAAATGGAAAACATTGTGTTTAACCACCATAGCTGCCAGTGATATCACACACAAAAACATATTTTATTAAAATTTATATTGAGGTCGGAGTCGGAGTCGGTACATTTTTACCGACTCCGACTCCAGCACCACCAAAATTGCTTCCGACTCCGACTCCACAGCCCTGAATATTTCTACCAAAAATAAAATCCTCTGTTCACTAAAAGTGAAAGAGTAGAGTAACATTCCATGGTTACTCATTATTATTATTAATATATTATTATTATAATAATAATAATAATAATAATAATAATAACAGTAATAAATACCTGTATGTTTACACCTAAATAATTCTGAAAGCACTTCAATTTAACCTTAGCTAAGTTTCTGCCATTTTCTTATATTTTCTTAGTTTGAATGTACTGTATTACTTCATTTATGCACAATGGTATTTTTTAATAAACCTTTATACAGTACAGTACCATGTGCTCAAGTGTTTTATTATCCTTTAAAAATCCTTTTTTATGCTATACAACATTGAAGTTATGTTTAATTTGAAGCTAAATTTATCATTATTAATAATTAATAATAATAATTAATAACTACGTAGTATTTCAGTGAACTTTAATTTTTGCAGAAATATTGTGATAAAAATAATATATACAATACCATTGATAATTGAAAATATATAAAAATGATATAGCTACCAATGATAAAATACCATTTGATAGGCATTGAGAGGAGGTAGATGCCTGTGTGTGTGATGCAGTTTATGGGTTGGGGCCACAGAGTTAAGGTATCTGGGATGATTCCCTCTGAAGCATTTTCAAATTGGGCAATTAAGATATGAAGAGTGATAATGAAGACTACTGTACAGTACTACCCTTTGCCTAAAACCACGACTCTAATAACTGCTTTAATTTCCATCTTCTTTGAGTCATGAGTATCCTACATAATCATAATTTAGCTTGTACAAAAAAATGTGGTTTAATTATTTAATAACATTTAAAACAAAAAAAAACAAGTTTTCCCCACTTTTGTGTGCCTTTTAACAAAATACCCAAAAAACCTGGGTGGGCTGAGCATTTTAAAAAAAGGGTTTTATTGCCAACACTGACACCAAGAGAAAATATTGGAAATGGTGTCAAGGACAAAACATGGAATATATACTGACTTTGCTAAAGCCTTCAATAAATGTGGAATTATAGCACAAACTTAAAAATACAGGGATTACTGGAAAGTTGGGGCAATGAATATTTAATTTTCTGACTCAAAGAACACAAATGGTAATAGAAAATAGAGTCCAATCTGAAGTATCTGAAGTATCTGCAGCCATCTCACAAGGTACAGTATTAGCTTCTTTGCTGTTTATAACAATGATTGCAGACATAGATGCAGATATTAATAACAGTATCATATCATGTTTCATAGATGACACAGAGTCTAGTTCTATAAGGAAATATCAAAAGGTGACAAAAAAAATTATAAAACACTGAAATAATGTCAAGGGAAAATGATGGCATAAAATATCTTAATGACTGCATTGTATTTTTTTCATCCTTCTCATGACATCGTGTGTGATGAATTAATAAAATTTTTAAAACCATTTGAGGGGAAAAAAAAAAAAAAAAAGTTATTTAGTTACAAATACAAACTAGTTAATGAAAATAAAAAAATTTCTTTAACAGCAATACTAAGTAAAATTCAGAAGCCAATGCAATTTTTTATTTCTTGATATTTATGGTGCCCTCTTGCAGCATACTACGAGCTTCTATCACAAATCTGGGAGCATTTTCTCTTGACTCAGCTTCTTCATTTATGCCATGAGACAAAACTTCAACAGAGTGGGTTAGAACCAAAACCAACTCATAAACTTTAGGTCAGCAAAAATTAGGTACTCCAAAATTTTTTATTTCAAAAGGTATCTTCATTTATGGCTTATTTAAATCCAGTTCTTAAGCTTTAGTGAAGGCGAGTTGATTCTTGTAGTGAAGCTTAGCCTAAATATAGACTACAGTAGGCTTAATTCTTGTAGCAAAGGTTAGCCCAGGTATACACTAGAGTAGGCCAAGAGATTTCTTCTCAACATTATTCAAGTGGGTGAAAGGCAACAATATGAACCTCAGGAAAGAAAAATCCCAACTTACAAGGTATGGTAACAACAAGATGCTACATAAAGTAAAGTAACATAAAGTACAGTAACATAAAGTAAAGTAACATAAATATCATCAACTGTTGCCGCAAAATAGAAGTCAACATCTTCCTTCCTTGACTAATCAATTTTAAAATTAGAAAGAGCCATTTGAGCAGAAAACTGAGATTTGTTTATAAAAAACCTCTGAACAGGTAGCTAGAACAACCTGAAAAAAGTGTTAGCAGCTGACGAGGAAGCTTCTAACAGTGGCTGCATCCTCCAGCGCGGGACACATCAACGCAAAGAAGAGGCGACGTCAAACCAAAACATCAACGCGCTGGTGGCCAAACTTCCTCAAATCTCCGTGCAGCAGGCTGTCTACAGTTGGCCAGATTGGCAGTCAATGGCCTGTTGCGTCGCATGGTCAGAGTGCCGATCGGCTCCCAGGGCCGGACTTATTCTCAGCGTGCTATTTTTTCAATTACAGGAAGCAATTGCGTGCTCCCCGAACTACTCTTACTCTCTGGCGACATTAAGACTAATCCAGGCCCCACTACAACTTACACATGTCACCATACACAAAGACAGACACAATAGCACCATGACACACATACAGAAGTATAATATTAACATATTACAGTACAACGTAGATGGCCTCACAAACAAAATCATGCAGCTTAGGGAATTCGTACACAAACAAAACATTCACATAGCACTTATACAAGAAACAAAACTAAAACACACACACAAAACACCCACCATCCCTGACTTCACGGCGATCCATCAAGATCGTACTGGGGGTAATGGAGGTGGACTCATCACTTACATACGTAAAAGCATTAGCTACACTGATGCTACCCAAAACATTACAAACACAATCCAAGCAGATAACACAATAGAAATATGGGCAGTTAACATTAAAACACGCACAAAACACACCACCACACTAATCAACATTTACATCCCACCAGATAGTTCACCTCAGGTGCCAGCCAATTACAATCCACAGTTACACAATCTGGCCTCTCTCACTAATGTCATCTTAGGAGGAGACTTCAATGCCAAAGACACTAGTTGGTACCTGCACAACCAAAGCAACACCAGAGGCGCCAACATAGCCACACAACTAAACAGCCTCTTCATTCTTAACAATACAGAAGAACATACACACATACCACATCAAGCAGGATACTCAAACTCCTCCCCAGACATAACGTTCTGTTCCCCCTCACTAGCAACACATACACAATGGAGAACAGAAAAACAACTGTCATCAGACCACCTGCCCATCATCATTACAACACATTCTACACTCTGCCCTAACAGCCTTAGGCACACTTACAGAAATTACAAGAAAGCTGATTGGGAACAGTTCAAAATACAGACTGAGGAACAATTCACCACATTAAACAGCACACCCATCATAAACATCAATACAACACTCAAGACATTTAATCAGATCATCAATAATGCAAACAAATACATACCGAAGGGCAACATTAGGAAATACAACCCAAATTACACTAGAGAAATAGCCCACCTTATAAGGCAACATAACCTCAAATATAACACACAAACCCCACACACAGAAGCCATAAAACAGCAGATACAACAGCTCAACACAGAAATAAACTACAAACTCAAAGAAAAACAAACAGAAACATTCAGGGAATTCATAACATTATTAAACCACTCCACAGATACATCCAGGCTATACAAGACTATAAACAGCATTACCCACTCTAACAGCGGCATTCACACCTCACACATGGCTATCTGTCACAGCCAAAATAATATCCCAACATACACACAAGCTAACATTCTAGTTAATCACTACGCAAAGATAAGTCACTTAAACAGAGACAACAACCAGATACAAGAAAACCTACAGACTCGACACAACCATTACACCCTTCAATACAGACCAGACCACCAAGATCATCAAAAACATTAAAAATTCAAAGGCTACTGGACCAGACAACATATCTAACATACACCTTAAACACTTGGGCCCACAAGGAATACTAGCTCTCACAAATATCAGCACATATTCATACCAACACTGTATTATTCCTGACATATGGAAACAAGGTAAAATTATTACACTATTCAAACCAAACAAAAATCCAACAGAACCAGCTTCCTATAGACCAATTACTTTACTATGCACACCTTCCAAAGTAACAGAAAGACTAATCTTGCAGATCACCAACCCACACATTCCACTATCGCCTACTCAACATGGATTCAGACCTCACCACTCAACCACAACATTACTCACTAACCTCACGCAGCACATCATGGATGGCATGAACTCCAGATGACCAGCTCAATGTACACTTAGCAACAATAGACATTAGGTAAAGCATTTGATGCTATCCCACGCTTCCCTCTCATAAACAAAATACTCAACACAAACCTGCACAATAACACCAAAAGGTGGCTGAGCAACTATCTTTCAGTTAGATACTCACATGTCACATTTAATGGCAAGTCATCCAAAAACAAGCTTTTTCCGAATGGGGTCCCTCAAGGCTCTGTTCTCTCACCAACACTCTTCAACCTATACAATATACATGCATGACATTCCAACACCCATAGATAACAAGCTTACATTATCATCATATGCAGATGACATCACTCTAACATCCACCCACAACAACATCGACACCGCTACAAATAAACTACAAACATACATAAACAGTATACAAGACTGGCTCTCACACAATAGACTCAAAGTAGCACCCACAAAATCAACCATCACCTTGCTTACAAGCAACACAAAATATAGTGATCACGCTTTTATTATTTACTTTCTCTTCATTATTTACTACTCTATCGGCTCTCTATTTCATTTATCACTTGCTTTCTCTACTCATTTCAACACTACTTTACAATTATATTCATGGTAGCCACGCTGAGACTATGAAAGTCGTTACAAAACAAAGGGGGGGGTTCATTAACACTCTTTTAACACTTGTTAATATTTTATTTAATTCCGAAAATGGTTTAAGTAATTTAGGGGGATGCGAGTACGGAATTTCGATTATAATAATTTACGTCGGAGAGGGAGAGGGGCACACAACAATTAATTTAATTTTTAAGGTTACATTGGCCCCAACTTTACGCTTAACGTGCCGCCTGAAGACTGACTCCTTTTTGTGGGTAGTCTGCTCTCTGGGCCTCTGTTCAGGACTGCCAACTCTACCGATTTTAAACAATTTAAATCTAAGAACCATACTTTTTCGTAATTTCATAATTATTAGTAAATGATTTACATTAAACATTATCTTAATTAAACAAAAATTAATATTCTTAACTAGGCATTACTACAAAAAGAACACCAGGTAATTCCACAGCTTACACTAAACAACATCAACATTCCACACACTTACAGGACCAAAATACTTGGGGTCACATACAACACATCATTATCTTTTGCAAACCACATTCAGGATATTAAAAACAAATGTACGTCAAGACTTAACACGCTTAGTAGGGTGCATCAAACGCCCTTAGGTTCTTGGATTTTAATGTCTATTCTCTCAAATGTTACACTTGTTGCTAGAAGTGTGTATGCCAAAAATTAATTAAATCGGAGGTGGTCCTGGGTGGCCACCAGTCACTTTTATATTTTCGCAGCAATTTTCGGGGGCCACGCTATGTAAAAATATCTATTTTTTTTATTTACCAACCAGTTGACTACTTACATTGTTTCTTTTAATATAGAGTTGCTAAGGGGTGATTCACATAACATTTGAGAGAATAGACATTAAAATCCAAGAACCTAAGGGCGTTTGATGCACCCTAAAGGGGTGATTTACATAAAACATGTACCATAAACGAAACTTCACTTATAGTCTAATAATATCCTTTATTGTCTTTCAGAAACAATGGTAACAATGGAAGCTAAGAAGACCAGATTAGCAAGTGCCATTTTTGGTCTTGGCAATGCTCTTACAGAAGGAGATGGTACATTGACAGGAGTCCGCCTCCCAACTTGCCGCAGGTTCTTCGATGCGTGATGTGGCACATCCAGAAAGAAATATGTGAAGGCAAACAAACACAGCCACTCAAATGGAAATCTGCCAGCATAGTCCTTATCCAGCTGAAAACATTCTACACTAAAGCAAATATTCCTATGCTTTCAGACCATCAATGCTGCAAACTAATACTTGACCTTCTTAATGACAATAACAAATTGCGTCAAATACCTGTTTCTCGCAGAGAATCTCCAAACACTTTGGCTAAGTTGCAATCCATGAATGAACGTCTTGATAAGACCTTTGGTGTATGGACAAAAGATGCAATGACAAACATTAAGAATGAGGAAGATAGAGCATTTTTAGAGTCAATGAAATCTGACAGAGTAGCCTCATTTGGTAGTGTTGACAAGAAGAAAGCTGATAAAGATCGTAGAAAAGAAAAACATCTTAGCGGAAGCTTCAAGACGAGAACGTCATGAATCATCCAGTGTACAAGAGATGAAAAGTTCTGTATGCTCTGATGATAGTGCCTCTGCAGATAGCTTGGAAGAAACTGAAGAAGAGGCGATTCCAGAGCTTCAAAGGAAGCGTAGTCACCACAGATCAACATATGCAGGTATGTCTGCCTTTATTCCTCATGATATTCTGAAAAGGCCTTCAGTCGTGTCTGTTGCTACTCGACTAAACATAACTCCTGTTCAACAGGCTGTGCTCACCGAAGCTGTAATTCAAGAGGCAGGAGGTGATCCACGTCGTGTGGCCAAGTCGTATTCAACTGCTGATAAGGCTCGACGATAAATAACAAGTGCTATCGCCAAAGATATTCGAGAAAATTGGATCGCCCCAACAGCTGCAACACTTCACTGGGATGGCAAGCAGATGCATACGCTCACAAACAAGAATGGCAAGGAAGAAAGATTGCCAGTGTTGGTTGGGAATGCCACTGATGTAAAGCTACTGGGAGTGGCTAGATATCCTCGTGGAAGTGATATGTCATCAGGTGACATCATTGCTGAGCACACTTACACGTTTCTACATTCATGGAAGTGCAAACAGTCAGTTGTCAACTTATGTTTTGACACAACAGCATCAAACACTGGACACATTACAGCTGCCTGTGTTACCATTCAATCAAAACTGGACCGTGCTCTTCTGTGGTGTGCATGTCACCATCATGTTGGAGAGGTAATCCTGGATCATGTGTTTGACGCTCTCAAAATTGAGACATCAAAGTCTCCAGAAGCATCTTCCAAGATTCCAGAAGAATTGGGAACGCATATCGCATGCAAAGGATGAAAGTTTAACCAAAATTGACATTTCAATGTACAGTGACGATGCACAACAACTGCTTTTATCCTGCAAAAACAAGGTTTTAAGCACAATCCGCACAAGCGCTTCATACTGTAGGGAAGACTACAAGGAAATGGCACAACTCTGCCAGGTAGTCCTCGATGATGTCACAAAACAAGGAACACTCCACAGACCTGGGGCCATGCATAAAGCAAGGTGGATGTCAAAGATTCTTTATTCCATCAAAATATGCCTACTTGAAGAGCAAATTTCTGTACTACCTCAAGGAACTGTAACAACACAACATCAACAGGAAAAACTGTAGTAGTTTGTTGTTTTTGTTGTTTATATTTATTGTGATTGGTGGCTCATATGTCAGTCTGCTTCAAATGCCCCATGGTTTGATTTGTGCTTATACAAGACTCTGCTCAACTATAAAGCTGTCAACTCAATCATTTCAGTCAGCGCTGTGAAAGCCTTTGATAGACATTTGTGGTATTTAACCCCAGAACTGGTTGTTTTGGCACTGTTCAGCAATGCAGTACCTCAAAAGGAGCATCGTGCCCTTGCAGATGTGTTACTGGCCATACAACCAGATGAAATGCCAAGCACTCCAAAACACCGCTACGGTTCTGGATATGGCAAACCGTCATTTCCAAAAATTACAGAAGCGACAACCCTGGCTGATCTTGTGAACGAGGACTCGTGGTTTACAGTGAACCTTCTTCACCTGGATATGACCTTCCTAACAGAGGATGTTGACAATTGGCAGAACAATGACCACTTCAAGGCAGCCAAGTCCATTGTGGATGGGTTAAATGTTGTGAATGACCCTGCGGAGAGAGCAGTAAAGCTCACAACTGATTTTGTCTCAGCTGCAAGAGGAGAAGACCACTTCCAAAATCTTCTTCAAGTGGTTGAATGTGACCGCAAAGCGAGGCCAAATTTGCGGAAACGAGCAAAGTTGGAGTAGTGACATTGGCGTTGTGTTTTATACATTTTCAACTTTCAATCAATGTAAGTATAGTAATACCGAATATTTGTATATTAGTATTATAAGTAATACTGAATATTTGCCGAATATTCGGTGCATCACTACTAAATATATAAAAGTGGCCGGTGGCCACCCAGGACCACCTCCGATTTGATTTATTTTTTGTATACATACTTTTTCCAACAAGTGTAACATTTGAGGGAATAGACATTAAAATCCAACAACCTTTTGAAAATCATGGGGCGTTTAATGCACCCTAACGCTTAGGGTACTAACAGGCACAAACTTTCGACACCAGCAGGAAACAACAACACTCATATACAAACAATATATTCGCTGTTATGGACTATGCTAGCCCATGCTGGGCACCCATTATCATAAACACACACACAAACACCTTACAGACAATACAAAACAACGCACTTCGTATCATTACAGGATGCACTCAAACAACACCAATAGAACACCTGCACACAGAAACAAAAATACTGAAAGTTAGGGAACATTTAGACATGAGGGGAACACAATTCATGGCAGCAGCGACAACTAACCCACAACACCCTTGCCACTACATGCACAATCACGCACCGACACCTCGCACCATTAAGGTAACACCAGAGAGACATTATAACCAAATACTCCATTCCATACCACGCCCCACAGACATCACACAGTACAGAAAACACATACACACACACCTAACCCACAAAGCACTGACACGACTCGGTCCAAATGCGGTCCTAGGTGCGAAGCCACCACCCATTAACAGGTCAGAGATCAGCCTGAGCAGATCGGATCGAGTTAACTTAGCACGATTCCGATGTGGACATCACCCCAACTTACTAACATATAAACACAGACTAGACAACTCCATAAACGACACCTGCCACCTGTGCCACGACACACCACAAACAATTGAACACATTATGACAGACTGTACCGCTCTAGCACAACAACGAACACAACATCACTAGTGCGCTGAACCTCTAGTCCACTCCGAAGAGGGCGATCGGTTACCTGCGTGCCGCCAGCTTGCTCGATCAGGGTGGGCTGATCGGCTAAACAACAACAACAACAACATGCTACAGAATAAAGGGTACAAAACACTGCAAGCCTAACAGATAGCACCAAACCCACAAGTCAGGAATCTTGGAGTAATAATGTTATCGGATACAGAATTCAGAGAGCACTATAACATTAAAATTATAACAGTTAAAGTAGTACTGTAATGGGAATTATCAGGAGCAGCTTCCACAGCAGAAAAGCAAACCATGATAAAATTATGGAAGAGTCTAATCCTATCAGTAATTGAGTATTGCTTAGTACTCGAGCCCATGCACAAAATGAGTCACTGCAAACATAGAAGCCATACAAAAGACTTTTACTTATTAGACAGAGGAAATGAAAAATGAAGACTAGTAAAATGACATGATTAAAACCATATGTTTTTGTATGAACTTCAGAATTTTGAAGGCTTTCTGAGAGCTCCCAAATTCCCCAGTAGGCCCTGAGAGGTCTCAGTAATCCTCATTGGGACTGAGCCTTCTAAAAAAAATCAGGCCTTCAAAGTTACTAAATTTTTTTTTTTTTTTTTTGTACCACTTGAAATTATCATATAAATATCAATTATAAATTTAAAAATTATATAATTTCAAAAGTCATGTACAACATATCAAATCCAAAATATCAAGATTTCTCCTCAAATTATTTCAACTAAAAAGACCCTTCCTTCCTTCCTCAAAATGCACCCCTTACCATATATTATTCCTTCATCCATCCACAATTATTATATTGCATTACAACATTGGGTAGCTCAAAGAAATATGTAAAACATCCTTTGAAAGTCATTCATAAAAAATGTCTGCAACTCTCTCAAATAATGATAATGTAGGATTTTGCTGATTCTCATTTCTTGAGTCCTTCTAGTTAAGAGTGTTAATTAAGTCAATCTAGTCAAGCATAGGCAGATACTGTAGTTAAAGCAAATGTGCCCAAATCAGTTTAACAGGGCATTTTGCTAGAAACAGCTCTGGACTAGTGTTAAAAACCTAGTCCAGTATTTAGCCCTGATAGTCCCTGTTGAACCCATACAAAGGACTTTTACATCCAAGAGAGAAGAAATGAAAGATGAAGACTACTCATCTCAACTACAATCCCTGAAACACTACTTCCTGGAAAGATGTGTGTGTGATATCCAATCACACAGATATATGGAAAATACTGAAGGGTTTTTCCATAATCTTAGAAATGAATTAGAAACAAAGTGGAATGAGAGAAGAGGTAGATTTTACTGTTTCAATGCAGTGGGACGGGGGGCCAAGAAAATTAGGAGAGAAAATACCCTCAGAATATGAAGTCCAAAACTTTTTAATGTATGATAATGAAAAAAGAACTAAGGAACCTCCAGCACACCAACCTGAACAATTTCTAGGATCAGCTGGAGAGGTTCTCGTGCAAAGTGCTTGATACCAGCCATGCATGTCTGCCTATGAAGGCAAGGTGTGTGTATATATTCATCACTCATCATTTGGCTTTGCTCAGATTAGATGCATTTTTCACAGCTCCTGAAAAGCAATTTGAAGTCTCTCTTAGTTTGTGTGTATCTGATTGATTGAAGCATCTAACTAATTTATCATTTTATTAATGCTTTGCTCATTAGTGATTTAAATTATTAATATTAATACAGGGGGTCCTTGTTATCCAAGTATTCATTATCCGAGTCCCTGTATTTATGCAGCCAAATAATTGTAGAACCATATGGATAAATAACTCTCACTTAAGAGGTTTCTGTGGATAATGTACGTGGAATGTGGAAGCACAATGGAAAATGTTAAAATTTTCCTCAGACTCGCTGTCTCACTCACTTTTCCCTTTCCCCTACCTCCAACACTCCACCATGCTCCACCCCCAACCCTGATGCCATGCACTCTCAGTTTCTCACTAACTGCTGCCAGCGCTGAACCCATCTGTGGTTTTCTGATGTTTTCATTCTGATTTTGTTGATTTTTTGCACTATTGTTGCAGCCATGGCTTCAAAACATACTGCTAGTGGTAAAGCAGCTATCAGCCCTAAAAGAAAGCATACCAGCTATGGGTTGGATGTGAAATTAGATGTCATTAAGCACAAGAAAAATGGTGAATGAGTGATACACAGTGCGCATGTTCTTAACATCCCCGAAACTACCATTCATACCATACTTTATTAACATATTTTATAAGGTAAGGTATATAAAAGGGTTTAAAAAGTGTATTTTACAAATGTTTAACCATAATTTTGAGTGTCAATTAAGGTCCCAATTAAACGTTATTCTCATTATTTCTTTTGGGTTTTAGGTCCCTGCTTTAAGTGGATTCACTTAAAGTGGTGATTTCTTGGTCCCCATTATCCTTAGATAATGAGGACCCCCTGTATTTTAATTACTGAAATATTTATTGTTAGGGTATAGTATTTCTGTTTTATTATACGTATTTAATTATTACACAATAAATAGTGTGTGTGTGTGTGTGTGTGTGTGTGTGTGTGTGTGTGTGTGTGTGTGTGTGTTTTTCCCCCTTCTTTCAGCATTTTCAAACGCTTGTTTACTATTTTCAGGTCACTCATCTATAATTCTTCCCAGATTCTTCTGCCTACCTATTAGATTAAGAAGTTCATTTTAATTTTTCATGAGAAAGTTTTTCTCAACATGGTCCCCGGATTGACTGTTTGAGCCAGTTTGAAATGGGGCCTGACCTAGACAGCATAAACCTTGCCTACTAGTAGTTACAACTAATGGAATTTGTCAGAGCCAGAGCAAAATGACATGCACATGCAAGAGATTTGGCTAGTTGGCAATTCCATTATTCAAGGCCAATTACAGGAGTTCTGCAGCAGGAACCCAACTCAGAGGAGGTGCTGTTATCCTGGAGCCCATGTTGATGACATCACAGACTCCATAGATGAGTTTGGTAAAGATGTTAATGAAGATACATTATTTATGGTGCATGTTGGAACAAAATGTTAAGATTTCCAGGTCAGAGAAGCTAATGGAGAAATACAAGCAGCTGATGCAGACCTCTAAAGGATAGGAGTAATAAATTAATTTTTTCAGGAATTCTCCCTAGAATAGCAAGATCCAATAACTTTTCCAGTCCCTTTGCTAACAGGAAAATGTTGAATTCATCAATTTGTGGTCATTTTTCTAATAAAAAGGCTTTATTTTTATGTGATGGCTTTCACCTGAATGGTGTGCTACCAGCTTGTCTTGGTAGACTATTACATAGCTCTGTGTTGACTTTTCAGATGAAAATGGTGAAACTACTATGCAAACAACCAGCTGCTTAAATTTTCCTTACAGTGAGCAACTGTCTCCATGAAGAACTTTGAGATTCTACTGTGGTACCAGTACTTAAAATTTTATAAATGTATTTTATATTAATGCTTGAAGGTTAAGATTTAAATTTGCTAAACTATTAAGTATTGTCATTGACCAAAAATTTGAGGTTGTAGCAATTACTGAATCCTGGTTAAATACAGTGTGTAGATATTTTCTTAGAGAATATTATAAGTGGCCTATTCCTGGTTATGAGATATCTAACCAAAGATGGGCAGGACCGAGTTCCAAAAGGACCGAACTCCAGGAACTCAGTCCTTTTTAAGGACCGTGATTTTAAGGACCGTGAGCGGGAAAGTCGGTCCTTTTCTCAGTGAGGACCGAAATGAGGAGCGATGGTCCATTTTTAAGCATTTCCAGATGGTCTTTTTTAGTGATTTTAGTGTGTTTAGTGATTATTTGAAGTTCTAAAGAAGATGGATCATTTCCTCCAGAAGACTCAGAGAGAGACTGAGACTGAACTAAAACTTGTTTCAACACCTGGAGGAGACGAAGAATCTACTGATGTTAGTGCTTCAACTTCAAGTCAAGCAACTGGAGCTCCTAGCGGAAGAACTGAACCCGGCAATCCCTGGCTGTACCTGGACAAATACTTTGAATACCTGGGCCCCAAGGGTGAGCAGAACCTGGAGTACAAGTGCTTGCCGAACAAGAACATCCTCTCGACAAGCAACAAGAGCCAAAACAACCTCAAGCGACATGTCTCCAGGCACCACCTTCACGTCCAGAACCAGTTCGACCAGTGCATCAAGGATGGGGTGGAGCTCCAAAAAAAGAAGAAGCGGTGAGGAGACCCTCAGGAGCGCCCCGATGACAAGAGGCAGAGGACCATGGTTCAGCCAACTATACGGGAGGCCATGGCTGGACCGTCCAGAGTCACCAAGGCTCTCTTTGAAGAGAAGGTCAGTAAATTCAATTAAAAATCTTACAACTTTATCTAGAAGTATTTATAATCATTAAATTACACTCAAATGTCAGTCAGTTATGATTTAACGTAACAAATTTTTATTTCTTTTTAATTAGTTGATCACCTTATTTGTGAGCAACATGTTGCCTCTCGACGTCGTCGACTCCGATTCGTGGAAGGACTTTGTTAGCACCTGTGTCCCTGGCCAACACTCCATGTCTAGGAGGACGCTTACCAGGCGTATTGAAGACAGGTATTTTTTGTTTGGCTATTTAAATTCATTCTTGATAACAGTATTTTCTTTTCTTTTAGTGATGAGCGATGACATTATAATTTTTTTACTTTACTTTTGTCTTTTAATAAACTTTTTAAGGTTTGACGAGAAGAGGCAGCACCTGAGGGACTTCCTCAACTCTGTACAGTCAGTCTGTACTACGGCAGACGCTTGGACATGTGCCCACAAGTATGTTTAAATTTTGATTAATTTACTTTTTACTTCAATCAAAAAGAAACTAATAAACTGTGAGTTTATTTTAATCAATTTATTACAATGCTGTGAAAATATAAATTATAATACAACATTTCAATTCAAAGCATTCCATTTTATTTAAGGTCGTACATGGGGATGGCTGTACACTGGATTGACCAGGCCACCCTCCTCAGGCAGAAGGCAGTCTTGGCGTGCAGACGACTCACCGCCATCGAGTCCAAGGTCTGCAGGACTACTACTGACAATGGCAGCAACTTCGTCAAGGCATTTAAGTACGCAGATTTTTTTTTTTTAATTTCTTCATTCAAATTTTTTGACTTTTAAATCTTTACATTTTCAACTTTTTCTATAACATTGAATAAAAAAAATATAAAAATATAATAATTGTGTTTCATTGTGCAGTGTCTTTGGCAAAACGGGCGAGGAGCTGCCTGAGGAGGTCCAGGAAGAGGAGGATGAAGGTGTGGGGTGGCCCAATGATGAGGACGTCGTTCAGGTTGAGGATCTGGCATCGCTTTTGGAAGGTAAATTATAGATTATTTATTGATTTTTTTTTTCACTTTTTACAAGTCTTGTAAGGTATTTTCTTTTCACTCAAATATATTATTGAATAAATTGAACATTTCTTTTTAGCCGGTGCCACGGAGGATCCTGAATACGTCCTGCCGAAGCACACAAGGTGCGCAGCCCACACCCTGAACCTAGTGGCCACCTCCGACGCTGACAAGGCTCTGAAGAACTCACCATCCTACAGGAAGGCGTACCGGACCGCCTTTGGTAAAGCTACAGAGCTGTGGAACAAGCAGTCAAGAAGTTCACAAGCCTCAGATACCATCAAGGCCAAGATAGGGATGCAGCTGACTGTCCCCACCATTACGAGATGGAACTCCATCTACGATGGGGTGTCCCGCCTGGTCAACATCTTTGGAGATAGGGAGAAGCTTCATGGACTACACCAGACGTGCAACATTCTTGGGGTGCCTTCGTTCTCGTCTGGTGAGCAATATACATATTTGATTTTTTTACTTCTCTTTTTGAAAAGGTAAAAAGTAAAAAGTACAATATAAAAAGTTTAAGTATAGGACTAACATATTAACTATTTTTTCAGCTGATATCAACTTCTTCAAAGAGTATCTTGAGGTGATGAAGCCGGTCTGTAAGGCCTTGGACATCCTGCAAGGGGAGGACAAGGCGTACATGGGGGCACTCCTGCCCACCCTGGCCATCTCTCTCAAAATGTTGAAGGAGCAGATGGAAAGCAGCGATGTCAAGATGTGTCAGCCACTGGTATTAGCTGTCAGGGATGGGATCAAACGTCGGTTTGGTCCCCATTTTGAGGATATGGACTTCCTCCTGGCAGCTGCGCTACACCCCAAGTTCAAATTGGGCTGGGTGAGGCTGGTGGACGACGACGTCATGTATGACATCGAGGAGATCAAGGCCAAGGTGAAGAAGCAGATGATGTCTATGGTGGAGAGGATTCTGGCAAGAGTGGACTCAGGCAAGGACACCAGCAGCAGCGAGGGTGAGAATGACCAGGACAATGACGACTTCTTTGAGGCTCTCTACGAGGGTGGGGAGAAGATGAACGAGACCGGGACCAAGTTGGAGGAGACATTTCTCAGCGAGAGGCCTGTGAAACCCTTCATCTTCAACAAGGACTCGTTCCCCAGCCCGGCGTTGAAGGACTTGTTCATCAAGTTTAACACGCCTATCCCATCCAGTGCCACTGTGGAGAGGCTCCATCCAGTGCCACTGTGGAGAGGCTCTTCTCTTTGGGGAAGGACGTCCTCAAGCCGAAAAGGTCAGGGCTCAGTGACAGCTACTTTGAAATGCTAGTCTTCTTGAAGGGAAACTCAAGCATTTAACTTAACTTTTTTTCATCATTTATGTATTGTATTAATTATAATTTATGTTAATAAAATTAAAGATTTCCGGTGTTTTTAATTTCATTTTTCATTTTAATCAAATTTTTCACTTATACAGGGCTATTCAAAATGATTCATCCAATTTCAACTGAGAATACTTCCATACCTATCAACCGTGCATCAACTGGGCATACACCACATGAAAGAGGAAATCTCCGAGTTTTACAAGATCACCACGAGAGGGCTCCAAAGTCACGCTGTGGCCTAGCCTAGCAACAAACCGTCAGTGTGAAAATGGCATCTGCACAACAGAAGGCATTTTGTGTGTTGCAGTTTTCGAGCTGTAAATCGGTAGTCACAGTGCAGCGTGAATTTCATCGATGTTACACAACAGATCCACCGGGTGCTCAGAGCATCCGTCGGTGGTATCGGCAGTTCGAGGAAACAGGATGTTTGGATGAGCTCCGAACTCACATTGTTACTGCTGTAGAGTCAGTGACAACGGACATGCTGGAGCGAGTATGGGAGGAATTCGACTATCGTGTCGACGTTGCTCGTGTAACTAGGGGAAGTCACATAGAGCACTTATGAGGTGAGAGACAAAATTTGGACAGTTTTTCTTTTGGTTGATGAATCACAAATCACACTGTATTTGTAACATTAAAAAATATTCTCATTTGAAATCAGGTGAATCATTTTGAATAGCCCTGTATTATATATAAGGACCGAGGACCGAGTCGTTCCTAGGTCCTATCTTCAGAAAGGACCGGGACCGGGACCATCGGTCCAGTTTGAGGCAAGGACCGGGACCATCAGTCCTTTTTGAGGCCCGGGTACCCACCTTTGTATCTAACAATGATAAAATAAAAAGAAGGGTGGTGGTGGTACAGTCCTATACATTCAGTCACACTTAAAACTCATAAATTAAAAACATTGCAGAAATTGATAACATAACTGCAATGCTCATTGAAATTAAAAACAACTTTTGTACAAAATTAATTATAGGTTTAGTATATACAGTAATAGGCCTTCCTCTCATACTGTCGATAGTGATGATAAACTTCAGGAACTAATTTTCAATGTAAGTAGCAAACATGATGCCTTAATTATGGGAGATCTTAATTTACCTTGCAGGGAGTGGGATGGTCCTTTAAAAGTCTAATTCTGGTCAATGACTGTATAAGGGTTTGCTCTAAAGTTCACTTTTTCAAATGGTCAAGGAACTCACTACAGAATGCAATACTGTATACTAGATTGAGTTTTAAGTACAGACCTAGACTTTCTTGATAATATTTCCAGAGGAGACTACTTCTTCACCAGTGATCATAGGCAAATAACATTTAAAAATGAAGTTAATGTTCATAATTTGGAGAGTCTGGAATATGTTTTGGATTTTAGAGAGAGCTAAATTTGGTGACATGAAGCTGCAACCTTGACCCATAATTGGGATAAGGTTCTATTATGTGATGATAATGTCACATGGATTTCTCCTCTTTTCAATTTAACCACCAATAAACTCTTCCTAAATACCAGTAAAACAAATTTCATGATTTTTACTAATAAAAGAAATGTATATCTTGATGAACTTAATGTTAATGAAATCGCCATAAAGGAGTGTACTGTAACAAAGTTTCTTGGTGTAATGCTAGATAAGAATTTGCAATGGAGTGATCATGTAAATTATATCGCGAAAAAGATTTCAAGGAGCATTGCTATAATGTTTAAACTTAGAAATGTAGTCCCTAAACAAGTTCTAGTAACTCTATCATACTCTTGTTCTTCCTTATATAACATACTGCACCCTTGTTTGGGGAAACTCCACTAACAACGCATTAAATGGTATCTTTGTCATCCAAAAATGAGCAATAAGGTTATTATCTGATGCTGATTTCCTTGATCACTCTAGTGCATTATTTAAAGAGCTAAACCTACTAAAGCTCAATGATATAACCAAACTAGCACATTTTATTTTTATTTACAAGTGTAAGAACAAAATCATTAATTTGCAATGGGTAAATAGATATTTGTAACTCATCAAGAAATCCACTAGTATCAGACCAGAAATAGATCAAAGCTTGTTATACCTCAATTTAGATTGTCTTCATCTCAAAAACTACCCATTTTCATTGGATTGAAACTATGGAATGACTTGCATGCCGATATAAAAAATATTGTGAATGTAAATTTGTTTAAAACCCAAGTTGAAATCCTGATTAATAATGGCATACTAACAAAAATCTAGGATTAATGTCCACTAATATTGTTTAATATTGTCCATTAATATTGTTTAATGTTGTAATACATGTTTTAACTATTAATAATACTTATTTATTTATTTATTATTAATTTATAACAACTAGCTGCTTATTTTTAATAAGAGCCCAGTAAAGCCAAAAGCTTAAGGGCCAAATTAAATAAAATAAATAGTCGAGCTTCACAATTATTCATGTCATTGTAAATTGAAAAAAAAAATTATTTATTTTATTATTATTAATAAAGGTTATTCTATTCTATTCTATTCTAATCATTTTAAACATTTAGAATTGAGTATTATCCCATTACATAAAAAGAGACTGGTGAAGTCTGTTAAACCTACATGGTGGAAGACAAACAAAAGTTCAGTAGCTTAATATTAAAAAGGAATGCATATTTCACATTTCAAGAAACAAATAGTTTGTCTGATGAAAATGCTTACAAGCTATTGAGGTGAAGCAAGAAACTTGTTAGAAAAAGTAAGCACAACTAAGAACTATACTGTAAATAGTAAACCAAATTAAATCAAACCTGAAGGAATTTATAATTATGTTATGAATAAAAAAAGTGCCATAGCTTGAGAGACTATTGATCCACTCATAGGTGAAAACAATGAACAAATTTCCAATTAATTAAAAAAATTCTTCTCTTCCATGTTTACTAATGAAAATATGAACATTTCCCTTCCAGTAATCATACTTAATGATGATCATTTAAAGCTTTACAATTTTACCATTAGTGAAACTGAAGTACTTTCAGCCATAGGTAAACTTAATCTCAATAAAACTCCAGGTCCAAATAAGCTCTACCCGAAGGTACTTAAAGAAATGAACAACTGTGCAGTAGTCTTTCCTCTTACATGTATATTTAATAAATCATTAGAATCTGGAGAAGTTCTGTTTGAATGGAAACTTGCAAACATTATGCCAATATTTAAAAAAGGGGACAAATCACTTCCGGGAAATTATCATCCCATTAATATGACCTCACGAGTTGGTAAACTCATGGAGACGATTGTTTGGGACAATAATTAATCACTCAGAAATAAATAATTTAATCAAAGTTTCTCAATACAGATTTCAATGTAATCACTCTTATCTTACTAATTTGCTCAACTTCTTTAATAACACTGTAAATACTGTATATATGATGAGAGTAAAACAGTAGACATTTTATATATTTCAATTTTCAAAAGGAGTTTGATAAAGTGCCCCATAGGAGATTATTAGCTAAACTTCAGTCTCACGGAATTGATGGTAATATTCTCAAATGGATTGAAAATTGGCTTAGTGAGCATAAACAAAGAGTGGTCATTAATGGCAAAGTGTGTAACTGGAGAAGTGTAACTATTAGCATACCTCAGGGATCAGTTCTTTTTATTATTTATATCAATGATATTGACACAGGAATTAACAGTATAATTTCAAAATTTCAAAATTTGCAGAGGACATCAAACTAAAGGAACAAAATTAGTGGCAGAACATTTGCAGATTCAAGAAGATATTAATAAATCACTTGAGTGGGCAGAAATTTGGAAAAGGAACTTTAATATCAACAAGTGTAAAATGGTGTAAATCAGTGGAAACAATGTTAAAGAAATGTAGTCTATGTGTGATAAGATAATAATGAGTGTTACAGAAGAGAAAGATTTAGGTATTTATTGTTGCTGACACCCTTAAAATGAGTAAGTAATATATCAAAGCAGTTAGAAAAGCAAATAGAATCTTAGGATTTATTGGTAGATCACTTAAATTTAAGTCAGAGAAAACAATGCTAACATTATATAATTCCTTAGTATATTGTGTTTAGTTCTGGTCCCCATATTTATGACAGAACATAGAATGGAGAGTGCAACAATGTGCTACTAAGATGATTCCTAGACTTAAACAAATCATACAATGCCCATTTAGAAATGTTAAATTTATTCTCACTTGCGAAAAGGCATATTCAAGGAGATTTAATCCAGGTGTTTAAAATGATTAAAGGTTTTGATAATGTCAATGCTGAAAAATATTTCACCTTCAGAAATGCAGATGGAACTCATGGTAATGGTTTCAAATTAATGTGTAAACAATGTAATTCTAATGAAGCGAAACACTTTTTCTTCAATCGTATAGTTAGTCTGTGGAATGGAATGTCAGCCAGAGTAGTTCAAAGTGATTGAGTCCTTTAAAAAAGATACTAGATGCTTATCTTGCCTTAAACCTCAAGCTGGAAGCATTTGTTGGCACACAAAAGTATTGTAGAGTTTTCACTCGTATTCCATCCTCTTTAACTTTAAAACTTTTGCTTTGCTTTCAAACTTTTACTGGTCTTTAAAATTTTCTTACATCTTTTAACCTTCTTTCTCAGACAGACAGACTTGTAGGGACCAACCAGTCTGTTACTGTTTGGTGTCCTTTGTGTGTGTATATATATATATATTAGTGTGGACCAAAATGGGGGGTAAATTATAAAGTTGAAGAAATCCTTGTTCCACATTAACGCTCTTGTTCCTTTGGACCAGATAGACATGTCAGCAAAATTTTGGTCAAATATGAGAATATTTAGGGGTCCCGAGATTTAATGACTTATAAAAATTTTCCAATGAATAGGCGTGCTTAGAACATCAATGATCAACTCAACTCTTGAGTTGCAACTTATGAAAAAATTTCTTCTTATTTAACAAATTTTTGGTGTTAATAGAGTACAAAAACAATCTTAGATCATTATTTCAGAGAAAATTATTAATAAGGAAAACAAAAATTTTGGATAAAATATATTATCCTTAATTGGTCAACTCTAAATTAAAGGCTTTGCCTAATTGGCTTGAACCCTTTAGTTATCCTTTTTATCTCCTAATTTAACTGGTTTATTTTACTATTTCAGAAATTTAATTTTTTAAACCAAAAATGGCTACTCATTCTAAAACTAAAGTTTGGCTCATTGGCCATTTATATAAAGATATACTTTGTTGCCGCTTACCTACAAAACTGCAAGTTTTGCAAAAATATTTCTTCCATCAAAAAGAGGAAAAATTAGGACGAAGAAGATCCATTAATCTTTGCTTAGATGAAGTGATGACCTACTGGGAGAAAGCCAGGATTCCCACAATGCGTAGAGACAGTGCCATCCGAAAGATTGACTCTAATAAGCTGTTATGATAAATTGATGAAAAACAGAAAAAGGTCCGAGGAAAAATGCCGTATTGAAGAAGCTATGTTTAAAGATGAAATTAAGGCTGAAATTCTTGATATTGGTCACTCTAGTGCCCTTTTGATGATGTCAAATGAAGAAGACAAACTTTTCTACTTAAGCCAGCAAGAAGATCCTACACAAAGTAGCATGGGTACAGTAGACCAAATTCTTGCAAAAAGAGAGAAAAGAAGGCTTCATCGTGAAGAATTAGAGTGTGAAAGAGCCCTCAAAGAGCAGAAGCGATCTAAAAGATCATTCTTGCCTGCCAATAGAGATGATTTCACATCGTCATCATCATCAACTAATGACGACAACCTTGAAATGAATTTTCAAGGTCCCTCTGAAGAGCAATTTAAAAAGAAAATGTTGGCTCCTAAAAAGTCAAAGCCTATTGACAAAAATGTTGTAGCAGCCTATGATAGAATGAATCTTTCCAATCGAGATGCAGCTCTGTCTTATGCTGTTGTTGCTCAGTCTTTGGGCCATAATTTGGAAAACATTAGTGTCAAAATCTACTATGCTTCGAACTCGTCAAAAGTTACGCAAAGAAATAGCAACAGAATATCAAGAGCAAGCATTTCGTCCTGGAGAGCCTTTAGTTCTTCATTGGGATGGAAAAATGCTCCCAGAGATATCAGGTTAGTTTTTTTGTCTGATTAATTTAGCATATTTATATTTTATCTCTCAGGTGAAAAACTTAGTTGTGGGTCTGGTTTTCACACCTAGGCAATGTGTTATTATCTGGTTGGTTTTAATTAAACATTTTGATAGCTAAATTTCTATTTAATTAGGTTACATTTCACTGTCTGAAGCTAGTTTTCACAATCTACACCATTTTACCTTCAAATTAAAATAACTCAAGTTCAAATTAAAATAAGTCAAGTTTAATTTAAAATAAATCGTTTAATTTAAAATAAGTCGTTTAATTTAAAATAACTCGTTTAATTTAAAATTATATATTATATATATATAAATTATAATATATATAAATATATTAAATATAAAATAAAATATTAAATATATAATATAATATATATAAAATAAAATATTAAAAATAAATATATATAAATTATATATAAATTATATATTTTAACTTTTTCTTGCAGGCGAAGGAAGAACGGAAAGGATTGCAGTGTTAGTCAGTGGGAATGGTGAAGAGAAATTGCTGGGAATTCCTAAAGTCACTGCTGGCACGGGTACGGAGATGGCTCGTGTTTGCATTTCTCTCCTGCAAGAACATGATATGACCCAGAGAATTATTGGGCTGTCATTTGACACAACAGCATCCAATACCGGAATCCATGCTGGAGCTTGCACTAAAATTGAACAAGAACTTGGAAAAGAGTTTTTATATTTAGCCTGCAGACACCATATTTATGAGATTGTCCTATCTCAAGTCTTCCTGACTTCTATGGGCCATTCCTCTGAACTTGATATTCCAATCTTCAAAAGATTCAAAACTCAATGGGATTTTATGGATTATTCTCAAATCACAACTGCTGTTGATTCCCAAAGCTGCAGAATAATTGAGAGAGTTCAAGATTTTAAAAATCAAACAGTCTTAATCATGAAGGAGGCACTCAACTCTAAACAGCCAAGAGATGATTATAAAGAATTTCTTCAACTTGTTCTCTTGTTTTTTGGAGAAGAAAGCATTTCTAATACTCCCTTGAAGAGACCTGGAGCGTACCATCATGCAAGATGGATGGCAAAAGGAATTTATGCATTTAAGCTTTTTCTTCTCCAAAATCAATTTAAGATGACTAAAAAAGAACTTGATGCAATAACAGAAATTTGTTTATTTGTTGCATTGGTATACGCAAAATCTTGGGCAAAAGCTTCTCAACCAGAGGAAGCCCCAAATGTTGATCTTAAATTTTTGCAAGATCTTGCAATAATGGAGGAAAATTCTTTGATATCAAGTGTTATCAAGCAAGCCCAAAATGTCATTAAATGACATCTGTGGTACCTCTCAGAAACACTTGTTGGATTAAGCTTCTTTGACAAAAGCATATCCCTTGAAGAAAAGGAGCAAATGCGAAATAATATCAAAATGCCTCCAAGAAATAAGGGACTGAAACGTTTAGAAGCAAAGGTAACCCTAGCTTCTTTTAAAGAAAAAGGATTTCTGATTTTGTTACTTCAAGGACTAAATCTCTTTTTGATGCTCTACATCTCAATTCTCTCTTCACTGAAAATTCTGCATCAACATGGGGAATAGATCCTGAGTACCAAAGAGGCTGTGCTAGAGTTTGTGCCCTTAGAGTGACAAATGACACAGCTGAGCGGGGTGTTGCAATGATTCAAAAATTTAATCAAGCAGTGACAACTAAAGAAGAGGACAAACAATACCTGCTCAAAACAGTTTTCAAGAATCGTAAAGAATTTCCAACAAAAAATAAAGCAGAACTTATGAAAATGAGGAAAAACTAATTTTTTCAGCATTAAAAGGAAAAGTGCAATTTTCTCGGGACCCCTATAACTTGACGTAGAGGTTTCAAATTTTGTAATTTGATTAAGGTAAGCAAAAGGAATAACATTACTCATGTGGAACAAAGATTTTTAAACCTTCATTTTTTTGGTCCACACTAATATATATATATATATATGTATTTTTTTTATGCAGGCCAAGGGCAAGTGCCTGCAAAAATGTCCCCCACCCATAGAGGAACAACAGAGCCAAAATCAAGGTCCAGGGTTTGAGATGCTTGGACATTGTGCATTT
>JAJOZX010001216.1:602500-780000 GCA_023014485.1 Bathynomus jamesi | reverse complement strand
CATTCTAAAATATTTCTTTCTATTATATCTGTTTTCAACAAGCGCTTTAGAACTATCCCACTTGATGCTATGATTACATCTATACATATGGTTAAACAAAGCATTGGAATTATTAGCTGTTCTACAGGAATATTTATGCTGTTTTACCCTAATATCTAACATTTTACCCATTTGGCTTATATACACTGAGTTACATTGTGTACATCCAATCAAATACACACAACCAACAACATTTTCCAGGCTATTCTTTATTAGGCGTGATTTAACAGTATTATTATACTTAAAGACTACATTGATGCCAATTGCTTTAAGTAAAGTCGGAAGATATTGAAAATTAACATGGTAAGGTAGGCTAAGGATATTTTTACACTCAAATTCCTTTACAGTTACATTATAATACGTATTCTTGGCTTTCCTAAGACAGTTATCTAAAAATGAAATTGGATAACATAATTTAGTACCACAGTGGGAGAAGGGGATAAGTGACAAAATTGGCACAATGCATTTTCTGTTTGAAAAGACAGCTTATTCTTCCCTCTATCACCTCCAAATTGGCAGATATCCCATTTTCTGACTGGAAACAGCACAATAAACTCAGTGCTGCAGGATGTCACAATTTGAGGAGTGAGTAAACATTAAATTTTGTGTATGACTGGGCAAGACATTCTCACAAACTTACATGATCAGGGAAGCTTACATGGATGAGGCCTTGTGTCAGAATGCAGTGTACAAATGGTTTAGGCATTTCAAAGATGGCTGACAATCCCTGGAAGATGACCCACAGGAGGAAAGGTCAGCAGTAGCTTGTAATGAGGAGACCATTGCCCATGTTTGCAAGATCATCCAACAGGACCATAGATGAACTATTGAAGAAGTTGCTGAAATCATTGGTGTGTCACATGGCATATGGCATTAAATTCTGCAAAATGACCTCAACATGCATCATGTACTATGTAGCCACATTGTCCCATGAAATCTCAGAGGATCAGTGTGAAGAATAGTTCCTCATCAGTGGGGACATGATTGACAGGGTTGATTATGATCCAGGTATTCTGAACAGGGTTATCACAGGCAATGAAACATGGTGCTACTTTTTTGATCCACAATCCAAACATCAGGCCTCATACTGGAAGTTACCTTTATCACCCAGAAAGCAGTCATTTCATACACACTGCTTAAAGGAGGTGGTGATGCTGGAGGTGTTCTTCAATATCTAGGGCATCATTCACCAGGAGTTCATACTGGAAGGGCATAATGTCTAGATCATGTACAGACATCCCTCACTGTCTGCAAGAAGCTATCTGCCATAAACACCCACATTTTTGGGAATCTGGAAACTGGCTGTGCCACCATGACAATGCACTAGCTCACTAGTCTCTTTTGTTACAGGAGTATCTAACCAAGAATGCCATCACTGTGGTTTCACAACCTCCCTACTCTCCAGATCTCACCCCTGCTGACTGCTACCTGTTTCCAAGAATGAAAGCCCTCTTGAAGGTATGCAGGTTCCAGTCAGCAGATAAAGTGAAAGAAGCTACAACAGCAACACTTAAGGAGGTTCCAGAAAAAGGCCTGCAGGAGTGCTTCCAGCAGTGGTACAGCCACTGGCAGAAATGTGTGACAGCAGAAGGGAACTAATTCAAAGGCAGTGTGCAGTAAAACCCACCATGATGACAAGCAAAAAGTTCACAAACTTTTTGACTCTACCTTATATATTAACCCTTTCATGCTATAGGAGCTCAAATGCGACCATCAAAGTTTACGATTATTTTATTCCTGATGGAAATATAACACGTTTTGCTTTGGCATGAAAAGTAAACGTAAATCAGGCATGAAAGGGTTAAAACAAATAAAAATGGAGAGATTAGCAAAAGGCTAACAAGCACTAATAAAAGGCAAAAGACATTTTAACAAGATAATGTCAATCTTATACATTCCCAAACTATTATTGAAATTATTTTTAAAAAGGATGAAACCACATTGTAGAATATTCCTTTCAATTATATCTTTGTTTTTAATGAGAACTTTAGAACTCACCCATTTAATATTACAGTATGACTACATCTATACACATGGAAACAATGCATTAGAGTTATTTGCTGTTCTACACACACATTTATGTTGTTTTACCCTGATATCAAAGGCTTCTTCCATTTCACCGATATAAACTGAGTTACATTCTGTACATTTGATCAAATACATACAGTCAAACAGCACTCTCCAAGCTATTCTTTAAGGGGCATTCCAGGACAAATCACCCAAAAATTAAAAAATTTGTCACCACTCCAACCCAGATTTTGATGAAAATTGACATACAGGGTTCTTCCAGGTGCTGATTTCACTGGTTCAAATAAAAAAGTTCTATGACCCATAGTTTTTGAGATATGGGCCCCAAAAATCTTGGGGCCCCACTTTACCACCTAACTTTAATGGGCAATAACTCCCAAACATCTTGTCGTAGACCTATAAAACTATATATTTTTAGAATCAGCATGAATAGTTCTATTAAATGATACCACATTCAAATGTGTAGAACAATAATGAAAATCCCCCCCCCTTTTTATTTTTGACCCCCACCCCTCCTAGACAGTGAAATTGAAAAAAAAAATGTTCATTTATTAAACTTCCATTAATTGTTAAAAGATACAAACAATAAAAAACGTGGGTATCAAGTTGCAAGATATTTCAAAAATTATTAAAAAAATATGTACATTGTGAAATTTTGACATTTTTATGCAGATTAATATAGAGAACTACAAATGATATATTTACATCCTATGTATAACTCATATTCACGCACTCTCTCTCTCTCAAATGTTTGTTAATTATGCTTATTTTTATTACAGATGTGCTTATTTTGAGTCAAATCATATCTTATTTTTGAGATTTACAATTGTGTATTTTTAGTAATGAAAAATGGTTAGATACTGTGATGATCCTTTACAAAAACATAAGAAAAAGATACACAAGGACATAAGAACCATCAGCTAATCACTTTATGATCGATGTAAATGGAAACTATAAAGGAATACCGTACTATGTAGCAACTGTAGAAAATTATTGACCCAGAGACCAGAGTTGCTATCAACATCACAAAGTGAAGAGTCTGATCAGTCTTCTGAGAATGTTATTTCAGAAAGTGATGAATATGATCCAAGTATATCAAGTAATGCCAAAGAAGAGGTTTCTCAAGTTCTAGAAAGTCTTGCTGTGACTCCAGTGAAGAAGCGCAAGTACTTAATAATAGGTACTTTTTACATTTATAATTTTTTATTTATATTATTTATTTATAATGCATTTACTTTCAAGACAGTTTTTCCACAACGTATTATTTAGTATTGTCCATATATATCAAATGGAGTCAAATATTTATTAATTAAAAAATTTCAGATGGTTTGGGTTCCTCAAGAAAAGAAGCAAAAGCTATTCAAACAATAGAAAAAGCATGTCGTTCTTTAAAATGAAAGCTAGAAACAAGTTTAGAAATTGAGATCCCAAGCCCATCAAAAGCTACAAAGTTGGATCATGAAACTAAAAGGTATGAATTTTAAAATGATACACTATCATTAAGTAGGAGTATACCTAAACTAAAACTGAAGCATAAAAACAAAATGTAGGTATTCACCTCTGATAGTAGAAACTAGAAGCACAACTCCCTAAAGATTGGAGATCAATGAGGGCCCATTAAGTCATTTGGAATACACCTGGTCACAAACTAAAATGATACAGGGTTTTGATAATATTTGGCCACAAAATAATTTTTGGCTTAATTTGACTATCTCAAAGAAGGCTCATTTTGTTACACTTGAAATCAATATTATAATCCAAAAAATTTAATACGCACATGTAATGTTTTGTTTATAGCTATTATACATTCATGAATTTGTTTCAGGTCAATGATTCATCTCATGAATGAACTGGTTGAAGCTTTCCATTCTACTGACAGTTATGAGAGGAAACTCAAAATATTGACATTATCTCCATTTACCATATCAAAAACTATAAATCTATTTCAGACAACTGAATATTTAGTTAAGAAAAGCAGAAATATAAAACAAAGACTTGGAATTATTCCTGAAATTGAACCCATGTCAAAAGGAAAAGTAATAACTAAAGGTACTAAAGATTCTGTTCAGAAATTTTTCAAATCAGATGAAATTAGTCGTTTGTGCCCAGGTACAAAAGACTGCCTGAGTATCAGAAATGAAAGTGGGTATAAAGAATCTGTGCAGAAAAGACTGGTGTTAATGAATCTGAAAGAAGCTTTTAGTCTCTATAAAAATAATCCAGATAGTCCCCAAATTGGCTTCTCTAGTTTTGCCAGCCTTCGCCCCAGACATTATGTTTTAGCTGGAGCTGTTGGTACCCATTCTGTGTATGTGTGTATGTACATACCACCAGAATGCCAAAATACAATTCTCAGCTTTGGGTATCAAAGGGTTGGAATACACAACTCTTATGGAGAAAGCAGTGTGTGATGTCAACAACAGGAATTGCATGATGCAAATATGTAATCTCTGTCCAAAAGAACAAGGTATTAAGAATTTTTTGCTCACTTTTCAAAGTGTATGTGAGGAAATAAAATAAAAACAATGGGTTACTACAGATCAATGCAATATGGTTGAAAAAACAGAATCTGTAGATGATTTTATAAATTCATTAAGCACAAAAATTTTCAAATTGACACATCATCATTTTATAGTAAAGAATCAGTCATTTCTAAAAAATGTGAAGAATAATTTAAATAGCCATACAGCTGTGGTTCTTGGTGACTTTTCAGAAAACTACTCATTTGTAGTACAGGATGCAGCCCAAGGTTTTCATTGGGAAAATACCCAATGCACAGTGCATCCCTTTGTGTTATATTATAAGAAACCAGAAAGTAATGAAATAAAACATTCAAGTTATTGTTTTTTATCTCCAAATACAAAACATAACACTACAATGGTTTACACTTTTTTAAATACACTCATACCTATTATTAGAAAATTCCACCTTCATATCAAAAAATTATATTATTTTACTGACAGATGTGCAGGACAATTATAAAAATCATTTCAACTTTGTCAACATTTGTAAACATGAAGATTTTGGGCTGGAATGTGAGTGGCATTTCTTTGCCACAAGCCATGGTAAGAGCGCTTGTGATGGAATTGGGGGTACAGTGAAAAGATCTGTAGCCAGAGCGAGTATGCAGAGAACATCCGCAAATCAAATATTAACACCAGAAGACATGTTTGAATTTTGTTCAAACAATATAAGTGACAGCATAAAATTTTTTTTAATAAATTCTGAAGAAATTGAAGCTATGAAAAAATTTTTAAATGACAAATATGAAAAAAGTATGCGGCTAACAGGAACACAAAAATTCCACAGATTTGTACCTATTAATGCAAATAACATAAAAGCATGAAAATAAAAACCCACTATAATAGACAGAGTGGGTTTTTATTTTCATATTTTGACCTTCACATAGAAAAAAGTGAGGTTTTTTGCGTTTAACACAAAAGCATTTGAATTTTCTTCTGATGAAGTTGGTGAAGTGAGAATTATAAGCAAAGCTTTTCTGGGTGAAGATAATGTTGAAGTTAATCCGAAAATAGGAGAGTACATAATTTGTACTTACAATGATCAGAAATGGTTGGGATTTGTACATTCCTATAATGAGGAATTTGATGACTTTGAGGTTAGCTTTTTGCACCCATCAGGATATAGTGTTTACTATTACTTTCCACAAATCAGAGATACATGCCACATATCAAGAGATAAAATTTTAGGTTTATTAAGCACACCAACTTTAAAGCCAGGAACAATGCGTATTCAATATGTTTTCCCAGAAAATGAGTTGAAAAAACTCATGTAATTATGAATCAACTTGATGTAGTGTGT
This sequence comes from Bathynomus jamesi, assembly GCA_023014485.1. Classification (NCBI taxonomy): domain Eukaryota; kingdom Metazoa; phylum Arthropoda; class Malacostraca; order Isopoda; family Cirolanidae; genus Bathynomus; species Bathynomus jamesi. The sequence goes on along the minus strand of JAJOZX010001216.1, from coordinate 774,111 downwards.
GTTCAATTTGTATTTTTGCTGTTTATTTTCATTCATGTGAATATATCATTTGTAGTTCTCTATTTTAGTTTGCGGCGTAAAAATGTCAATTTCATAATGTACATATTTTTTTCAATAATTTTTAAAGTATCTTACAACTTGATACCCACATTTTTTATTGTTTCTATCTTTTAACAATTAATGGAAGTTTAATAAATGAAATTTTTTTTTTTGCAGTATGTCCCACAAAAAAGTACACCCAACTTTAGATTGTACTAACTCCTCCAAAAATTGAGATATTTTGGATCTGTTTGTTCTTTGTTAACGTTCAAATTTATTCATGTTTAAACGAATTAGTGTTTAAGCATCTGCTTTTAACTGAAGGGTACAAAAAAATAGATTGCGCAAAATTGGTCAATGAAAAAATAATGTGGGTGTTATCGATGTAATGAAAAGACAAATACATAATAGATAATTTAAAATAATTTTAATAAGATACAAAGCAGATTTTTCTTTATTCCTTATTACAAAAGTTATGCTTAGTTTCATTTTCTTTCAACATGACCGCCATTCCTATCGATACAAATCTGGAGTCAAGCTCTCATCTTCCCCATCACTCTTTTGATAAGATCTGGATTGTCTTTTAACAAGTTGATTTCAGCTGTGATGCGAGTCCTCAAATCATCTAAATTGATAGGTTGTGATGCAAATACTCTATTTTTCAAATGACCCCATAAAAAGTAATCATACAGGATCAAGTCAGGGCTTCTGGGATGCCATTCAATGTCATGGCCTGTAGCAATTACTCTTTGGTGGAAGACTTCCTGCAAGCGTTCCTTCACAATAATGCTCCTGTGAGCAGGAGCTCCGTCTTGCACCCACCAAATACGATTAAATCGGTTTCCATAAGCCTTATGGAAACTGATTTAATCATATTTGGTGGGTGCAAGACGGAGCTCCTGCTCACAGGAGCGTTATTGTGAAGGAACGCTTGCAGGAAGTCTTCCACCAAAGAGTAATTGCTACAGGCCATGACATTGAATGGCCTCCCAGAAGCCCTGACTTGATCCTGTGTGATTACTTTTTATGGGGTCATTTGAAAAATAGAGTATTTGCATCACAACCTATCAATTTAGATGATTTGAGGACTCGCATCACAGCTGAAATCAACTTGTTAAAAGACAATCCAGATCTTATCAAAAGAGTGATGGGGAAGATGAGAGCTCGACTCCAGATTTGTATCGATAGGAATGGCAGTCATGTTGAAAGAAAATGAAACTAAGCATAACTTTTGTAATAAGGAATAAAGAAAAATCTGCTTTGTATCTTATTAAAATTGTTAAAGTATCTATTATTATGTATTTGTCCTTTCATTACATCGATAGCGCGCACATTATTTTTTCATTGACCAATTTTGCGCAATCCATTTTTTTGTACCCTTCAGTTAAAAGCAGATGCTTAAACACTAATTCGTTTAAACATGAATAAATTTGAACGTTAACAAAGAATAATTTGCTCTATTAAATCAAACAAACAGATCCAAAATATATCGATTTTTGGAGGAGTTAGTACATTCTAAAGTTGGGTGTGCTTTTTTGTGGGACATACTGTATAGTTTTATAGGTCTACAACAAGATGTTTGGGAGTTATTGCCCATTAAAGTTAGGTGGTAAAGTGGGGGGTCCATATCTCAAAAACTATGGATTATAGAACTTTTTTATTTGAATCAGTGAAATCAGCACCTGGAAGAACCTCATATGTCAATTTTCATCAAAATCCGAGTCGGAGTGGTGACATGCATTGTGTGATCTCTCCTGGAATGCCCCTTAAAAGGCAAGATTTAACTGTATTATTATACTTAAAGACTACATTGATGCCAATTGTTTTAAGTAAGGTATTTAAATTTAAAATTTATATTTAATATTTACATGGTAAGGTAGGCTAAGGATATTTTTATGATAAAATTCATTTACAATTACACTATTATAATACCTATTCTTAGCTTTCTTAAGACAGGTTTTTCTTTTTCCTTGTGGGTTTGCATCATTCTTTCATTTGTGTTTAAGTGTGAAATTCATCCATTACCTATATATATATATATATATATATATATATATATATATATATATATATACAGGGTATCCCAAAAAAATGTATACACACTTTAACAGCTGATAGCTCAATTGATGTTTCTTTCTTTCCAAGTTAAACCCATTAGAATTAATAATGGCAGTCAGACTAAGTTTTGAACAAAGGAAATTCATTCTAAAATGCTACTGGAAGTATGAAAACGCAGTTAAAGTGCAAAGACAGTTTAGGAGGGAGTTTCAAACAGATCCACCAACGCAACTTACCATCACTCGAATTAGAGATAAGTTTGAAGCCGATGGAACTGTTCAGAATGTCCACAAGAAGCGTTCCGGAAGACCACGGACATCGACAAGCCCCACAAAGCAAGAAAGAGTACTGGAAACGTATCACCAAAGTCCAAGAAAATCTGTGCGGCAAGCGAGTCGTGAGGTAGGAATTTCAGAATCGTCTGTCCAACGCATTTTGAAGCGCTGTCAATGGAAAAGTTACATTCCAAGATTAGTCCATGCTATTAATGAAGATGATCCGGACCGAAGAGTGGAGTATTGCGAGTGGTACTTGGCACGATGTGGATGTGGATTGGACGAAGGGGTTTCGTAGAATACCCTCCGCGTTCACCAGACCTCACACCACTAGACTTTTTTTATATGGATACTTAAAAGACAAAGTCTACGCTATAAAACCTGCAACAGTCGCTGAATTGAGAGCAGCCATTGAACGAGAATGCGCACAAATACCAAACGAAATGTTTCGTGATGTTTGCGATTCCATTGCTTCGCGTTATCAGCAGTGCCTGGACCAGAACAGACGTCAGTTTGAAAACAGGCATTGACAAAACAATTAAATAATGTCTGTAGATTCTATTACATTTTGAAAATGAAATGTATTTTAATAAACACTGCCTTTATAATTATTTAAAGTGTGTATACATTTTTTTGGGACACCCTGTATACAGAGGGTGATCAAATTATTAGAGCCACCCCTTGAAAAACACATTTTCATTATAATATGGTGTTTTTAGTTTATATAATAACCTTTTAAGTATGCAGACAGTATTCCAAATTGCTAACACATGTAGTGTTCTCTACCTGAATAACAGAAATTGGGGATAGGGGTTAATTTGGGGAGTAGGGGTAGGGAGTAATGTGAAAAGTGGGTTCAGTAGTGTTTCAGCTGTGAAGGTAGAAGGTTGTGTCAAGTGGTCAGGTGCGTTAAGTGTATGTTAAGTTAATGATAAGTTATTATATTTAAACCATTGTACTTGGAATATGCACTCATACACCCATATGATATTGTTTCTCAGCAATGTATTGTGATTCTTTTCATTAAATTAGTGTTTCTTTACAGGAATAACTTTTATGTACTGTAGGCCACCCAACATGGGTAAGAAATGTGATCTATCTCCAAAGAAGAAAGGTAGAATGCTCTCGCTGCTGACTGCAACTGATTATTCTCACAGAAAAATAGCCTGAGAACTGAATGTGTCACGTGCGAGTGTTGACAGGATCGCATCAAAAATTAAAGTTGAAGGGGATAATCCAGAGCTGACTCCAAAGAGAAAGGGTAAATGTGGTCAGAAAAGGATAACTACACCTAGAGCCAACAGATGCATTGAAAAGAAAATAGTAAATAATAGGAGAAGCACTACTAACAAACTTAAATTGGAGCTGGAGAAGGAAAACATCAATACTTCGACAATGACCTTAAGGCGTGCCAGGGAATTTGGATTGAGTAGTCGCTGGCCAAGGGAAAACGCCAAAATTGACTCCAACAATGATAAAAAAAATGCTTAAAGTGGGCTAAATACTACTCAAAGTTCACTGTAGATGACTGGAAATCAGTAAGTCACAATATTTTAGTGATCTTGTATGCTTATTTTGAGTAAAATGTATTATTTTGATATTTGTATGACAAGGCACATTTCATTTTGGTTGCAATCATTTCTTTCTCTTTTCATTTGCAGGTGTGTTTCAGTGATGAATCCACATTCCTAGTCATGTCTGATAAATCACAGTACGTTAGGTGATGTGTTGGTGAAGAATATCATCCAGACTGTCGTAAGTACAGTTAAGCATCCAACATGTGTCATGATATGGGCAGTGATAAGCGGTAAAGGTACTGGACAAATTTACATTGTTGAGGGTACTATGAGGCAGGACCAATACAGAAAGGTTTTGGAAACAAGACTTATTCCACAGATCGCTGACTGGTTTCCAAATGGTGAGCCATTCCATTTTATGCAAGATTCAGCCCCATGCCACACTGCAAAGTCAGTCAAAAGTTTTCTGGCTGCAAAGAATATTCCTCTTGTAGATTGACCAGAAATTCTCCGGATATGAACCCTATTGAAAACCTATGGGAAATAGTAAAGCGTAGACTGAAAGGTGAGGAAATAACAACTCGAATACAGTTAATAGAATGAATAATTGCCATTTGGAACTGTGATCCTGAGATACAGGCCAGCTGCAAAGCCTGTAGAGAGAGTATGCCTAGATGGGTTGCTGCCTTAATTAAGGCCAAAGGAGGACCCACTAAGTACTAAATGTGTTTAATATGACTGTAGTGTGTATATAAATATATTCTGAAATAAAATAAGTGTTTAAATTAGCCAAATTTTACTATTATTAGCATTAGAAATAAACTTATACAAGAAACATTATTTTTTACGTAGTGGCTCTAATAATTTGATCACCCATATATATATGTGTGTGTGTGTGTGTGTGTGTGTGTGTGTGTGTGTGTGTGTGTGTGTGTGTGTGTGTGCCTCGGTGGTGTAGTGGTTAGCATTGCTAACTATGAATCCATTGGGCCTGAGATCAAGACCCAATGATGGCAGCCAGCACACAGAAAAACCCAGCTGTTCATCCTTCCACACAATAAAGAAAATGGTTGATAGGTAAATGGGTACCTTGGGTGGCCTAGTGGTTAAGACACTGAGCTGCTGGGAAGAGCTGGGAAGAGCTGGGAAGAGCTCCCCAATTTCTTTCTGCTGAGGGAGACCTTGAGGTGGCAGATCGGATGCACACATTCAAGGAGAAAGTTGCAGAGTTTGTGCATGAACAGTTGAGATCTCAGCAGCCTCGCGATGATTACCGTGAATTCCTGGAACTCGTACTGCTATTTCTCGGAATAAATCTACCACGGGGAAATCATATTCAAACTCCGGGTGCCCTCCACAGGGCACGGTGGATGGCAAAATGCATCTATGCATTTAAGATCTTCTTGTACCATCACCAGTTGCGGAACTTGGGGAAACTCACGGACCAGGAGCTCCAGGGTGTTACTGACTTCTGCCTCTTTGTTGCAGAGATTTACGTTAAAGTTTGGTTCAATGCCCCGGTAGTCAGATATGCTCCGCGGTTGGACTTGGAGCTGATACAAAAGCTGGTGCAGTACAGACAAGTTAACCTATGCGTGGCAGAGGCCACTTTGAAAGGGATCACTAGCCATCTTTGGTACTTAAGTGAAAAGTTGGTCGCTTTGGCCTTTTTTGATGAATATCTCAGCAGCGCAGTGAAAAGAGGCATGGTTGAGGCACTCAAAAATTAAGAAAGGAAGAGTCCTTCGCCTCGTATGACAATTGATGTGGGAGATGCTGAACATCTTTCTTTGGCAGCCTTTGTCACGAAGAACACATTGGCCTTCTTCCACCTGCTCCAGCTTCCCACATCCTTCCTCTCCAAGGATCCGGAGCAGTGGGAAGATGAAGATTTTCAACAAGCGAAACAGCGCGTCTCTGCCATCAGTGTTGTCAATGATCCCGCAGAAAGAGGAGTTGCCCTAATGAAAGATTTTAACGCTGTGCTGACCACACAGGAGGATCAACAGCAATACGTTCTTCAGGTTGTGGAGCAGCACCAGAAGATGTTCCCTGATGCCAATAAATCCACGTTCATTCAAAGCCAGAAAAATTAGGCATAATTGTAATCTATCAGATCACTACAAGCTATTGCAGTCCTATTTGAGGTTGTTTGAGTCTTATCAGAATCGTTCTTTTCAGTTTTTTGTTTTGTATAACTTTGAAGCTCACTCGAACACTCATTTCCAATAGCCTAGAGCACAAAGTTCTTTGTGTCTTGTACCACCACTTAAAATAAGATTAGGAACTTGAAATTTGGCAGAATTTGTTTTTTCAATAAACCGAATAAAATGAGCACCCGTACATTTTAAATTTTGCGACTTCATTTTTTATTGCCACCCTAGTGTAGGTGTTCTATTGGTGTTGTTTGAGTGCATCCTGTAATGATACAAAGTGCATTGTTTTGTATTGTCTGTAAGGTGTTTATGTGTGTGCTTGTGATAATGGGTGCCCAACATGGGTTAGCATAGTCCATAACTGAGCGAATATATTGTTTGTATATGAGTGATGTTGTTTCCTGCTGGCATCCAAACTTTGAGCCTGTAAGTGCCCTAAGCATGTTAAGTCTTGACGTACATTTGTTTTTAATGTCCTGAATGTGGTTTGCAAAAGATAATGATGTGTTGTATGTGACCCCAAGTATTTTGGTCCTGTGAGTGTGTGGAATGTTGTTGTTGTTTAGTGTAAACTGTGGAGTTATCTGGTGTTCTTTTGTATTGCTTGTAAGCAAGGTGATGTTTGATTTTGTGGGTGCTACTTTGAGTCTATTGTGTGTGAGCCAGTCTTGTATACTGTTTATGTATGTTTGTAGGTTATTTGTAGTGGTGTCGATGTTGTTGTGGGTGGATGTTAGTGTGATGTCATCTGCATATGATGATAAGGTAAGCTTGTTATCTATGGGTGTTGGAATGTCATGCATGTATAAGTTGAACAGTGCTGGTGAGAGAACAGAGCCTTGAGGACCCCGTTCAGAAAAAAACTTGTTTTTGGATGACTTGCCTTGCCATTAAATGTGACATGTGAGTATCTTCCTGATAGATAGTCGCTCAGCCATCTTTTAGTGTTATTGTGCATGTTTGTGTTGAGTATTTTGTTTATGAGAGGGAAGCATGGGATAGCATCAAATGCTTTACTGATGTCTATTGTTGCTAATAGTGTACATTGAGCTGGTCATCTGGAGTTGATGCCATCCATGATGTGCTGCGTGAGGTTAGTGAGTAATGTCATGGTTGAGTGGTGAGGTCTGTCTGAATCCATGTTGAGTAGGCGATAGTGGTATGTGTGGGTTGGTGATTTGTAAGATTAGTCTTTCTGTTACTTTGGAAGGTGTGCACTGTGCATAGTAAAGTAATGGGTCTATAGGAAGCGGGTTCTGTTGGATTTTTGTTTGGTTTGAGTAGTGTAATAATTTTACCTTGTTTCCACACGTCAGGAATAATACAGTGTTGGTATGAATATGTGCTGATATTTGTGAGAGCTAGTATTCCCTGTGGGCCCCAAGTGTTTAAGGTGTATGTTAGATATGTTGTCTGGTCCAGTAGCCTTCAAATTCTTAATGTTTTTGATGATCTTGGTGGTCTGGTCTGTATTGAAGGGTGTAATGGTTGTGTCGAGTCTGTAGGTTTTCTTGTGTCTGGCTGTTTGTCTGTCTGCATGTTTCTGGTTGTTGTCTCTGTTTAAGTGACTTATCTTTGCGTAGTGATTAACTAGAATGTTAGCTTGTTGTGTATATGTTGGGATATTATTTTGGCTGTGACAGATAGCCGCATGTGAGGTGTGAATGCCACTGTTTGAGTGGGTAATACTGTTTATAGTCTTGTATAGCCTGGATGTATCTGTGGAGTGGTTTAGTGTTGTTATGAATTCCCTGAATGTTTCTGTTTGTTTTTCTTTGAGTTTGTTGTTTATTTCTGTGCTGAGCTGTTGTATCTGCTTTTTTATGGTTTCTGTGTGTGGTGTTTGTGTGTTATGTTTGAGATTGTTACATTGCCTTATGAGATGGGCTATTTCTCTATTGTAATTTGGGTTGTATTTCCTAATGTTACCCTTGGGTATGTATTTGTTTGCATTATTGATGATCTGATTAAATGTCTTGAGTGTTGTATTGATGTTTATGATGGGTGTGCTGTTTAATGTGGTGAATTGTTCCTCAGTCTGTATTTTGAACTGTTCCCAATCAGCTTTCTTGTAATTTCTGTAAGTATGCCTAAGGCTATTGGGGCAGAGTGTAGAATGTGCTGTAATGATGATGGGCAGGTGGTCTGATGACAGTTGTTTTTCTGTTCTCCAGTGTGTGTGTGTGTTGCTAGTGAGGGGGAATAGAACGTTATGTCTGGGGAGGAGTTTGAGTATCCTGCTTGATGCAGTATGTGAGTATGTTCTTCTGTATTGTTAAGAATGAAGAGGCTGTTTAGTTGTGTGGCTATGTTGGTGCCTCTGGTGTTGCTTTGGTTGTGCAGGTAAATACTACTGTCTTTAGCATTGAAGTCTCCTCCCAAGATGACATTAGTGAGAGAGGCCAGATTGTGTAACTGTGGATTGTAATTGGCTGGCACCTGAGGTGAACTATCTGGTGGGATGTAAATGTTGATTAGTGTGGTGTTGTGTTTTGTGCGTGTTTTAATATTAACTACCTGTATTTCTATAATGTTATCTGCTTGGATTGTGTTTGTAATGTTTTGGGTGACATCAGTGTAGCTAATGCTTTTACGTATGTAAGTGATGAGTCCACCTCCATCACCCCCAGGATGGTTGAAATCTTAACAGACCAGTGCAGTGGTTGGTGTGCCTCTTGCATTTGAATGAACTGCCTTTTATGCATGTCTACAAAGCCATTGATGGTAAAACAACAGGTCCAAATACTTTTGTGGGTTCAATTGGGAATAAACTAAAAACAGATTTAACAAAATTGGAGGTAGTCAAATATTCTCATGTAAAGGGAAACATTAAAGAAATTCCAGCAAATGTTGTGAAGGAGCTAAGCAGTGATCAAAGATATTTCTATGATATGTGTCTGGCAGTGCAAACTAGAGACACTTCTCAAGATCTGTCCACTTGATCCCCAGGTACCATGCTTGCTGGCTAACTCTAGCCACCAGGGTCCTTTGATTATATATCTCAATGCCAAATCCTGATAAAAACCTTCAAGATATAGTCAAGATTAAAATGAAGTTCTATGCTCCAAGGTGGTTTTGGATAAAATCTCATCCTAATGCAACTGATGGTGTATATAACTTTTGACATTTAATATGCTTGCTTCAAAATTTAGATGAACAACATAGATCAATCATAGAACCAGTATTAAAGAATAACACCTACTTTGCCTACCCAGAAAATATACTCATATCAATGGTAACTAACAAGAGACTAGAAATTAGGGAGCAAGATATTCAGAAAATCTTCCTTTCAAGAACAGGATTTTCAGGTACCAGAAATTATGAGTTGCCTCAAACCCTCAATTTCCAATCTACTGACTACACTGAGATGATCAATTGGCAAAAAGAGATCATTACTCCTCCACCACTGCTAAACAATTTTAGCGATGATGAGCTACTACAGGCTCGATGTAAGCCACTGGAGATAGCTTCTTTTCCATGCCACAATCAAAGTGTGGAAAGGACAGTGAACCTAGTAACAAAGGCATGTCAGGAAAGAATGGAATATGACAACCATCAAAAGTTTATCTTCAACTCATTAGAATCAAGGTGAAAACTGCCCAAGTTTGAATGGAAGGCCCAATAGAATGAGTAAAAAACATATGAAATAAAATTTCCTCATGATATTGGAAATTTCTGCCCTTTTGATGTGATTTGGAACAATGAAAAAGTGAATTGAATTTTAGTACATTTATTATGCCTCTAATTTTTTCTTCTGAATATATTGTTGTACTTAATTAATTTTCCCAATATTGTACATTATTAAACAAAATATTATACGTTAATAAAGATTTATGTCATCAAAAAACCTGAATGTAGAGTAAGTCTCATATAAATGGAATATTCTTCAATATACATCAAAAAATGAAAAACTGTGCCAGGTGTAGGAGGCTTTAAACAGTGAAAATAATTTATGAGGGGGTTCCTATGTTCCATTCAAACCTCTCACAATATGTACCTTTTCAATATAAAATTTCAACCTAGCCTTATATATATATATATATATATATATATATATATATATATATATATATATATATATATATATATATATATATATATGTGATGTAGCGGATGTCATTTTTTTCATATCCGCGGATGCGGATGTGAATGCGGATGTTTGATTTTGACATCCGCGGATGCGGATGTCTACATTTTCGTTATTTTTTAGGATATATTCGAGATTTGTTGTGTTTAACGTATATAATAAGTTATTATATATAGAGAGCTGTAGCTATAATATAGTATAATTGATTAATTGTACAATAATTGCTGTACTTTTCTATGAACATATAAAATAATATCAAGCATCTAACTAATATAGAAATCAATTAGTGAATTCATCTGCAAATAAATTCATTATATTTTGTCGAGTTTCAGCCACAATTAGAAACCATAATTGTGTTACCAGGATGCGGGACGTGAACCCAACTCAAATGCACCCCACCGACCTCTTTCCCCAACCTCCACCCTTATAGAAAGAGATCTTTAATTAGCTTGATAACTATTTATATTAAGTTTAAAGTTTTATTAGGCATATTTATAAATGAGTAATTAAAATAAAGTAAACTAAGATGTTCATCGTTTAATATTCAAACTTAATTATAGGAAGGTTATGCTTAAGGAACATTAATTTTTCTGCCTTTTCTGCTGCCAGTCTGTTTCTCTTTTCATCATATATTAATCCAGCACTGCTAAATAATCTCTCGCTTGGTACGTTTGTTGGAGGACAGGCTAAATGTTTCCTTGCAAGTTTACTCAAGTATGGATAGATATTCTGCATATTTTTCCACCAACTAATAGGATTGTCACATGCAGCCAGGCATTTTTCTTGGTGATAGCTCTCGATCATTTTTACTACATCTTTTGACATCGCGTAGGTCTCGTCATCGCTGCTTGACTCAAGAAACAGAGAGATATTCTATGATAGATTTGCTCGTTGAAGGTGTTGGTTCTGTCACTGAAACTTTTATTCTTTTGGTGGGTGGCGAAGCGACAGATTCAAGAGATTGAAGCTCTTCAACTGCTTTGCCAAGTGATGATTTAACTCGTTCTAATGTACTAGGTGAAAATAACTTAGCTTTGTAACGTGGATCTAAGTAGGTTGCAAGAGAGTAACTTCATAAAAGAACAGCCTCTCGTCTTGTCGCTTGCATCACTTTTGCGCACAATGAACTAGTTCTATTAATATAGTAGAATTTGATAATTTCCGCTTATTAATGACGTTTTATCTCAACGGTCTACATCCGCACGACATCCGCAGTCCAAAGTGCGGATGCGAATGCGGATGCGAAAAAATGTGCGGATGTTCGCGCGGATGCGGATGACCTACATCACTAATATATATATATATATATATATATATATATATATGATGAATAAAACCACGAAGGAAAGGAAACACAAAACGGTGCTCAAGCGCTTTCGTCTAATGACATCCTCAGGAACACTGAAATACATAAAAGGTTCCGGCCTATATATAGGTTACAGAAGAAAAAAAATAAATAAATAAAAAATATATATAAATAAATAACATACATACACACAAACACATATACATACATATATATATATATATATACATACATACATATCTACACACATACACATATATATATATATATATATATATATATATATATATATATGCGATAAACGGAGAAGTAAAAATAAAACTTCAAAATTAAGGATTAGAGGATTAAAAAAGAGGCAAATCGATTTTTAGCACAAGATCAAATGAGTTATAAAAATAATACAAATTTATACTGGAGATACGCCCGGGTTTAACACTTGCCTTCTTAGAGTCAAGTTTCGATATATATAAAAATAAATTGAAGATTAAAAGTAAATAAAGTAGCTTACAAGTTTACCAAAGATTAAGTGTCCTACCCTTTTTATCTAGGTTTGTTTTAAAGGAATTCAAAACAATAGGATCGAGTTGAAAAAGACCTTTGCTTATGTTGAAGTTATTTGAAAGTTGAATAATGGCAGACTCAAGAATATTTCTATTGACAATATTGCTCGAATGAAATAAAACTGAAGCATTATTCCAATCAATACAGTGGGATAACTCTGACAAATGGACAAAAAGAGCACTGGACAACTGTCCTGTTCTGACGGAATATTGATGCTGTTTTATACGTGTGTGCAAATCCTTTCCCGTCTGACCTATGTAAAAGGAATCACATTGTTTACACCCAATTTTATAGATAATGCCTGAATTATTGGTAGGGCTATTTTTTACTATGATATTTTTCACAATATTGTTATATGAAAATACTACATTAATATCCAAAAGTTTAAGTACATTAGCAATGCCTAAAAAGCCCAGGAAAAATGGAAGTACTAAAATATTTTTTGACAAAGTACGAGTGTTATTATTGACACGACAGAAAGTTCGTTTTGCCTTGTTGAGACAAGATTCCATAAACGCAGATGGGTAACACAGTAATGTAGTATTTTCATATAACAATATTATGAAAAATATCATTGTAAAAAATAGCCCTACCAATAATTCAGGCATTATCTATAAAATTGGGTGTAAACAATGTGATTCCTTTTACATAGGTCAGACGGGAAAGGATTTGCACACACGTATAAAACAGCATCAATATTCCGTCAGAACAGGACAGTTGTCCAGTGCTCTTTTTGTCCATTTGTCAGAGTTATCCCACTGTATTGATTGGAATAATGCTTCAGTTTTATTTCATTCGAGCAATATTGTCAATAGGAATATTCTTGAGTCTGCCATTATTCAACTTTCAAATAACTTCAACATAAGCAAAGGTCTTTTTCAACTCGATCCTGTTGTTTTGAATTCCTTTAAAACAAACCTAGATAAAAAGGGTAGGACACTTAATCTTTGGTAAACTTGTAAGCTACTTTATTTACTTTTAATCTTCAATTTATTTTTATATATATCGAAACTTGACTCTAAGAAGGCAAGTGTTAAACCCGGGTGTATCTCCAGTATAAATTTGTATTATTTTTATAACTCATTTGATCTTGTGCTAAAAATCGATTTGCCTCTTTGTTAATCCTCTAATCCTTAATTTTTAAGTTTTATTTTTACTTCTCCGTTTATCGCATATATATTATATATATATATATATATATATATATTATATATATATATATATATACCCCCGCAAGGGGGTTCTAAGCTCGTACTCTTGAGTGCTCTTTGTGCTCGTTTGTACATGCTTGTTCCTGGAGGTTTCACGTGCGCCCTCCCGGCCCTAGCACCCAAGGATGATGGGGCTCGACCCTGCAGTCTTTCTCATCCTTGGTCTTTTTCCACTTCGACTGTCCCCTCCACCCTTTCTTTTTCCTCTGTCTTTCCTCTCACTTTTTCTTTGTTTTTCCGCTGAGATATGCCCTTTTAAATAGAGGCGAATCGGTTCTTCCCGAACTTAAAAAAAAAAATATATATATATATATATATGTGTGTGTGTGTGTAGATATGTATGTATATATATATGTATATGTGTTTGTGTGTATGTATGTTATTTATTTATATATATATTTTTTTTTTTTTTTCTTCTGTAACCTATATATAGGCCGGAACCTTTTATGTATTTCAGTGTTCCTGAGGATGTCATAGACGAAAGCGCTTGAGCACCGTTTTGTGTTTCCTTTCCTTCATGGTTTTATTCATCATAAATATTTTTCACGTGTTACTTTCGTGAAATAATTTTCATATATATATATATATGAACTCAGAATGGTTCCCTGAGTTTTTTATGATACACACAGACCGTGCATGGAACAAGGAACTCTTCTGGGATAATTAAATCCACTATAGTCCGAATAATTAATGGTAAATGACAAATACCATAGTTTTTCTTTTTCATGATGCAAGCCCGACGTGGGCAACGGGTCTCTTGCAAAGAGGTCCCATAAATATAGCTTCCCTCACCAGCTATCTGCAAAGCAGACAGGATCCAGCTTTGGGACATGGATCCTGTCTGCTTTGCAGATAGCTGGTGAGGGAAGCTATATTTATGGGACCTCTTTACGAGAGACCCGTTGCCCACGTCAGGCTTGCATCATGAAAAAGAAAAACTATGGTATTTGTCATTTACCATTACTTATTCGGACTATAGTGGATTTAATTATCCCAGAAGAGTTCCTTGTTCCATGCACGGTCTGTGTGTATCATAAAAAACTCAGGGAACCATTCTGAGTTCATTCCCATCATGAAACGGACATGTTATGTGCCTTGAAAAGTGGACGCTCAATTCTGCCAGTTGAGGTTTAAGTTTTGGTTTTGGCTAAAAATATAATAGTTACCCCTTTTTCTTGATTTATTCAATCCGACGTGAATGCAGCGAGTCTTTTACTTATATTGAGGTTCTAAATGTAGTGGGGCTAGGCTGCTTTAAACCCTAGATCCATGTCCCAAAGCTGGATCCTGTCTGCTTTGCAGATAGCTGGTGAGGGAAGCTATATTTATGGGACCTCTTTGCGAGAGACCCATTGCCCACGTCGGGCTTGCATCATGAAAAAGAAAAACTATGGTATTTGTCATTTACCATTACTTATTCGGACTATAGTGGATTTAATTATCCCAGAAGAGTTCCTTGTTCCATGCACGGTCTGTGTGTATCATATATATATATATATATATATATATATATATATATATATATATATATATATATATATATATGATGCAAACCCACAAGAAAAAAGAAAAATGATTCCAAGGGCTTTCATGTATTCAGAAGTACACTTCATCAGGGAATGAAAGGAGAAGGCAAGATGCCCAAAATATGTACTGTGGGACAGAAAAACAAAAAGATTAGAACATGATTAACAAGAGTTAATGAGAGGCAAAAGAAATTTTAACAGGATATTGTCAATTTTATACATTCCCACACTGTTATTGAAATTATCCTCAACCCTGAAGGAAAATAGTTTTGTTGTGAGAGGACCAAGACTGTTCAACTAGCTGCCCAAGGAACTTTGGAACATGATTGGTGTCAGAGTGGATAACTTCAAAATAAGCCATCTTCAATCATGGTTGTGTGTGTTCCAGATTCATTTTGTAATAGGTATCTGTGTTGTAGAGGAGTGGCACTAGTGTTGATAATTATTATGCATATGAATCCTTTTGTTTGTGCCACTTGCTGCATTTCTTGCCACTAATAGTTGTTTCTCTTTCTTTTCAGAGTTATTTGATTACTAGTATACATATATAACTCCATGGTAATTTTAATTTAATATCAAGTGAAGCTTCATAATAGAAAAGTTGATGTTGCACCTTGCATCTCATATATTCTATTGGAAGGGTTAATTTTAGGTAACAATACTTGTGTTTATCATAATTATTGTAAGCTTTCAACTAGGGGTGTACCAGATCCAGGATCCAGCCAGATAATCTGGCCGGATTTTAGATTTTGGATCTGGTTTTGGTTCTGGCCGGATTTGCCAGATCTTGAAGATTTGCAAACAAAGGAAAAGAAAAGCTGCATCTTTGTCATCCAAGTTAATTTTGTCCTAATTTTTAGTCTGTAATTATAGTCATTTCATCCTTGCCAAGGGAATCATCAGATGGCTTTGACGAGTTGAACATATGTAGTGCACGAACATGTGATATCACTGAAGATAACATCGACTTCAATTTACTTAGAGTATCTGTAATCATGTAAAAGGGTTGTAAAAGTCTCAGAACTTTTTCTAAGAGCTGCCACTCATTTCCAGTAAGTGATGGGACATCTGTGTGATCAGCTGTGTACAATTGCAAGCATCTTCTTAATCTTTCCATCCTTTACAGCATCAAGTAGGTGCTGTTCCATCTTGTTACAGCATCTTGGATTAGGAGCAGTGGCATGACTATTTTTGGGTCTATTTCTTTTTGCAACCTTTTTAATTCATTGCAAGCCAATGTTGAATGGCTGAAATAGGTGCAAGTGTTTTTGGATTTTTTTATCATGTCAGCCACTGAACATTGGGAAAATATGGCTTCCTTTAATACCAACTGCAACTGATGTAGGAAGCAAGATACGCTTGCTGAACCAGTAAGTTCTATACCAAGCTGCATATTGTAAGCTGCATCTCGTACAATCAAATGAATTTTGTCTAGTGGAATTTTCCACTCAGTAAGCATAGATTGAAATGTCACAGCAATGTTAATACCAGTATGGGAACCAGGGAAGTGTTTGCAATGAAGCACACAGTCTTTTTTGACAAAATCATCCATAATCCAGTGAGCCGTTAAAGATATAAATGACTCCTGTGAATAGTGATTACTCCAAATATCCATTGTAAAACTTAAATACTGCGCTTCAGAAACGTCGTTTACTACTGCAGCTTGCAGCTTTTTGTAGGATTGAGGCAACTTTGTTTTGGCGAAGTATTTTCTAGAGGGGACAAGATACTTGGGTTGCAGGTGGGCCATAAGCTCTATGAATCCCTGGTTTTCTGTGATTGTGAATGGTTGATTATCCATAGCAATCATATTCATTATCTTTTGGTGTATTATTTCTGACCTTTCATCATTAATGTCCCAAAGTTTTCTTGCTGAAAAACTCTCCATAATTGTTCTTTGCTTGTTAAGAGCTTCTATTTTTCTTTCTTTGGGTGTGGATGTGGAGTGTTCCAGTTCTGCTGCAGTCCTAGGTTTTCCCGCAAAATCCTTTTTAGCATTAGCGTAGATGGCCTCATGTTTAGTTTTCAGGTGTTTGTAGAGAGGGTTAGTGCTATACTGTTTTGGTGTTGCGCCCCGTTTTATTTTACTTAACTTGCATTCAGCAAAACTTTCATTTTCTTTGTTCACATGACAGTAGTTCCACACAAAAGATGACATTATTTAATCTGAAAAATATACGTACAAAATTGCAAATTAGCCTGTAAAAATAAAATAATAGAAACTTACAACCTAAAAGCTAAAAGCTTAGGAGAAATAAAAAATTTTGAGAAACTCTCGGATCCAGCCGGATAATCCAGCCAGACCTTTTTTTGAGATCCAGCCAGATCCGGTTCTGGCCAGATCCCAAAATTTTGGATCTGGTACACCCCTACTTTCAACTAGTGATCACAAGATCAGATAGTTTTAAGACAGCTAAGACAGTTTGCTTAACTTTTCTACCATTCATCTTATTTAATACCTCATATGAACTGTATTTCTTATTTACAATGATTTTAAAACAAAATCAAAATTTTGAAATGAATAAGATGTTAGTTTTACCTTTTGTTCATTCCCTTTCACAGGTCAAGAACATGGCAATGACAAGGAGTTCCCCAAAAGTTTGGCTCCTGGGAAAGCCTGACAAGGACATCTGGGCTCCAAACTCCAACAAAAGAGATGTTCAAAGACATGACAACAAACTTTTCAACATGTGAAAAGATGCCATCAGCATCATAACAAATGAGGATATGCAGTTCCTGCAGATGCAATGATAGGATCCCTCAAGCATGAGCATTTCTAGGACTGACAAGTCCTTGATGAACAAGGAGATTCACAAGTGTGTCAGGAGTGACAAGGCCACTGCTCGAAAGGAGAAATGCACAGTGAGCACCCAGCAGGCCAGCACAGTTGTCCCATCCACCATCCACCTTGCTGTGGCTCAGAGCTTGAGTAGTACCTAATCAGTGGAGTCCAATGATGACTTCCAAGCTCCATCAATGTCCAGTCAATCTCAGCCCAAGAGGTTGAAGCAGAGCATTGTGACCAAGGAAATGGCTGCCTTGCTTGACTGAGTGAGGCCTCCTACCCTCTGGCTAACAGACCTCATGTACCAGTCACTGAAGGCCAAAGTCAAGCTCCTTAAGGTCATGACTGTGCCAAACAAGAAGTCAGTCTTGTCCAGTCCTACAATGCCACACTGACAAAAGATTAGACCCAGAAGCAGTACCTGTTGTGGCTCATCAGTAGCCACCAGAAAACATCACCAGCCCTGATAAAGGTGACTCTGAAGATCAAGAAATAATGGGCGTAACAGTGGTTTTTTTATCTGATAAACAAGGATTCATGTCATATTACCCACTATGACACATGTGTGTTCTAATTCATTTGTTCATGATAGTGCTGTCAACTCAGATTTTGAAGTAAAACATTAATGATTTTCATTTTTTTTGTTTCAAATAAAAAATTCTTATAAACAGCAAAAGGATCTGGATAGATTAGTTGCCAGGGTTAAGTAAATGGCAGATGGAATTCAATGTTCCAAAAATGGAGTCATGCATGTTGGTAAAAATAGTGAAAACTTTAGTTATGAGATACAAGGAAACTGGTTAGAGGACATTAGACAGGAAAGAGATCTTGACATTATAGATGGTAGTGATCTAAAATTTTCTAAGCAGTGCTTAGAGGCTAGAAATAAAGCAAATAAAATGGTGGGTATCATTAAGAGGAATGTTAGTTACAAGAGTAAGGAAGTCATCTGTAAATTATATAATTCTTATGTTAGGCCTCACTTAGAATACTACATTCAAGCTTGGTTCCCTCACCTTAGACATGATATTGATATGCTTGAAGGTATGCAACATAGGGCAACCAAGCTTGTCCCTAACCAAAGAAGATTGGAATACAAGGATAGATTAAAGGAACTAGATGTGTTTAGTTTTGAGTGTGTGTGTATGAGGGGAAATATGATACAGATGTTCAAAATGTTTTCAGGTTGGACAATTTAGATATATGTAACTTTTTCTCACTAGAGGCTGATGGGATAACTCATGGGCATAATTAGAACACAGACTTGTAGACTTGATCTATGAAAATACTTTGTCAGTCATATAGTAGTAGATTTTTGGAATGACTTGCCATATCATGTGGTAAGCAGTAGCTCATTAGTTAATTTTAAGAACAATTTAGACACTTTCATGAGAGATAGTTTGTAGATTGTATATAATGTATATTCTTAGCTTAAGTTATGTAGGCTAATTTGGTGGTATAAATAGTTTTATATTAATTAGCTGACTTGAGATTGACATTTTGTAAGATTTTATTATAATCATTAAAATATAGCTCATGACTTGGATTACCTCAACAAGCCCCAGTGGCTTCATGTTTTCCAAATGAAATGTAATGAATACTAAAAATGTGCAAATGGTAATGACCTCTAAATATTGTCCAATCTATCCAATGTTTTGCATGCAGACTTACATTTTGATATGTAATAGAGGCAGCCTTGTAGAGTAAGACATTTCCAACTTTTATTTTTTGGGGCCACCCTAATATATATAGTGTGACCCCGCAAATCTAGGATAATAGAGCATGGTGATCTACCCGGATTACCCAAATTCAAAAATTAACAGAATGAGCTTCCATGACTTACGATTTATAGAGGAAGACTGATTTGACCCAAATTATTTCTGAAAACATTGAAATATTGTACTGTATACCTAAAAACAATTAAGTAGACATCATGACAAAATATAATATTAATATACTGTACAAAACTAACCTTTTTGAATGCCCCCGAGGCTGGGCAATTTAGTGTGGACCAAAATGGGGGGTAAATTATAAAGTTGAAGAAATCCTTGTTCCACATTAATGCCCTTGTTCCTTTGGACCAGATAGACATGTCAGCAAAATTTGGTCAAATATGAGAATATTTAGGGGTCCGAGATTTAATGACTTATAAAAATTTCCAATGAATAGGCACGCTTAGAACATCAATGATCAACTCAACTCTTGAGTTGCAACTTATGAAAAAATTTCTTCTTATTTAAGAAATTTTTGGTGTTAATAGAGTACAAAAACAATCTTAGATCATTATTTCAGAGAAAATTATTAATAAGGAAAACAAAAATTTTGGATAAAATATATATCCTTAATTGGTCAACTCTAAATTAAAGGCTTTGCCTAATTGGCTTGAACCTTTTAGTTATCCTTTTTATCTCCTAATTTAACTGGTTTATTTTACTATTTCAGAAATTTAATTTTTTAAACCAAAAATGGCTACTCGTTCTAAAACTAAAGTTTGGCTCATTGGCCATTTATATAAAGATATACTTTGTTGCCGCTTACCTACAAAACTGCAAGTTTTGCAAAAATATTTCTTCCATCAAAAAGAGGAAAAATTGGGACGAAGAAGATCCATTAATCTTTGCTTAGATGAAGTGATGACCTACTGGGAGAAAGCCAGGATTCCCACAATGCATAGAGACAGTGCCATCCGAAAGATTGACTCTTTAATAAGCTGTTATGATAAATTGATGAAAAACAGAAAAAGGCCCGAGGAAAAATGCCATATTGAAGAAGCTATGTCTAAAGATGAAATTAAGGCTGAAATTCTTGATATTGGTCACTCTAATGCCCTTTTGATGATGTCAAATGAAGAAGACAAGCTTTTCTACTTAAGCCAGCAAGAAGATCCTACACAAAGTAGCATGGGTACAGTAGACCAAATTCTTGCAAAAAGAGAGAAAAGAAGGCTTCATCATGAAGAATTAGAGTGTGAAAGAGCCCTCAAAGAGCAGAAGCGATCTAAAAGATGATTCTTGCCTGCCAATAGAGATGATTTCACATCGTCATCATCATCATCAACTAATGACGACAACCTTGAAATGAATTTTCAAGGTCCCTCTGAAGAGCAATTTAAAAAGAAAATGTTGGCTCCTAAAAAGTCAAAGCCTATTGACAAAAATGTTGTAGCAGCCTATGATAGAATGAATCTTTCCAATCGAGATGCAGCTATGTCTTATGCTGTTGTTGCTCAGTCTTTGGGCCATAATTTGGAAAACATTACAGTGTCAAAATCTACTATGCTTCGAACTCGTCAAAAGTTATGCAAAGAAATAGCAACAGAATATCAAGAGCAAGCATTTTGTCCTGGAGAGCCTTTAGTTCTTCATTGGGATGGAAAAATGCTCCCAGAGATATCAGGTTAGTTTTTTGTCTGATTAATTTAGCATATTTATATTTTATCTCTCAGGTGAAAAACTTAGTTGTGGGTCTGGTTTTCACACCTAGGCAATGTGTTATTATCTGGTTGGTTTTAATTAAACATTTTGATAGCTAAATTTCTATTTAATTAGGTTACATTTCACTGTCTGAAGCTAGTTTTCACAATCTTCACCATAAGGGACTGAAACGTTTAGAAGCAAAGGTAACCCTAGCTTCTTTTAAAGAAAAAAGGATTCCTGATTTTGTTACTTCAAGGACTAAATCTCTTTTTGATGCTCTACATCTCAATTCTCTCTTCACTGAAAATTCTGCATCAACATGGGGAATAGATCCTGAGTACCAAAGAGGCTGTGCTAGAGTTCGTGCCCTTAGAGTGACAAATGACACAGCTGAGCAGGGTGTTGCATTGATTGAAAAATTTAATCAAGCAGTGACAACTAAAGAAGAGGACACACAATACCTGCTCAAAACAGTTTTCAAGAATCGTAAAGAATTTCCAACAAAAAATAAAGCAGAACTTATGAAAATGAGGAAAAACTAATTTTTTCAGCATTAAAAGGAAAAGTGCAATTTTCTCGGGACCCCTAAAACTTGACGTAGAGGTTTCAAATTTTGTAATTTGATTAAGGTAAGCAAAAGGAATAACATTACTCATGTGGAACAAAGATTTTTAAACCTTCATTTTTTTGGTCTACACTACTGGGCATGCTTTGTTCTTGTCTCATATCTTTACATACAATGACACCACATGGTCTACATGTTTCACTGTGATTGGTGCACACTTGGTAGTGTGCAATGTGTATCAAATGTAAAGATGTAACAAGAACAAAACACTTTAAACAGACCATTCTTTCTTACTGGCACACTATGCTTTGTTCATTCACCCTCTCACATTATTGTTCACTCTCTCCAGTACAGTACATATTTAATATTACATACAGTAAACTGTATGTAATATTAAATATGTACTGTACTGTTATAAAACTTTATAAAAATGTTTAAAATGAAAAATTACAAATGTTTTTACCACTTTTGTTCAATTTACCTTCATATTTAGTATATTTTTAAATTTTTTTACAATTTCTCACAGTCTGGAAACCAATCGCAGAATAGTGAGGGCCCAGATTATAGAATCCCAGACTTGCAGGGTCAGACTGTATACAGTCATCCCCTGACCTGCATGAAGGTTCCATTCCTGAAAAAGTTCATGCAGTGTGAAATTGTGCAGGTTGGAACCATCTCCCCATAATATAAATGGGGTTAAGGGGACAAAAGTTTAAAAAATCATGTATAAATTAATTTTTACCTGAATAAAAGTTTTTAAATCATTATACAATAAATGTATAATAATAGCATTGCATGTAAAATAATATAAGTATAAATGTAAGTATAAGTGTATGTGCCTCAGTGGTGTAGTGGTTAGCAATGCTGACTATGAATCCACTGGCCCCGAGATCAAGACCTAGTGATGGCAGGCAGCATGCAGCAAAACATAGCTGTTCATCCTTCCACACAAAGAAAGTGGTTGGTAGATAAATGGGTCCCCTGGTGGCTTAGTGGTTAAGACACTAGGCTGCTGCTGGTGGGGCATGGTTCAGATTCCACATTAAACTGTAGGTCTAAGGTGGAGTAAAAAACTTGATCTTCATCAGAATGAACAATTTGTGTGGAAGCAACCAAAGGTAACCAAAGGTAACCAAAGGTTAACCAAAGGTTAACCAAAGGTTAACCAAAGGTTAACCAAAGGTTAACCAAAGGTAAATATAAAAACTTTAAAAAAAAAAAAGAATTTAAAAAATATCCCTATAAAAATAATGTAATAATGCAGAGGAGCACAAGAAAGATGATTTGATATAAACTACCCAGTCATACAAGAGATGCACTACCAGGTATGTTGTTGTTTAGCCGATCAGCCCACCCTGATCGAGCAAGCCGACGGCACGCAGGTAACCGATCGCCCTCTCCGGAGTGGACCAGAGGTTCAGCGCACTAGTGATGTTGTGTTGTGTTGTGTTGTGTTCATTGTTGTGCTAGAGCGGTACAGTCCGTCATAATGTGTTCAATTGTTTGTGGTGTGTCTTGGCACAGGTGGCAGGTGTCGTCTATGGAGTTGTCTAGTCTGTGTTTATATGTCCGTAAGTTTGGGTGATGTCCACATCGGAATCGTGCTAAGTTAACTCGATCCGATCTGCTCAGGCTGATCTCTGACCTGTTAATGGGTGGCGGCTTCGCACCTAGGACCGCATTCGGACCGAGTCGTGTCAGTGCTTTGTGGGTTAGATGTGTGTGTATGTGTTTTCTGTACTGTGTGATGTCTGTGGGGCGTGGTATGGAATGGAGTATTTCGTTATAATATCTCTCTGGTGTTACCTTAATGGTGCGAGGTGTTGGTGCATGATTGTACATGTAGTGGCAAGGGTGTTGTGGGTTAGTTGTCGCTGCTGCCATGAATTGTGTTCCCCTCATGTCTAAATGTTCCCTAACTTTTAGTATTTTTGTTTTGTGTGCAGGTGTTCTATTGGTGTTGTTTGAGTGCATCCTGTAATGATACAAAGTGCGTTGTTTTGTATTGTTTGTAAGGTGTTTATGTGTGTGTTTGAGATAATGGGTGCCCAGCATGGGCTAGCATAGTCCATAACTGAGCGAATATATTGTTTGATATGAGTGATGTTGTTTCCTGCTGGTGTCCAAAGTTTGTGCCTGTTAGTACCCTAAGCGTGTTAAGTCTTGACGTACATTTGGTTTTAATGTCCTGAATGTGGTTTGCAAAAGATAATGATGTGTTGTATGTGACACCAAGTATTTTGGTTCTGTGAGTGTGTGGAATGTTGATGTTGTTTAGTGTAAGCTGTGGAATTACCTGGTGTTCTTTTGTATTGCTTGTAAGCAAGGTGATGGTTGATTTTGTGGGCGCTACTTTGAGTCTATTGTGTGTGAGCCAGTCTTGTATACTGTTTATGTATGTTTGTAGGTTATTTGTAGCGGTGTCAATGTTGTTGTGGGTGGATGTTAGTGTGATATCATCTGCATATGATGATAAGGTAAGCTTGTTATCTATGGGTGTTGGAATGTCATGCATGTATAAGTTGAAGAGTGTTGGTGAGAGAACAGAGCCTTGAGGGACCCGTTCGGAAAAAGCTTGTTTTGGATGACTTGCCATTAAATGTGACATGTGAGTATCTTCCTGAGAGATAGTTGCTCAGCCACCTTTTGGTGTTATTGTGCATGTTTGTGTTGAGTATTTTGTTTATGAGAGGGAAGCGTGGGATAGCATCAAATGCTTTACTAATGTCTATTGTTGCTAATAGTGTACGTTGAGCTGGTCTTCTGGAGTTGATGCCATCCATGATGTGCTGCATGAGGTTAGTGAGTAATGTCGTGGTTGAGTGGTGAGGTCTGAATCCATGTTGAGTAGGTGATAGTGGTATGTGTAGGTTGGTGATTTGTAAGATTAGTCTTTCTGTTACTTTGGAAGGTGTGCATAATAAAGTAATGGGTCTATAGGAAGCTGGTTCTGTTGGATTTTTGTTTGGTTTGAGTAGTGTAATAATTTTACCTTGTTTCCATATGTCAGGAATAATACAGTGTTGGTATGAATATGTGCTGATATTTGTGAGAGCTAATATTCCTTGTGGGCCCAAGTGTTTAAGGTGTATGTTAGATATGTTGTCTGGTCCAGTAGCCTTCGAATTCTTAATGTTTTTGATGATCTTGGTGGTCTGGTCTGTATTGAAGGGTGTAATGGTCATGTCGAGTCTGTAGGTTTTCTTGTGTCTGGCTGTTTGTCTGTCTGCATGTTTCTGGTTGTTGTCTCTGTTTAAGTGACTTATCTTTGCGTAGTGATTAACTAGAATGTTAGCTTGTTGTGTGTATGTTGGGATATTATTTTGGCTGCGACAAATAGCCGCGTGTGAGGTGTGAATGCCGCTGTTAGAGTGGGTAATGCTGTTTATAGTCTTGTATAGCCTGTATGTATCTGTGGAGTGGTTTAGTGTTGTTATGAATTCCCTGAATGTTTCTCTTTGTTTTTCTTTGAGTTTGTTGTTTATTTCTGTGTTGAGCTGTTGTATCTGCTGTTTTATGGCTTCTGTGTGTGGTGTTTGTGTGTTATATTTGAGGTTGTTACGTTGCCTTATGAGGTGGGCTATTTCTCTAGTGTAATTTGGGTTGTATTTCCTAATGTTGCCCTTGGGTATGTATTTGTTTGCATTATTGATAATCTGATTAAATGTCTTGAGTGTTGTATCGATGTTTATGATGGGTGTGCTGTTTAATGTGGTGAATTGTTCCTCAGTCTGTATTTTGAACTGTTCCCAATCAGCTTTCTTGTAATTTCTGTAAGTGTGCCTAAGGCTGTTGGGGCAGAGTGTAGAATGTGTTGTAATGATGATGGGCAGGTGGTCTGATGACAGTTGTTTTTCTGTTCTCCATTGTGTATGTGTTGCTAGTGAGGGGGAACAGAACATTATGTCTGGGGAGGAGTTTGAGTATCCTGCTTGATGTGGTATGTGTGTATGTTCTTCTGTATTGTTAAGAATGAAGAGGCTGTTTAGTTGTGTGGCTATGTTGGCGCCTCTGGTGTTGTTTTGGTTGTGCAGGTACCAACTAGTGTCTTTGGCGTTGAAGTCTCCTCCTAAGATGACATTAGTGAGAGAGGCAAGATTGTGTAACTGTGGATTGTAATTGGCTGGCACCTGAGGTGAACTATCTGGTGGGATATAAATGTTGATTAGTGTGGTGTTGTGTTTTGCGCGTGTTTTAATGTTAACTGCCTGTATTTCTATCGTGTTATCTGCTTGGATTGTGTTTGTAATGTTTTGGGTAGCATCAGTGTAGCTAATGCTTTTACGTATGTAAGTGATGAGTCCACCCCCGTTACCCCCAGTACGATCTTGACGGATCGCCGTGAAGTCAGGGATGGTGGGTGTTTTGTGAGTGCGTTTTAGTTTTGTTTCTTGTATAAGTGCTATGTGAATGTTTTGTTTGTGTACGAATTCCCTAAGCTGCATGATTTTGTTTGTGAGGCCATCTACGTTGTACTGTAATATGTTAATATTATACTTCTGTATGTGTCTCATGGTGCTATTGTGTCTATGTCTTTGTGTATGGTGACATGTGTAAGTTGTAGTGGGGCCTGGATTAGTCTTAATGTTGCCAGAGAGTAAGAGTAGTTCGGGGAGCACGCAATTGTTCCCTGTAATTGAAAAAATAGCACGCTGAGAATAGGTCCGGCCCCGGGAGCCGATCGGCACTCTGACCGTGCCACGCAACAGGCCGTCGACTGCCAGTCTAGCCAACCGTAGACAGCCCGCTGCACGGAGATTTGAGGAAGTTTGGCCACCAGCGCGTTGATGTTTTGGTTTGACGTCGCTTCTTCGCATTGACGTGTCCTGCGCTGGAGGATGCAGCCACTGTTTAGAAGCTTCCTCGTCAGCTACTAACACTTTTTTCACGTTGTTCTAACTACTGTACCTGTTCAGACGTTTTTTATAAACAAATCTTTATAAACAAATATGCAATTTTGTCTTGCTCTCTTTGTTGGAGTTCTGAAAATGAATTGCCCTCCTCTCTGCTAAATTGCTCTAATATGGACTCTCTTTCTTTTATTTTCACTAGAAATATGTCTAAAATTCAATACAGAAATCTTCTTGGGAAGAATTTAGCACCACAAAGTTAAAACTGTGAAGCACAAAATGTCAATTAGACTCATTTACTGTATAGTGTTCACCACTTGCTGCTACAAATGCTTGTCTATCCTGTTATTAATAAAGTGTATGCTTATAGATATAACATAGCAGCTCAAACAATCTGTATAAAAATCAGGTATGTTGCTCCCAGCTGCAAATGCTAAAGTATCATATCATATATTGTACACAAGTATTGTATATATCGTACCATGTAAGCAAAAAAGTTTTGTCTCTTTTTAGTATTTACCACAATTTTTTAAAATTTGTGCTGATCTATCTTTAAATCTTAGCTTGCGCAGATCAAACAAAGGGTAGTGAAATGGCCTCATCCTATCTCTGAATTCATGCAGGTTGGGAGATTAATGTACAGTGATCTCCCAACCTGCACGAGGTCTGATGTGCATGAATTAAAAGATATGACAAAGACATTTCACTACCCTGCATGAGCTAAGATTCAAAGATAGATCTGCACAAATTTTTTAAAATTGTGGTAAATACTAAAAAAAATACTTAACACTTTCGTGTATGCAGTACAATATGTACAATACATACAAAACTTGTGTGTACAATATATATGATACTTGCATGTATCATACAATATGATACATACAATATTTTAGCATTTGCAGCTGGCAGCAACATGCCAAGTAGTGTGTCCTTTGTACAACTGGCGAGTTTATATTAAGTAGTCTTTCTCATACTCCTCTGCATTATTACATTATTTTTATAACTTGATGTTTTCGAAATTTGTTTTTTTTACAAGTTTTTACTATTTATATTTGTTATATATTTTACATGCATTATTATATACATCTATATAAATTTAAAAGTTTTTATTTAGGTAAAAATTATTTTATACACAATTTTTTAAACTTTTATCCCCCTAACCCCATTTATATTATAGGGAGATAGTTCCAACTTGGAGGATTTTGCGAATTATTTCAGAAATATAAATTTTTTTTGTACATTCCAGTTCTCTGGCTTGAGTTAATTCTGTCATAACAAATATACTTTAAAAAGGTACAGTCTACTTCAACAGGGGTTATTCTTGTTATATTTAAGTACTGTACTCTCATCAATGATCTAATTTCAAAGAAATCAAGTTTAGTACATTAGGCCAACTGATCATTGAATTGAATTGAATAACCTTTATTAATAATAAAATTAATACATTGGTTTTACAATTTACAATGACAAATAATTGTGAAGCTCGACTATTTATTTTATTTTATTTGGTCCTTGAGCTTTAGGTTTTACTGGGCCCTTATTAAAAATAAAGCTAATTATTAATTAATAATAAATAAATAAAAAATATTATTAATAGTTAAAGTATGTATTAATCTTAAATTATGACAAATACAAGGTCATTATTATAGAATAGAATAACCTTTATTAATAATAATAAAATAAATAATTTTTTCAATTTACAATGACATGAATAATTGTGAAGCTCGACTATTTATTTTATTTAATTTGGCCCTTAAGCTTTAGGCTTTACTAGGCTCTTATTAAAATAAGCAGCTAGTTGTTATAAATTAATAATAATAAATAAATAAGTAAGTAAATAAGTATTATTAAGTTAAAACATGTATTACAATATTAAACAATATTAGTGGACATTAATCCTAGATTTTTGTTAGTATGCCATTATTAATCAAGATTTCAACTTGGTTTTAAACAAATTTACATTCACAATATTTTTTATATCAGCATGCAAGTCATTCCATAGTTTCAATCCAATGAAAATGGGTAGTTTTTGAGATGAAGACAATCTAAATTGAGGTATAACGAGCTTTGATCTATTTCTGGTCTGATACTAGTGGATTTCTTGATGAGTTACAAATATCTATTTACCCATTGCAAATTAATGATTTTGTTCTTACACTTGTAAATAAAAATAAAATGTGCCAGTTTGGTTATACCATTGAGCTTTAGTAGGTTTAGCTGTTTAAATAATGCACTACAGTGATCAAGGAAATCAGCATCAGATAATAACCTTATTGCTCATTTTTGGATGACAAAGATACCATTTAATGCATTGTTAGCGGAGTTTCCCCAAACAAGGGTGCAGTATGTTATATAAGGAAGAACAAGAGTATGATAAAAGAGTCAATAAAACTTGTTTAGAGACTACATTTCTAAGTTTAAACATTATAGCAACACTCTTTGAAATCTTTTTCGCGATATAATTTATATGATCACTCCATTGCAAATTCTTATCTAGCATTACACCAAGAAATTTTGTTACAGTACACTCCTTTATGGCGATTTCATTAACATTAAGTTCAAGTTCATCAAGATATACATTTCTTTTATTAGTAAAAATCATGAAATTTGTTTTACTGGTATTTAGGAAGAGTTTATTGGTGGTCAACCATTTCATTACACTGATGAATTCTGAATGAAATATATTCTTAGCTGTATTAACATCTTTGCAAGAAAAAGAGACAGTTGTATCATCTGCAAACATTATGAAGTTCAGTATATCAGATGAACGTGGAAGGTCATTTATTTATAATAAAAATAACAGTGGACCCAGAACTGAGCCCTGTGGCATACCAAGTTTTGACAAGCGCTTTAGTTGAGCAAACCTTATTTACTGATACAAAATGGTATCTATTGGACAAATAACTTTTAAACCAATCACTGATTGCTCCTCGAAAGCCGTAACAATATAATTTATTACGTAGAATATTATGGTCTATTACATCAAACGCCTTACTCAAATCCATAAATATTGATATCATTATTTCTTTGTTCTCCTTAGCTATATTTACATTTTCCATAAGATTATACCAATACCATACAAAGAAATTAGTATTACCATATACATGAGAGAGAAGAATTAAACAATCACAAGAAATGTGTCTTTAACCCTTTTGCTCTGGGTGTGGCATATAAACTAATAAACTACACATCCAATTTGCACTCAGATCCAGGTGTGGTAAATAAACCCACTCCTAATTTTTTCTGAACTCTGGGTGTAGTTTATAAACCAAGGGTATATCCCTCTCTTTCCACCAGAGAAGGATACATACACCCGCCGCAAAATGACTTCGGACCTTCGTGCGATATTCCGCTGAGAAAGCGGTCTGAAATCGATTTGCATTTCTCACGCTACCGAGTAAAATATTTTGTCTGGAAGTATCTGGCATGTTGTTAGTCGATCCCTTTATGCTACCACAGAGGCAAAACTCGTCAGTGTTTAGATAGAGGTGATGTGAGGGTGTTGTGTTTCTGCCGTACCGTGTCCAGAATTCTTGGATTTTTGTGTGCAGTCATTTGTGTTCTTTATTTTTCTTAAAGTCCAGTGGACATGCCTGGGAAGTATTGTTCTATTGAGGAGAAGGCACGTATTCTTGCGTGGAGGCAAGAAAATGTCCCGATAAAGACGATATGCGAGCGTACTGGTCAGGCGAAGTTGACCATCATGAAGCTGCTGGTGGCGGCTAGAGGCCTACCACCCAACATTGTACCAAAGCACAATTTCGGTGGTGGAAGGCGAAGGAAGACGTCTAAGGCCACGGACAACCTCATAAAGAGAGAAGTGTTGAAGAACCCTCGACTTACAGCATCTCAATTGAAAAAGAACCATCCCAAGCTGCTGGAAGCCATGTCTGTTCAAACGATCCAGCACCAGCTGCAGAAGGACTTGGGGTTACCATGCCATACCGCCACCAAGAAGCCACTTATCACCAACCACATGAAGAAGCAGCGTGTTGCCTTTGCAAAGAAATACATTCATTGGACATTAGCACAGTGGAGGAATGTGATGTTTTCAGATGAAAGCATGTTCCAGGTGTTCCAGATTCAACCTGCCAAGGTGCGACGCCCGTCATCTGCTAGTCGGTACCACCCGGCCTACACGGTACCGACTGAGTCAGTGATGGTGTGGGGGTGTTTTTCTGGTGAGAAGGGAAATGGGGGTCTGTACTTCCTTCCCAAGAATGTGATGATGAATGGTGACCATTATATTGACGTTCTTAACAACCATTTGTTGAACCACTTCGCCATTCATGACAGTGAGATTTTTAGGCATGACAGTGCCCCCCGTCACAAGGCCAAGAAGGTGATGAAGTGGCTTAATGGACAGTACGCGTTGACACACCAACAAATTGGGCTACTTCAGACATTTTGTGTCCGTGGGCTCTGCCAAACACGATGGCTCCTTTTTGCCACTGAGTAACGTCTGCCTCATGACCCATTTTGCAGACTATATCCAACACACACTTTGTTCTTCACCACCTCACGAAACAGATCTGATCCTGTGTGCTACATCACCGCTACTTGTCACTTACCAATGCTACATCAGCGCCCTGTGTGTGAACCTTGAACTTCCTACTATCGGTGCTAGTAGGAGTGACTAATTTTTTGTCCGGTGTGCTTATATATATATATATATATATATATATTATATATATATATATATATATATATATATATATAGGATGAATTTCACAATAAAACACGTGAAATGAATGAATGCTGCAAACCCACAAGGAAAAAGAAAAATGATTCCAAGGCCTTTCGTGTATTCAAAGCTACACCTCGTCAGGGAATGAAGTTAAAAGGCGAGAAGCCCATATATATATATATATATATATATATATATATATATATATATATATATATATATATATATATATACAGGAAAAACAAAACAATTAGCACATACTTAACAAGGGTTAATGAGAGGCAAAAGAAATTTTAACATGATATCGTCAATTTTATAAGTCCCCGAGCTGTTATTGAAATTGTTTTTAAAATGAATAAATGCACATTCTAGAATATTTCGTTCTATTATATCTCTGTTTTTAACAAGCGCTTTAGAACTATCCCACTTGATGCTATGGTTACATCTATACATATGGTTAAATAAAGCATTGGAAGTACTAGCTGTTCTACAAGCATATTTATGCTGTTTTACCCTAATATCTAACGTTTTACCGGTTTGGCCTATATATACTGAGTTACATTGTGTACATCCGATCGAATACACACAACCAACAACATTATCAGGGCTATTCTTTATTAGGCGTGATTTAACAGTATTATTATACTTAAAGATTACATTAATGCCAATTGCTTTAAGTACAGTTGGAAGGTATTGAAAATTAACATGGTAAGGTAGGCTAAGGATATTTTTACGCTGAAATTCCTTTACAATTACATTATTATAATACCTATTCTTGGCTTTCTTAAGACAGTTATCTAAAAATGAAGTAGGATAATATAATTTAGTACCAATATTCATGATATTGCATAACTCGGAATCTAAAAATTCAGGACTGACAACTCTCAATGCTCGAAGAAACATAGCAGAGAAAATAGAGGATTTAATCGAAGGATGATGGTCAGAATAAAAATGCACATAAGAGTTATTATTAGTAGGCTTACGGTAGACTTCATATTTGAACTGATTAGAGCATCTCCAAATTTTTAGATCAAGAAAAGATAGGCTTCCATCATTTTCTTTTTCAACTGTAAACTTAATAGATGGGACTAAATTGTTGAGCCTACCAAGAAATAAGTCCACATCCAAATTATTAGGCCAAAGGCATAAAATATCATCAATATACCTGTACCAAACCAGGTTAAAATTAACAATCGTAGGCAAAATTCTACTTTCAAAAAATTCCATATATAAATTAGCTAGTAGAGGTGAAAGGGGATTTCCCATAGCCAATCCAAACGACATAGCATAAAACTTATTTTCAAACTGAAATTTACAATCTTTGACACAAAGCTTAATTAACTCAATAAGTGTGTTGTGTTGAACAGGGAAAGAATATTCAGAGATCTTATCTTTTAAAAAATCAAGTAGGTCATCAACAGGGACTTTTGTGAATAGCGAGCATACATCGAAGCTTACCAATTTGAAATTAGGGTCATTAGGGAACTTCAGTTTGTCAATAAGATCCATGCTATTTACAATATGTGACTCAGAAAGAGAGCCAACTAACGGTGTTAATAAACGAACTAACCATTTCGATAGCTTATAGGTTATGGAGCCCACTGAGCTAACAATAGGCCTCATGGGATTATTAACTTTGTGTGTTTTTACTAAGCCGTACAGATATGGTAGTGACGAATTAATACTAAGAAACTGCTGTGAAAGCCCATTATAGTTATTTTTTAATATTTCTCTTAATTTTCTGTTAAACATTTTATTAACATCCTCCAATGGGTCTCTATTTAGAGGTTTGTACATGTCACGATCACTTAATAATGAATTCAACTTTTCAACATAACTGTTTTTGTCCATGATGACGATCGAATTGGATTTGTCCGCTTTAGTAATATGTAATGAATCATTATTTTTCAGTGTTTTTAGGGCTTTTTCAAACCTCAAAGGATAATTCGATTCAAACTTCATATTGAAAGCACTATACACACAACCTTTTGCTAAAGTCACCTCACTTTCGGAAATATTACTGTGTTTTTCAAAATTAATAAAAGACTTAGCAATCAGTAAACTGCTGGGCTTTTTTGGGACTGAGAAACCTAATCCAAAACCTAACGCACATTTCATATTGAAGTCTAGTTCTTGGGACAACAAGTTAACAATATTACTAAAATCACTTTTTTTAGTCCAGTAACTATTATGAATTAAATCCTCCAGTCTATTGTTTAATTTCCTATTCTGAGTTCTGCATCTTCTACGTAAGTTGTTGTAAATATCATCCAAAAGTGTACTTCTCCACGCATGATGAACGGTGGAAAAAAATATATTTTTTCTTACTTCGGACTCTCTGAAGGCGTTCTTCACTTCAATGCGGGCTATATTAATATGTTTCTTTAAAATAATCCTTTCGGTGTCACCGAATGGCGTATCGTCCAACATACGGTATCGTCTTCCAAGCATGGATTTTGGGATGACTTTTTCACTATAACACTTCCTAAGGAAATCGAATTGGTTCTTAAGAGAATGTGCATGAGCAATAGCAGAATGGTAACTTCTAAAAATCGATCGGAGAGAAGGGAATATGGTTGTAAAAAGAGAAACAGTGAAGAGGACACGCGTGGGCTCCATTGTATGGGATGAATTTCACAATAAAACACGTGAAATGAATGAATGCTGCAAACCCACAAGGAAAAAGAAAAATGATTCCAAGGCCTTTCGTGTATTCAAAGCTACACCTCGTCAGGGAATGAAGTTAAAAGGCGAGAAGCCCATATATATATACAACGTACAGGAAAAACAAAACAATTAGCACATACTTAACAAGGGTTAATGAGAGGCAAAAGAAATTTTAACATGATATCGTCAATTTTATAAGTCCCCGAGCTGTTATTGAAATTGTTTTTAAAATTAATAAATGCACATTCTAGAATATTTCATTCTATTATATCTGTTTTTAACAAGCGCTTTAGAACTATCCCACTTGATGCTATGGTTACATCTATACATATGGTTAAATAAAGCATTGGAAGTACTAGCTGTTCTACAAGCATATTTATGCTGTTTTACCCTAATATCTAACGTTAAAAACAGATATATAATAGAACGAAATATTCTAGAATGTGCATTTATTCATTTTAAAAACAATTTCAATAACAGCTCGGGGACTTATAAAATTGACGATATCATGTTAAAATTTCTTTTGCCTCTCATTAACCCTTGTTAAGTATGTGCTAATTGTTTTGTTTTTCCTGTACGTTGTATATATATATGGGCTTCTCGCCTTTTAACTTCATTCCCTGACGAGGTCTAGCTTTGAATACATGAAAGGCCTTGGAATCGTTTTTCTTTTTCCTTGTGGGTTTGCAGCATATATATATATTAGGGTGTCTCATTAATACATAGAAATTTTTTTTTTTCGATTTTCTCTTGCTCGCGAATGCTGCCCCGATTTCAATAGGCATAGAGGTTCTAAAAATTGAAAAATGATGGGAATCGAACAGTATTTAGAGGTCACTCAAGTTTAACACTTTCTTGTAGCTATTTAGGAAAAAAAAGACATTTCTATCATTCTCTTATTCTCTTTATTTCTGAACAAAAATGAAAATAAACGAAATGCACCTTTCATTAATTGAAATAAGCGCATATAAATGGATTGTTTTCATCATCAATCTGTCCTACACTACTTGATTTTGCTCTTCAAGCTCTCCTTCGTCTTGACGGGGATCAACTTCTGGTGAGCCCGAAACACCTTGAGGACGAATTGCTTCTGCTTCTCATCACGCGTGATGGTGGAATTGAATCTTTTCATCAAAGCGATACCACGCTCGGCGGCATCATTGACCACCTTCAGGGCTTTCACCCTCTTTTGCGCCGTGATCCAATCCTCTGGATCTTTCATGAGGAAGGTGGGAGACTCAGATTCTGTAAGGATCGCGCGGAAGAAGACTTCTTTTGTTCTCCAGGTGACGAAGAGCTCGATGGATTGCTGTGGATTGAAGTTCTTCGGATCGATCCGCTTGAGTCCTTTCTTTGTGGCGGGGGATTGAAGTCGTTGGACCATCTTTAGCTTCGTGTCCTTTGGAATGCGGTCGTCAAAGAAACCAAGCCCCACGAGATCCTCTGAGAGGTACCACAGGTGCCTTTTCAAGGCCATGGATGCCGTGTGGCTGACTTCCTTGTCAGGGTAGGCCTCGAGCAGGCGAAGGAACTCTAGGTCGTTCAGTGGAGCTCGATTCGAGACCATTGCCTCATTCCACTGCTTCACGTACGCGAGGGAGATGAACAAACACAGCCGCCGAAGTCCTCCTCCTTCCCTGGCTGTCAGGTCCAGTTGGTGACGGAACATGAAAATCTTGAGGGCATAGATGGCTTTGGCCATCCATCTGGCGTGGTGATAGGCCCCAGGCTGACGAAATCCCCCCTGGACCTGACCGCCAAGGAAGCGGTAGGAAAGGATGAGGAGTTCACGGTAGTCTTCTCAGGGATGTGTGCCGTGGGAAAGCGTCTGCTGCAGGTATTTCTTCATGGAAGACGCTTGATTTGTCCAGTTGTCAGTTGTTGTGGGATTGCTTTCATCACCGATGGACAAGAATGACCCTTTGTCAATGGAGGCCCACCGCTGTTGAAATCTTTTGAAGAGGAGAATGTCAGGGGAAGAGGACGGCCCCAGACATCGCACGAAGACATCCTTGAGTAAGATCTCCAAGACGTGGTGATGGCAAGCCAACCACAACATGGGACGGCCAAACTCCTGCTCAATGCGAACGCAAGCAGCTTGGATCATCCCAGCGTTCACAGCTGTGGTGTCGAATCCCAGTCCAATGATTTGCTCCGAAATGCCAAAAGCCTGGACTTCCTGGAGTACGGCTGCAGCCTGTTCTTTTCCAGTGCCGTCCACCACAACGGGTACACCAAGAAGCTCCTCGACTCCATCGCCCGTCACCACAACAGCAATCCGGTCAACCTCCTTCTTCTCCTTGGTGATATCTTCCAACAGTTTCCCATCCCAGTGCAAGACTAAAGGACCAGAAGCTTCGAACTTTTGGGTCAACTCTTCTCCCATCTCCTTTCGGATCTTGTTCCGTGTTCGATGAACAGTTGCTGGCGAGATTACCAGGTCATCCAGGTCATGACCCAAACTCTGAGCTGCTGCTGCAAAGGACAACGTTGCTTGTCTCACGGACATGTTGTCGCGATCCCAAGCAGCGATGAGATTCGGGTCCGTGAGGGCATTCATTCGCCTTTTCTTTTGAGTCTGGGCCTTGCTGGTGCTGGGCGCTTGGTACGTCTCATCATCATCATCCTCGTCTTCCATGTTCATTTCAGTGCTGCTACCATCCACCTCCAAGATCGCTACCTCCATGAGCTGTGTCACCCCAGCATCCCATTTACTCTTCCTAGCCGTGGCTGCAAGATCCCTCTTCCGCTTCACAGCTTTCTTCTTCGCTGTCTTCTGGTCCACCCCCGCAAGACTTGACGACATCCTGTCTTCCCTCTGCGAGGTGAGAAAATCCTTGTCCTCCTGATGGACCTTGGAGGAGGATAGCGCGGAGGAGTGAGCCACGTCAAACACGTCTTCCAAATCCGACTTGAACATCTCCTCCTTGTACCGGTAACCCTCTTGCAGCTTTGTCCTGTTCTTCTTGAGTGCGTCGTAGGTATCGATCAACTTCGCCAGCTTCTCCCCAGCGTACTTCTTGGTGGTAGTTGGTATGTTGGCCTTCTCCCAGATGGGCCAGATGGTTTCCACCACCAGGCGAATGCTCTCCGATTTGGTCTTCCTTCCCTCTTGGTCTTGGTGGTGGTGGAAGTAAAGGAGCAGGCATTGCTCCTTCGATGGAAGTCGTGGACAAACAATCGCTGCAATTGGGGCCTTGTCCAGCAACCACAACTGGTTTCCTGCTCTAGTAACCATCACCTGCGAAAGAGAAGAAAATCTTGTATAAGTGAAACAGAAGTGGCAAACTTGAGTGACCCCTAAAAATCCTCCTACAGCTGTCAAATTTTGTGATAACAATCCTTTATAAATGTGTAATACGGGCAAGCGTCGCCCCGACCCGAAATCCTCCATTCGTATATTTGAGACACCCTAATATATATATATATTTTATGAACCATATGTTGTTTCATGCGTTGGTCTCTCTTCACACAGAGGTCAAGCTGGTGGCCCCGCCTCTAGTCCTGGCTTGGTAGAGGAGTGAGTTACTCTCTTGCACTCTCCACCATACATATCCAGGTACACCCGCCTCGGAACCAGCAATGAAGGGTTAGTAATGTTACTCCATTGTATTAATTTCAAATTTACGATATGTAATTTAAAAATAGCTTTTTAAATTTCTTGTAATTTTATATGTAAATTTTAATAACTTTGAATTTAACCTTCTTTTAGTCTTTTTAAATTTTGTTTTTTAAGAATTGGTCTTATAGAAACTGTTTTTGTCTTGTTTTGTTTTAATTGTTTATTGATTTTAATTTCATATTATTATTTAGCCTGAAGATGAGCATATTGCTCGAAACGTTGCATTAAAGAAGACTTTTCATGGCATTTACATTCCTCCTTGTCATTGGATTTCTCTTGAATATTAAATTGAAGCTTTTTAGAAGCAACCCGCATGAGAATATATATATATATATATATATATATATATATATATATATATATATATATATATATATATATATATCAGGGTGGGCCGTAAGTTTCCATACATAGGAAAAATTAAACGTTTGTTTTTATGTTTCAGATACCCTAAGAATATGCATTTGACGTAAGATCTTGTTTACTGATGAAGCAAATTTTTACGTCAATGGAGAGGTTAATCGGCAAAACATACGTTATTGGAGTAATGCTAACCCTAAATGGCTGAGTCCGACGAAGATGCAAGGTGCCGGTAAAGTGATGGTGTGGGCCGGGATATGGGGTGACAGAATTATTGGACCAATTTTTGTCAGTGGAAATCTTAATGCCGAAAGGTATCTTAACATGTTGCAAGAAGAGATTTTCCCATCCCTGCTAAACGAGGAAGGTAACTTCCCAGTTTACTTCCAGCAAGATGGAGCTCCACCTCATTATGGTCTTCACGTGCGGCGGTATTTGGATCAGCAGTTTCCGGATGCTTGGATTGGTCGGCGTGGTCCTGTGGAGTGGCCTCCCAGATCCCCAGATCTCACCCCCCTTGATTTCTATCTTTGGGGGCACTTGAAGGCCATGGTGTATCAGGAAAAGATACGAGACATAAATCATCTAAAGGAACGTATCACCAACGCCATTACAAGCATAACGTCAACTGTGCTAATGCGTGTTCATCAACAGTGGGGAACACGTATTGAAATGTGTTTTCAAAACAATGGCAACCATGTAGAGCAGTGGTTCTTAACCTTTTTACTACCATGCCCCCTCTAGGAATTGGTCCTTCCCTCCACGCCCCCCTTCAATCAAAATAACATTCTCAATAACTTCTCAATATTAGCCCATGCTCTCGTTAAGGGAATAACAAATACAATTAGAGAAATTCCTGTTTCTAGGGGGGCACGCCCCCCGGTTAAGAACCACTGATGTTGAGCATATTATATAAATAAAAATGGTTGTCCATAACAAAATGTTTATTTTTCCTATGTATGGAAACTTACAGCCCACCCTGTAAATATATAGTAGTTGGATGGGAGACTGTCCTCTGTGCTCAGATTATGTAGTGACCCGTGGTTCAGATCCCACGTAAAGCTGTAGGTCCCCTCAGTCATATAACCTTTGATGTTGCAAAGGAGGTTAAACAACTCCAATTAAAAAAAATATATATATATATGTATATATATATACCTTACAAAGGTTTCACGCGATGATCTCTCATTTCGCGAAGGTCAAGCTTGTCGCCCCTCCTCTCGAGTTGGCCTGGTGAAGTAGTGAGTTGGATTCTTGTGCTCTCCACTTCACATAGCCAGGTACACCCAGCTCATTGGGAATTGTTATGTGCCAGTCTTCTTTTGAAGATTTCCACTGCAACTCCCTTTGTGTTTCTTAGGTCTTTGGGCAACTGATTAAACAGTTTTGGTCCTCTCACTACAAAACTATTTTCTTTCAGGGTTAAGGATGTTCCCTGTCTCACCTTCAATTTGGGAATACAACACAGTCTACCATTTCTACTTTCCACCGTTGTTTGGGGAGTTACAGGGTTCAGAGTAAGATTAGGCACTAGTTTCTCCATTATTTTCCCAAGTGTAAATAATGGTGTCTGTCTCTCTTCTCCTTTCCAGTGAATATAGGTCTAGTTCGCATAACCTTTCCCAGTAATTTAGGTCTTTGCACCCATTGATTTTGGCTGTGAAGCTTCTCTGGATCCCTTCCAGCTGTCTAATATCTTCTTTTTTATATGGGGATATTAGGACGAAGCAGTATTCCAATTTGGTTATTATCAGGGTTTTCAGTAGAGAAATCACTACATTCCTATCCCTTCGTTTAAAGGTGCTGAATATCTGTCCCATTATTCTGTTTGCTGCTATCTTATTTTGTGTTTCAAATTTCGCATCATCTGTCACTACAACCCCTAAATCTTTTGCTCTGGAATTTCTCGTTCATTTGGGGTATAATATTCCATGGATTTTAGGTCTTCTCTTTTTCCATACCGTAATAGCTGAAATTTATCGGTGTTAAACTTCATATTGTTGTCTCCCATCCACTTATAGATTCTGTTTATGTCAGTTTGTAGAGATCCTATGTCTTCTGGGTTTCTTATTTTTTTACTGATCTTTGTCTCATCTGCAAAGGATGTTACTGTGTTGTCTCTGGTAACATCCTCATCTATGTCAGTTAGCATGATTATGAATAGTAGTGGAGCTAATACTGTTCCTTGTGGTGCCGAGCTGAGGACCTCTGATTCTGATGAAGATACTCCTTGTACTGTAGCAACTTGCCGCCACTCACTAAGGAAATTATATACCCATTTCCCTACTTTTCCTGTTATTCCCATATATTTCAGTTTATGTATTATGATTCCATGGTCACACTTATCGAATGCTTTAGCAAAGTCTGTGTATAGTACATCATAGTTTTCATTACTTTCCAGTGAATCAATAATGTTGTTGTAGTGTTCCATTAGTTGTGAGAGGCATGATCTGCCTGACTGAAACCCATGTTGGTTATCATTGAATTTTTTCTGAGTTTCCAAAAAGTCATAGATTTTGTGTCTAATTATTCTTTCAAATATTTTATAGTGAGATGGGATGTAAGCGATACTGGCCTATAGTTTTTGACCTTGGATCAATCACTGATCTCCTCCTTTATATCTTGGAACTATGTTCGCGCTCTTCAGGATGCCCAGTATTTCTCCCATGTCTACTGATCATCTCCATATCCAGTATAGGGGCTCAGCAATTGCATTCTTGCAGTTTTTGATCAGTGTGGCATTCCATTTATCCAGTCCTGCCACTCAGTGTGTTTTTAGTTTCCCTATGGCTTGTGTAATATCATCCATCGTAAAGTCAAAATCCATTATACTTTCCCCTTGTGGTTCTTCTTCAAAGAACACATTTCTATCGCATATCAATTTGTCAGTTTTTGGGATACTGAAAGATGATTCGTACTGAGCTCTTAATATTTCAGATACTTCTGTTAGATCATCAGAAAAAGCATTGTTCTCATTTTTTAAAGGTCCAATAGTCACATGGTTTTTCGACTTTCTTTTTGCAAAATTATAGAAATACCTTGAGTTAGTCTTTATCGCTTCTATAGCATCATCATCATCTTTTTCTGCATGCTTCTCAATTAGTTCCTGTATGATGACATCGATACTTTGCAGTTTATCATTTAATATTTTTCTGATGTTATCATCTTTACAATTACTTAATTTTGTAGTCACTCTTTTTCTTTTTTGAAACAATGCTCTCTTTTGTCTTTCGAACCTGCTTCTCTTTCCTCGTTGTTGTATCTTTGGGACATGTTCTTCCACAATTTCTAACGTCTTCTCCTCTAATGTCATTAGCATCTCCTCCATTGTCTTGGCCTCAAAAATGGTTTTCCAATCTATTACTTCCATGCTGGCTATCACATCTTCCCAGTTTATAGCTTTGGAGTGAAAATAAAAATTTTTACCTGCTTCTGGTCTTCTTGTGTGCCCCCCTTGTCCTGGTGTATACATATATTTTTTCCTATCCTTTTATATTTCATGAATGAGAAATTAAAATCACCACAGAGAAAAAATATTTGGGGTTGGTGTGTGTAGATCTTTTACCAAGTTTCTTACCTCTGGAATGGAATCTGAAAATTTTGAGGTTGGCGTGTTTGGGGGTCTGTACATTACAATTAGTACCATATTTAATTTTTCAATTTTTGCTGCTACACATTCTACGTCGTAGTTGTTTGAGGTACTTATAGCCATTTCTGCT
Organism: Bathynomus jamesi; assembly: GCA_023014485.1. Classification (NCBI taxonomy): domain Eukaryota; kingdom Metazoa; phylum Arthropoda; class Malacostraca; order Isopoda; family Cirolanidae; genus Bathynomus; species Bathynomus jamesi. The sequence continues at coordinate 732,704 of JAJOZX010001216.1, read as the reverse complement.
GTGTGTCTTTTGCGTGTGTAAATAGCACATCCTCCTTTATGTCTCTCTGTTCTGTCGGCTCGGAGGATGTTATAGTTGTCAATTTGTATTTCTTTTTTGTCAATACAGGACTCACAATTTTCACAGTTCACCTGGCAGTTCTTTAGATGAGTTTCCATGAGGCATGCAAAGTCTGCTCTGGCTTCTTGCATGAGTCCTTTCAGGTATACAACTTTGTTCATGGAATGGTTTGATTTAAGGCCCTGTATGTTGGCTAGGATTATTTTTATTTTTTTCTCTTTCTTTTTCGCATACAGGTGGTTCTGATTTTTTTTCCAATGGGGGTGCCAGTTTCATTGCCTTGTGGTCTTCCAAGAATTCACCTCTTTTTATCTTTGTCTGTACCTATTGTCCTGATAACACATGAAGTGCCTTTGTTCGTACTTTCTGTCTGGCTCTCAGATTCCTATATTTATATTTGTCAGCTGGTTTTGTAATTGCTGGATAGTATTTAACAACTGAAATGTGTTGGCTGCATCTAAAAAATTGGCACTCTTCTTTGATGTTCATTTTTTCTGTTCACTCATTGCATTCCTTTGAGGGTGGTGGTATCAGCAATTTTTTCCATATTTGCAACTCCCATATCTTGCATAAGTGTTGCAGATCGTAGGATGGTGGAACATGCATTTCTTATCAAATTTGCAGTATCCACTTGTGTAATGCATTTTGGACATTCTGTCCAGCAATAATTACAGGCCTATTGCTGTCGCTTCCTGCTTCTCGAAACTACTAGAAAAACTCTTGTTACTCTGATTAAATGACTTCCTATGGACATCTCCTAATCAGTTTGGCTTTAAAAGGTCCCACTCAACTGACCTGTGTATCTATGTACTTAAAGAAACAATATCTAAATACATTGACAGTAATTCAACCATTTATAGCTGTTTCCTTGATATAAGTAAGGCATATGATAGGGTAAACCACAATATTTTATTTGCAAAACAAGAAGACAGGAAGGTTCCCATGGACATATTAAATTTATTGAAATTTTGGTATTCCCACCAATCTTTCAGTTAGGTGGGGCAATGTATAATCCGAGTGTTTTGGCTCCTCTTCTGGGGTGAGACAAGGCTCCTTGCTCTCCCCTATGCTGTTTAATGTATATATTGATGGATTAATTGCTTCACTTAATGATGCAACAGTAGGATGTTGTATAGATAACACAAGGATAAATAACTTAGTTTATGCCAATGATATGGTGTTAATAAGTCCCTCTGTTAAAGGTCTGGATCGGCTACTAAATGTCTGCGAAGTGTATTCGCAGAAACATGATATTCTTTTTAATGTTACAAAAACTAAGGTTATGCAATTTCATCCTAAAAGCTGTAATCAGCCAGCTGATATAAGGTTTAAAATGAATGGTGAAGTAATTGAGGAAGTACAAGAGTTTAAGTATTTGGGTCAAACTATTACCAGCTCCTTGAGTGATGACTCGGATATAAGAAAACAATCTCGAAGCCTGTGTGCTGAAGCGAATATGACCATAAGGAACTTTCCTTTCTGTACAAGTGAAGCTAAAGAGACACTCTTTCATACTTTCTGCAGTAATATACATGGTCAGCAACTGTGGGTGAATTATAAAAAAGGTTCTGGCAGAACCCTAAATTTGCTGTACAACAGGTCTTTTAGATTCTTACATGAATCCCCCCCTCCCCAAGATGCTCAGCTTCGCAAATGTTTTCTACCCACAATGTCCCGAGCTTCCCGGAGGTAACAAGATGTGCTCAACACAGTCTAATGCAAAGAATTAAAAAATCAACCAACCCGATCATCCAAGCTAACCATGAGTCCTGCCATTTATCCTCTAAGCTATGGACTTCTTGGTACAAAAACGTCTGTCTGTAGCTCCACTTAACTTCAACAGTGCAGTATTATTTCTAATCAATTGTATATAGTTCTATCCTTAGTATATGAACTGTCATTGTATTAATAATATTTGTCATATGGACTATAGTCTGCCAATAAATCTTTTCATTTCATTTCATTCAACGTGGGATGTGCATATATGCATTGCCCATCCCAATATCTGCCGTTTCCTTTCGCGTAGTATTTACATACTACAATATTTTCTACGCTTCTGCTTTCTTTCTTATTATTTTCAAAGTTCTTAATTTTGGCATTATCATTATTTTTCTTCGGCTGTTTATTTTCTACATTTTTAGTTATTATCTTTTTATCATTTCACTCATTGGACCGTTTGTCTACTTTGCAACTTTTATTTATTTCTTTTCTCTGATCTATGTCTTCCTTCCGTATTATATTGTTTATATTGTTATTTGTTATTAAATTGTTGTTCATTATTATGCTGTTATTCGTTATTTCATCATCTCTCTCATCCACCCAGTTTTTCATTTGGACCATTCCAGACCCATGTGTCCCCAGTATTTCATTCTTTTTTGTAAGTTTTGAGTCTGCTATCTCCATTTCTTTAGAGACTGTGAAAGAATTTACAGTCTGTGTACATGCGCCATAGAAATTTGATCCCCACGACATGTTTCGCATTCAAGACAAGTTATTTCCCTATCATTCCATTTCATGCAGATAAAGTCATATATATATATATATATATAATTTAGTGTGGACCAAAAAAATGAAGGTTTAAAAATCTTTGTTCCACATGAGTAATGTTATTCCTTTTGCTTACCTTAATCAAATTACAAAATTTGAAACCTCTACGTCAAGTTTTAGGGGTCCCGAGAAAATTGCACTTTTCCTTTTAATGCTGAAAAAATTAGTTTTTCCTCATTTTCATAAGTTCTGCTTTATTTTTTGTTTGAAATTCTTTACGATTCTTGAAAACTGTTTTGAGCAGGTATTGTTTGTCCTCTTCTTTAGTTGTCACTGCTTGATTAAATTTTTCAATCAATGCAACACCCCGCTCAGCTGTGTCATTTGTCACTCTAAGGGCACGAACTCTAGCACAGCCTCTTTGGTACTCAGGATCTATTCCCCATGTTGATGCAGAATTTTCAGTGGAGAGAGAATTGAGATGTAGAGCATCAAAAAGAGATTTAGTCCTTGAAGTAACAAAATCAGAAATCCTTTTTTCTTTAAAAAGGCTCTCCAGGACAAAATGCTTGCTCTTGATATTCTGTTGCTATTTCTTTGCATAACTTTTGACGAGTTCGAAGCATAGTAGATTTTGACACTGTAATGTTTTCCAAATTATGGCCCAAAGACTGAGCAACAACAGCATAAGACATAGCTGCATCTCGATTGGAAAGATTCATTCTATCATAGGCTGCTACAACATTTTTGTCAATAGGCTTTGACTTTTTAGGAGCCAACATTTTCTTTTTAAATTGCTCTTCAGAGGGACCTTGAAAATTCATTTCAAGGTTGTCGTCATTAGTTGATGATGATGATGTGAAATCATCTCTATTGGCAGGCAAGAATGATCTTTTAGATCGCTTCTGCTCTTTGAGGGCTCTTTCACACTCTAATTCTTCACGATGAAGCCTTCTTTTCTCTCTTTTTGCAAGAATTTGGTCTACTGTACCCATGCTACTTTGTGTAGGATCTTCTTGCTGGCTTAAGTAGAAAAGCTTGTCTTCTTCATTTGACATCATCAAAAGGGCATTACAGTGACCAATATCAAGAATTTCAGCCTTAATTTCATCTTTAAACATAGCTTCTTCAATACAGCATTTTTCCTCGGGCCTTTTTCTGTTTTTCATCAATTTCTCATAACAGCTTATTAAAGAGTCAATCTTTCGGATGGCACTGTCTCTACGCATTGTGGGAATCCTGGCTTTCTCCCAGTAGGTCATCACTTCATCTAAGCAAAGATTAATGGATCTTCTTCGTCCCAATTTTTCCTCTTTTTGATGGAAGAAATATTTTTGCAAAACTTGCAGTTTTGTAGTAAGCGGCAACAAAGTATATCTTTATATAAATGGCCAATGAGCCAAACTTTAGTTTTAGAACGAGTAGCCATTTTTAGTTTAAAAAATTAAATTTCTGAAATAGTAAAATAAACCAGTTAAATTAGGAGATAAAAAGGATAACTAAAAGGTTCAAGCCAATTAGGCAAAGCCTTTAATTTAGAGTTGACCAATTAAGGATAATATATTTTATCCAAAATTTTTGTTTTCCTTATTAATAATTTTCTCTGAAATAATGATCTAAGATTGTTTTTGTACTCTATTAACACCAAAAATTTCTTAAATAAGAAGAAATTTTTTCATAAGTTGCAACTCAAGAGTTGAGTTGATCATTGATGTTCTAAGCGTGCCTATTCATTGGAAAATTTTTATATGTCATTAAATCTCGGGACCCCTAAATATTCTCATATTTGACCAAAATTTTGCTGACATGTCTATCTGGTCCAAAGGAACAAGGGCATTAATGTGGAACAAGGATTTCTTCAACTTTATAATTTACCCCCCCATTTTGGTCCACACTAATATATATATATATATATATATATATATATATATATATATATATATATATATATAACCATGAAGGAAAAAGAAAAAATAGTGCTCAAGCACTTTCATCTAATGACATCCTCAGGAACACTGAAATTAATAAAAAGATTGAGATGATATATTGGTCAAAAAAAAAAAAAAAAAAATGATTAGTGCAGAAAAATATTGTAAGAGCATACAATTTACATGGAAAAGCTACCACATTCTTAGTGCCTTGCCCTTCTTGTCTAAATCCATTCTGAATGAATTCAAAACAACACGATCAAGCAAAAAAATGCTTATTAACATTGTTAATAAAAATATTCTTGAGTCTGCAATTATTAAACTTAAACAATTTCAACCTTAACCAGGGCCTCTGGTAGCTTTTCCATGTAAACTATATGTTCCTCCTACAATATTTTTCTGCATGAATCATAATCATTTTTTTTTCTTTGGGACCAATATACAGTCTCAATTTTGTTAATTTCAGTTATTAATTTCAGTGTTCCCGAGGATGGCATTAGACAAAAGCACTTGAGCACTATTTCATGTTTCCTTTTTGGTTATTTTCATCAAATTTATTCACATGTTACTTTCATGAAATAATTTTCATATATATATATCAGTGATGTAGTCGAGACCACCAAGTCCGAGACTGAGACTGAGACCGAGACCTGATCCTGTGAGACCAAGATCGAGACCGAGATCAAAGGTTCGAGACCGAGATCGAGACCAAGCTCATGCCCTTTCATTTTGTTTTACACTACTATGGAAATTAGACTATGGTAAGTATATTAATAAACTAATAACTACTTTCTCAGATGTAGTGTTGAATGCAAAAAGTGTACCCTATAAATTAACAAATGAATATATATATATATATATATATATATATATATATATATATACAGTGCCCGCGAAAAGTATCCGATCACTCAAGAAAATACAATATTTTCCCTTGATATTCAGAGACACGTAATTCACTTTCTATTTGTTCTAGCGACATCTGGTAACTTTGAGGTTGCTCGCTGATATGAGAGCTATCCAATGCATTCTCAAATTAGTGTTCTGGTAGCCTTCGTTGCGGGTGGCTGTGTCTCAAATTTGTCAGATTTCACTGTTTGTGTAAATTTCTTGATTTTTTTTTTTTTTTACAGAAAGTGGTGTAAATAAAATTTATATATAATGTGTGCTAAAAAACAACTTAAGAGTGATTGTCGAGGTGCTATTGTTGCTTTGCATGCATGTGGGAAATCACAGGGACAGATAGCTAAGGAATTAAACATATCCCAAAGTACCGTTAATTTATGGGTTTCACGGGCTAAGAACAATGGTGGCCTAACCACGCCAGTCCCTAAAAAACGATCTGGCAGACCGAGAAAAACAAATTCGCGAACAGACAAACTTATGAAACGTTTAGTATTGAAAAACCCAACAATAACTGCGAAAGAAATAAAATTTAATATGAATAATTTGTTATCTGGTGTTTCTGAACGAACTATCCAGGAGCGGCTCCAAAAAGAACTCGGATTACCATCTCACCATGCTGCTAAGAAACCGTTCATTAATGAAAAAATGCGTAAAAAACGTGTCGCATTTTGTAAAAAATACATTCATTGGACTGTTGATGACTGGAAGGTGGTTTTATTTAGCGATGAGTCGACATTTTTGACATTCAGAAGTTGTCCAAAAAAGGTTCGCCGGCCTATTGGCTCAAATAGGATGGACCCTAAATACACCCTAAAGACAATGAAACACCCTCCAAGTGTGATGGTTTGTGGTTGTTTCGGTTACTATGGGCGTGGAAACTTATATTTTCTTCCGAAGAACACAACTATGAATGGTGCACGGTATTTAGCAATGCTACAGGATAAACTTCCAATGGCAATGGCAATCCAAAGGACAAAAACATACATGCATGATGGTGCACCATGTCACAGGGCCAAAATAGTGACAAAATGGATTACTGACAATAATTTGATATTTTGGATTGGCCTGGTAATAGTCCAGATCTCAATCCGATAGAAAATCTGTGGCTAATAATAAAAATAAGGTTGAATGCAACGACACTGGCTCAGTCGAAAAATTACAAGAGGCCATCAAAAAGGTATGGTGCAAGGAAATATCAGTGGAAGTTTGTCAAAACTTGATTAAATCCATGCCAAAACGTCTAGAACAAGTCATCCAAACCAAAGGACAGATGACAAAATACTAATATAAGGTTAGTATACATTTAAACATTGTTTTTTATGTAAAAAATACAAATTTCAAGGGTGATCGGATACTTTTCGCGGGCACTGTATATACACAGGGTGTCCGAGAATTATCTGTACAATTTTTGGCTATTATTAAAAGTCAACCATGAAGTGTAGAAATTCCAGTGTTGTCCCATTTTACAGAGAATCTCATTAAGTTTTTTCTGATACCAAGTTGTGACAAGTTTTTTAGAAATTCCAGTGTGTCCGAACATTATCTGTACAATTTCATCTTTTAATAAAATTCTTGATAACACATGTAAACTTCTTAAACAAGATTTAGAATCTGTATTTTCAAAAGTTTCTTTTATTAAAGTAACGTTGTTACAAACATTCGATATGTGCACCATTAGTGATTCGCAAAACATCCAATCGATACTCCAAATGTTGCCATGTACGCTGCAGCATATCCACATCAATTCGCTCAATAGCAGCTGTGATTCTTGCTTTTAAATCAGCAATGTCTGTCACCCGCGTACATTTCTAAAAAACTTGTCAAAACGTGGTATCAGAAAAAACTTAATGAGATTCTCTGTAAAATGGGACAACACTGGAATTTCTACATTTCATGGTTGACTTTTAATAACAGCCAAAAATTGTACAGATAATTCTCGGACACCCTGTGTGTATATATATATATATATATATATATATATATATATATATATATATATATATATATACACTTTTTATTTATTTACTTCTTTTATATCTGTTACAGAAGGTTTAATGAACGTACCCACTACCCAGTTTGACTTGTGCATTTATTTAAAGCATGATAGGTGCTCATTACACTTAAGGAACATCAGCATGCTCAGAAGATCTGCTGAAGTTCGACTTCTGTGGGGCCTCATTATTATGCCTCCATGGCTAAATACATGCTCAATTGGAGCACTAGAGGCAGGCACTGTTAAAACAGTCATGGCAATATTGGCCAGTGATGGGAATTTATCCCTTTTCTGGTGCCAAAACTTTATTGGAGAGCAGTTGTCTAAAATATGAGATTCATCGATCTCTAAGAGGTACCGCTGCAACTGTTCCCTGCGGTTCAAAATCTTCCCAGTTTCAACGTTCTTCTGCTTGGACCGATAGCTTTGATATTTTGCCATTAGTCTCGGAACTTTGGTTTGACTCTGTTTTATTTCGTCATCGCTGCTGTGAGAATGAGCGCTGTCTCTCTGTATCTGCTCATTCTCCGTGCTTGAGTTTCCTGTATAGCATTTTTTCAACACCATTTCTATGAAAAATAAATTGACATATCGGTACTATAAACAGAGGCATGGCAATTAGCATAAGGTCTAAATATATATATATATATATATATATATATATATATACTGTAGTATATATATATATATATATATATATATATATATATATATATATATATATATATATATATACTGTAGTATATATATATATATATAATATATATTATATATATATACTGTAGTATATATATATATATATATATATTATATATATATATATATGACACTAATTCAACATCCACTTACTTTCATAAACATTCTGAACTGTGTCTGTTCAACCAAGCCACCATCATGAGTATGCCAATAACATGTATTTTTCATTACAGTCTCGAGAGGTCTCGAAAGGTCTCGGGGAGAAAAACAGAGACCACGTCTGTCGAGACCGAGATCGGTCTCGATCTCGAGATCGGTCTCGAGATCGGTCTCGAGATCGGTCTCGAGACCGAGATCGGTCTCGAGACCGAGATCGGTCTCGAGACCGAGATCGGTCTCGAGACCGAGACCGATCTCGAGACCTACATCACTGATATATATATATATGAAAATTATTTCACGAAAGTAACACGTGAAAAATATTTATGATGAATAAAACCACGAAGGAAATCAAACACAAAAAGGTGCTCAAGCGCTTTCATCTAATGACATCCTCAGGAACACTGAAGTACATAAAAGGTTACGGCCTATATATAGGTTACAGAAAGAAAAAAAAATAAATAAATAACATACATACAAACATATATATAATATATATATATATATATATATATATATATATATATATATATACATATACATACATATCTACACACACACACATATATATATATATACATATATATATGCAATAAACGGAGAAGTAAAAATAAAAATTAAAAATTAAAGATTAGAGGATTAACAAAGAGCCATACAGATTTGTAAGGAAAAATATCAATTTTTAGCACAAGATCAAATGAATTATAAAAATACAAATTTATACTGGAAATCTGCCCAGGTTTTAACACTTTGCCTTTTAGAGTCAAGTTTCGATATATATAAAAATATTCTGTTAGAACAGGACAGTTGTCCAGTGCTCTTTTTGTCCATTTGTCAGAGTTATCCCACTGTATTGATTGGAATAATGCTTCAGTTTTATTTCATTCTAGCAACATTGTCAATAGAAATATTCTTGAGTCTGCCATTATCCAACTTTCAAATAACTTCAACATAAGCAAAGGTCTTTTTCAACTCGATCCTGTTGTTTTGAATTCCTTCAAAACAAATTTAGATAAAAAGGGTAGGACACTAATCTTTGGTAAACTTGTACGCTACTTTATTAACTTTTAATCTTCATTTTATTTTTATATATATCGAAACTTGACTCTAAAAGGCAGCAGTGTTAAAACCCGGGCAGATTTCCAGTATAAATTTGTATTTTTATAATTCATTTGATCTTGTGCTAAAATCGATTTTTCCTTACAAATCTGTATATATATATATATATATATATATATATATATATATATATATGTGTTATTTATTTTTATTTTTTCTTTCTGTAACCTATATATAGGCCGTAACCTTTTATGTACTTCAGTGTTCCTGAGGATGTCATTAGACGAAAGCGCTTGGGCACCTTTTTGTGTTTCCTTTCCTTCGTGGTTTTATTCATATATATATATATATATATACAGCACAGGGTGTACATAAAGTCAGGATCTATTTTTGTGAAATAATTACTTTTTCTATTTTTCTTTTCAGAAGCCCTTAGAATGAATACAGAAGAGCGTGTGGCAATAGTAATTTGGCGAATCGAGGGAAAGAAATACGATGACATCAGAGAGAAGTTTAGAACGAGATTTCATAAGCCGGGGCCAATAGACAAGACAATACGAAAATTGGTGAACAAATTTAAACAAACGGGATCTGTAAATGATGAAGCAAGATCAGGATGACCGTGTATGTCAGATCTTACCGTGAATGCAGTACGTGGAATTATCACTGACGAGCCACGTACGTCCATTCATGCTGCATCACACAGACTCAGCCTCCCGACATCATCTGTGCACAAAATTCTGAAAGTTAATTTGCAGAAGAAAAGCTATCATTTGCAGGTTTTACATGATTTACATGAGGAAGATTTCCCTCAATGAAGTGCTGCTGTGTGTGCTGATCTCGTAGAACAAATCTGGAGTGATAATTTAAATGGACAACATTCTCTTTAGTGATGAAACCACTTTCCATACATGTGGAAAAGTAAATTGCCATAACTGTCAAATTTGGGCAGATGAAAGACCGAATGATTTCGTCCAAAATTTGGAGAGAGACTCGCCTAAAGTTAATGTCTGGATGGGTTTAACAAAATCTAAGGTTTATGGTCCTTTTTTCTTTGCTGAAGCTACAGTTATGGGGCTTATTTATCTGGACATGTTGCAGCAATTCCTTGAACCTCAGCTGATTGGGGATAGGATTGTTAGTACCATCGTCTATCAACATGATGGTGCTCCTTGTCACTTTGCCAAAATTGTTCAGGATTATCTAAATGGACGTTTTCCAAATCGCTGGATCAGACGCGGAAGCAACAGACCTTGGCCAGCGAGATGACCAGATTTAACCCCTTTAGATTTCTTTGCATGGGGCTTTATCAAATCGCGCGTCTATCAGACGAAGATTACGAGTCTTGAAAACTTACGTACACGTATACGAACTGCTGCAGATAACATAACCCCGCAAATGCTCCAGAATGTGTTTAGAAATGCTGCGGAACAATTTGAGCTGTGCAGGGATACTGATGGGCATCACGTCGAATCCTACTCTTAATTATTTAATAAATGTTGCCACTTTATCATTTTATGATTGAATTCCATGTAATTTCCAAGTGCTTCACAAAAATAGATCCTGACTTTATGTACACCCTGTATATATATATATATATATATATATATATATATATATATATATATATATATATATATATAGTAGGTCCCCAATTTAACAACATAATTAATGCACGGCTGTGTCTTTGAAGAGGGAAAGTCCATTAAATAGGGGACTGACTATCCCCTATTTAACAGACTAGTATAGCATTTTACCCCAATGTAACAAATTATATTCAGCAGATTTACTCCCTATTTACAGACATAGTACAGCATTTTTACCCATTATCAAACTCTCATAATGGCATAGGTGAGGGTACATATAAATTCCTAATGATATAATACAATGTAATGCTATATATTTTAAGTACAGTAATTCCCAATTTATGCAACCCCAATTTGCACAGTTTTGGATTAACATGGTCCAAAAAATATTCAATATTTTTATAAATAAATAAAAAGGCACTGGTGGTTAAGAATCCAGGTCCAAGAAACCCTAATGGTGAGTTTTTTATTTATTACATATTACTAATTTTTACTTTTTTTTTGAGAGACTAGTTTGTGTATTTATTTATTTATTTATTTATTATTATTTTTTGGGGCAGATTATTATTATTATTATTATTATATTTTATTCAATTTTATTTAATTTTTGGGGTGTCTTGGGGTTGGGGGGCCTGTACTTAGCACTTTGAATTATATGTTATAGTTCCTTCAATTTACACAAAATTCATTTTACAGAGAATTCATTTTACACAGAAGGTTCAGGAACACATCTGCATAAATTGGGGGATTACTGTACTATTGCACAGTAGGGTGGATCGATTTTACATTTTTTTCGATTTCCATATTCTAATAGAGACAAAAACTTGCGCATGCATGAGAAAATAGCCTCTGCAAAATCTTAGCTTAATAGGTAATCATCTTCTGCCCCCAGCAGAGCGATGAAAATCATATTTTAGTAGTCAAAAACATATTTTTAAACCCTAGCCTAGAGTCATAAAATTTTGCGTGTGTGTTATTTCATGCCTAAGCAACGATATAAATGCTATGGGAAATATATAAATGCATTATTTAAGACAAAGAGCTGATCTGAAAATATGTATATTATACATATTTTCAGATTGGCTCTTTGTCTTAAATAATGCATTTATATATTTCCCATAGCATTTATATCGTTGCTTCGGCATGAAATAACACACACGCAAAATTTTATGACTCTAGGCTAGGGTTTAAAAATACGTTTTTGACTACTAAAATATGATTTTCATCACTCTGCCAGGGGCAGATGATGATTACCTATTAAGCTAAGATTTTGCAGAGGCTATTTTCTCATGCATGCGCAAGTTTTTGTCTCTATTAGAATATGGAAATAAAAAAAAATGTAAAATCGATCCACCCTATTGCACAGGGTACTTATATTTCACAAACCCAGCAAGGGTATACAGAATTATATTACTGTTAGGGTCCTATCTCGATCTCATTTTCTTTTTTATAGGTAGCATGGAATGTTTTTGTGGGTAAGTGTATAGCTTCTTTTACAACTTTTGTTGAAAAAAATTATATTTATCCGTTTAAATCTAAAAAGGATTTTTTTTGTTTCATTTATGTGTATGAATTAAAGTAGTATTCCGGTGTTCTTATAGTTATTACAACAATAACCAAAAGGTACTTCCTTTGTCACAAAGTAACGGAATTCAATTTGTTTACTTTCATTTACTCTACTTTTTTTTTATGTTAAAGTGCCATATTTATATACGTTTATAAAAATAAAGAAAATATTATACAAGATTTTATCATTGATAATACCTTAAGACAGTAAATTAAATAAAAATGTCAAAATTATTATTTAGATAAATATTATAAATCTACAGATTTCTAGATTTTTTTACTCAGATTTATCAGATTTTTAAAAATTCCATCTGGCAACACTGATAATACACATAATACAAACACATTACAGCTCAATGATCCTGGGTTTCCCACCATCTCAAACAGACTGCTCAGTCAGTGAAGTTTGTCCTACTTATGCCTTTCATTTTTCACAAATTTTTTCTGTTTTTCAGATATTGTGATTAATTCATGCTGTCATTCAAAAGCAGGGATGATGATAATTTTGTGGCAAAAAGGCAGCATAAGGTTATGCTCCTGAGCAATAAAATAAATAGCTATACTTGATATGTTAGAAATAGGACAAACTGCAGCTTCTCAAGCAGTACCAGTAGATGATCCTAACCCTGCAAAGCTCTCCCAAAATTAAGTTCTTTATCTTTTAAGGCAAGTGCTGAAGTACATATTTTTTTATTATTATTATTCCTTATTACTAGCAATGTTTTGTATTGATCTAATTATTAGGGATGTACCAATATATCAGTATCAGTGATATCGGTAGATTTTTAATGGTATTAGTATCAGCCGATATTTCAAAAGAATGATTTTTCCAAAATTATGAATAAAAGACTATTTAGAAGATGAAATTTCCAATATTTTATTGTTTTATCACTTCACATAACTCATTATATTTTCATCATAGCCTCTTATTTTATTCTAATCATAGCCTAGGTCCTAAGAAATGTAGCACATAAGTTTTACCCAATTTTCTTTTCAAATAGCCAATCAAACAAGTGTAAATCCTTTGAGAAATAGATATAAAGCCAAGAAAACCAAAAAACTATCTTGTAGTCATAGCTCACAATATTAACCTAGCTAGCTGGTTAAAAACACATTTACTTCGCCCAACATTAGGGTGTGTCACTTTTGGACTTTTTTCAAAAAGTTATGGTGCTTACCTCTTATATTGTAACAAATTGACCAAAAACCATGAATAAACCAAAAAAAAAAGACATTCGGGTAATATTTAGGGTCCCAGCCCCCCATTTAGAAAATAAGCCCCAATGGTGATTTTTGGAGATATTTTTGGTCATAGTTTCCTTACTAATCATTGTATTTAAAAAACTTTGCTACCAAAATGTAGAGAATAACAGTATCCTTTTATTGTGAATGTTTTAAAACTATTTTAGTTGTATACGGTACTGATATTTGAGTGGACCTTATGAAATTTTTCCATTTTCATTTCTATAATATTTATTTACAGTATTTCCAGGTTTTATCTACAAAAAGTATGCAAATATAACCAAATGTATGATAAATTTGCTTTTCTTTCAGAATTCTATTATAGATTTGCTTAATTTCATAGTTTATTAAAATTAGTCAATAGTCATGGCTAACAGTAAGCCAATATTAAGAACAGACCTAAGAAAATATGATTATTGGAAAAGTTAGTGGAAGATATATGCGCAAGAGAAGGAAACATGCTTCCAACAAATAGTGAAGTTCTCGGTCACTTTTTCTTCTTGAGAAGGGATCAAATGAAAAGCAACAATGTGTCAAAGGAAGAAAATATTTTGAGAGTATTAGATAAGGTAAAAAAGGTGTGGATTATGGCTGGCATACCATCAAAATCTGTTAGAAAGCAGAAAGGACCCAAAAAAATGTTGTGGGATTTGATAAAAGAGCATGAGAAGTTGAGTAAAAATATAAAGAAGAAATGTTATGAAACCCAAAAAACATCTTTTCTGTCTCGTTTAGATAGCTAACTTATTTGATATATCAACTGAAAATGTATGTAATGAGATCCAAAATGATACATTGAGAACTATCCAACAGAAGAATGAGGATCTTTGCTTTTGGAAGATCAGCGAAGTGCTAGAATATATTCTCTGGGTCTGATCGATAAAGCTTATGAAGCCAAACTGATCAAAAAGACTGCTAGAATAGAAGGTGAAAAATGAAGAAAATTGAAAGAAAAGAGCAAAAGGCATTAGAAGAAGAGAGAGACAAACTTGAATCATCTGAAGGCGAGTTAGTGGACTCAAGTAATGGTGAAGATGATTTTACTCCGAGCCCAGGCCCATCAAAACATCCTAAGTTACTAGTCAACATTAATATCTAATACAGCTGATTGTTTAGGACTATCATTCGGACAATGCTCAACATTTGCATCTGTGGTAGCAGCTGAATGTAGGCTAGACTTAGAGATGTCATTATCGAAAAGTACTTCTGCGCAAACTGCAAAGAAGTCAAGGAAAGCTACTGCTGACACTATTAAAGAATCGTTCTACCCACCTCAATATTGTGTAGTCCACTGGGACAGCAAAATGATACTGAATGTTTCAGGAGGAAAGCAGGATCGATTGGCAATACTTATATCGGGAGAGAATGTTGAGAAACTTCTCTCAATACCCGATATCAGTGTCTCGACTGGATTGACACAAGCTTGTACTGTTTTTAGCACAATCCAAGAATGGAAATTACAGGATAGGGTTTACGGAATGGTATTCGATACTACTTCATCCAATACTGGCTGGATAAAAGGGGCTCGTAAAGTACTGGAAGACCTCTTTAGAAAAAAATTATGGCGGCTTGCTTGTTGCCACCATATGGCAGAATGAGTTTTGTCAGCAGTGTATCTAAAGGTATTTGGAAAATCTACTTCACCCAAAAACAAATCTTTCAAGACCTTCAGAGATGTTATATGGGAGAAGCTAGATACTAAGCAACCCTTCAAACAGCTATCTATCAATGACAGACATCTCAAGGACCTGAAAAAATGCATCATAGATTTTATGACAGATTTGCTCAAAGATAACCAGAGCCTTCCCAGGGATGATTACAAAAAGGTAGCTGAAACAACTATGCTCATTTTAGAAGAAATTCCTGCCAGAAGAATACACTGGATCAAGCCAGCAGCTCTCCATCACGCCAGATGGATGGCTGTCATATTGTATATGAATAAGATGTTAGCATTTTCAGACCAAGCTAGATATGATAATGTTACAATAAAAAAGCTGGAAAGAGTATGCTTGTTTACATCGCTGATCTACTCCAAGTACTGGCTATCAGTCACCAACCCACTTGAGGCTCCTGAAAATGACCTCCTCCTATACAACAAATTAGTTCAATAAAAAAAGATTGACATGGAAGTAGCGGAAGCTGCCCTCAACACTCTAAAAGGTCATTACTGGTACCTATCTGAAGAACTTGTAACCCTTTCTCTTTTGGAGATTTACCAGTACCTCATAGTGAAAAGGACAAGGTGGCCAAAAAACTTTCCTCTTTCAATCAACCACCAGAATTCAAACAGGGTAAGCTGATATTTCGCATCCTAAAAGAATGAATTAAAATTCAGCAATTAGTTGGTCCAAACTCATGGTTTATATTCAAAGTCCTTGGTTCAACAGGAGATTAGATAAGGACTCCAGCTGTAACGTGGGACAGCAACAATGATTTTCAATGGATGAAGAGAATACTCTCTTCAACTAAGGTTGTTAATGACACTGCAGAAAAGGGGTATCAAACTTTTGCAGGATTTTCATGGCTTATGTAGGGATGAAGGTGAATTTCAGGCATTGCTTCAAGTTGTAGAGGAAAACAGGCGTGTTTTCCCAGAGTTTTCCAAACAAGGTCTCCTGAATTTGTAATTTCTTTCCATTTATAATTTCATTTCATTTACAATTTTTCATTATAATTTCAAGAATAGCACTTTGTTTCTATATGATTGAAATTGCTTTCGGTTTGTATTTCATAATAAAAAATTAAAAAATGGGGCTTTGCATATTTTTTTAGATTAATAAAAATTTAAGTCTACGGTTGTCTTTTTTTTTTTTTTTTGCAAAATTTACTGTTTTTAATCTACTAAACATATGCAAAGTTGTTCCCACTTTGAATCTCTAAACCAAAAAAGTGTTGCTCATTTAAGCCCATCTGCTTTTTTTGATTTATATTTTCAAAGCCCATCGCCGCACAGTTGCATTGGGATGATGCTCTATGGATGGCAGTGACATCCAAAGTAAAAAGATAATATTTTATTGCAGTTCAGATCTTCCAAAGATATAAAACAGCAGCATTTTTCTCTTAGAAAATGCATCAAAATGACCAGAGATAAAAAATTTAATAAATTTAACTTAAAGGTTAATTTTAAAAAACTATTCAGATTGAAGCACATTATTATTCTCTACATTTTGGTAGCAAAATTTTTGAAATACGATGATTAGTAAGGAAACTATGACCAAAAATATCTCCAAAAATCACAATTTTTTGTGTGAATAGGGGGCTTATTTTTCAAATGGGGGGCAGGGACCTTAAATATTACCTGATTGTGTTTTTTTGGTTTATTCATGGTTTTTGGTCAATTTGTCACAAGAGGTAAGCACCATAACTTTTCAAAAAAAGTCCAAAAGTCACACACCCTACTCAACATAGGCCCACAGTCCAATTGTATAACAAACAAAACTATGACATCTAATGCAGTGTTGCCATTTTTAATGAAAATGATTATTACTTTGTTGCCAAATTTTCAACACAGAAAATAAATTATGAATATGTCACAAAAATATGACAAACTAATAAACCCTAGCTGGATATCAGTATTGGTACTGGTATTAGTTATCAGTTGATACTATTTTTAATTATCAGTATCAGTTATCGGCTAAAAAGCAATATTGGTACATCCCTACTAATTATAATAGATATTATGTTTGTATTTTATTATGTTTACTGATAAATTAATATACAGGCCTAGGAAGCTACAGCCTTATGGGTAATTCCTGGGATCTCCAGAATGTAACCTTATTTTTTCCCCAGAGTATTTGTCCCACCATTTGCAGTTTTGAGCATTGCACTAATTGGGTGGTTGAGGTGTATGACAAAGGAAAAAGTGTGATTATGCAGAGGTTCATTATAATATAAAATACAGTATTATGTACTTACCTTAAGACTTGACATGTACATTAGCTAATTCAGGTGTATACAAGTCAAGGGAACCCCATGATGCCAGTGCGCTTGCATCCATTGATTTAACCTTTGAATTCCTAGTCACCTGTCGGTGACATGTAAATTTTAGCATATATCTCTATATGTACACAAGAAAATATGTTACTTCTTGTACAGCTATGTATTTATGTTTATCTAACACACTGTGGTAGTTTCAACACACTATTTAAGGTTTTCACTATTTCAGCCAAGTTTCTAATTAGGAGCAGACACATTATTTGAATATATAAAGAGTAACAATCATTAACATGGCTGGAAAATCGTGAGTATTTATATTTTGTAGCAAATAAGTGTTTAGGTGTAATGTAGGAGCATTCAGCATAAATAATCATTAAAGTAAATAAAATTATTTTCTAAGATGTATTTATGATGGTGTAGAAAAAGTGGAGCGTCACCTTCATTCAGGTGACAATGGGAGTTTGAGATTGATCTCCTGGGAAAATGAGTTGCTAGTTTATAAATCATTTCTTTAATTTTATAGGCATTTGTTTTTAAATGTCATATTATAATAAATACTGTATAGTTTCCCATCTATCCCATTTCTAAGAATCATAGAAAACAAAAATATTCTTTTGATGAGAAACTATTATAAAATAATATACAGGGTGGGTCAAGGCTTGAAGATAAATTTACAATACTGTACTTTTATAGAGTAAACTACAGTACATAAAATAACCAATTACTTTGTTTTGGTAATAAAATCTTTTGTAAGGGTCCATTTACTGTCTTTTCAAAATTCCAATGCACAAGATTATTGACATACTGGAAAGTGAGGAAGAAAATGATATACGGTACCGGTAGATGCTATCTCCATTTTTTTTCCTGATGATGGAGAGCTTACAGATATAGAATCAGGAGATGAAGCTTCCATGAACCTTAACCAATAATAATAACCATCTTGCTCGCAGTCAGCTTATAATGGAAGTAGTACACAGGAAATAAGTAACTCTTTTAGAAGGGAGATCAACCAGTATGCCCAAAGAAGCCCAATCAACAATGAATGAATGATGAAACAAAATTTGTGAAGTCTGGTACACAAGATGATTTACCATTTATTGTACAAAAGGCAGCAAATACTGTGAAAAGTCTGGAAACTTGGTTTGATACTGCCTATAATAATGAAATCATTGAATTGCTTGTTGATATGACTAATAAGTATGCATTACAACAAAGCTATACTTTGAATGTAACCAAGGAAGCAATGAAAGTTGTGCTAGGAGTTTACACACTAACTAACATAACTTATTTTTTTTATTTTATTGGGTTCAGAATCCCAGCAGAGCCATGAACGGCCAAGCTCTGAAGGGCCAGTTTAACCTACAGCCCAAGTTAAGCTAGATTAAAAACTTACAGACTTGGAGGTCCTATTAGGTCCTACCTTAGGCCTCAGTTGCATAAAATTAAGATAAAAAACAAAAGGGGCACTATTTATGGTCTTCTTTCTAAACCTTGCAACAACACAACCTGCACCATTGCACGATGCAACAATCTTGTATCTAAACAACCAAACTGAATTGCAAGAGAGCTCTCTATAAGACCACGCCCTGTAAGTGCTGCATTCAACAAACGAGTAGGAAGGACACGCAGCACCCCAAAAAAATGATGCCACAAGAGTGCCCAAACAATGATGCCACAAGAGCCCAAAAATGCTAGCTCTAAATTAAGTGAATTTTTTACTAACCTTACAATTATGAGATGGATATATATACACCTTAACTTAATATATACAAGCAATGCTGCATCAATCAGCTTAGTCATCATATCACCTTGGGACAACAATGGCTCTTCCTCTTCTAGATTTTCTAACACTCCCCACCGAAGAGGCATTGTTGTCATTACCTTCTGCAAATTTAGCCAAGCCTTCTCCATGAGGCTGTAACTCAAATGTTTCATCTTGACTATCTGTTTTTGCTAATTTCTAAAGCATAGAGTTTTTGTATAGGTCTCTCTAATTTTCCTCCTGAAGTCTTTACCAGTGCAGACCTAACTAAATTGTCTTTGCCAACAAACAACTCTTCAATTATGCCAAGCTTCCAGCATTGCCTTGGTCTTTCATCCCCAATCATTACCACTTCTCCCACCCTGATACAATTTGCATTGGAGCCCTTTACATTGCCTGATGGGTAATAATTGAGTTCTGGCAAGTATTCCATCTGCCACCTCTTCCATAACTGATCATGTAGCTCTTCAAGGTACTTGAACCTTCTGGTTAACTCTCCTTGAGTGCTCTGGATAGGCTGGAAGTCTTCTGGCACACTGGGGCTTGATGTTAATCATTTACCACAAAGAAAATGATTTGGTGTCAATGGCTCTGCATCCTGCATACTGTTATAAACAAAGGTGATAGGCCTACTGTTCACCATTGCTTCTACTTCACACAAAACAGTGCAGAATTCTTCTTTGCTCAAATGAGCATTAGCTAAAAGTTTCTTTAATGGACACTTTACACGTCTCACTAGCTTTTCCCAAAATCCTCCCCACCATGGCGCTCTCTCAACAATAAACTCCCACTGTATCCCATGGTGTGAAAAGTAGGATTGAAATCCCTCCTCTTTTAGCAAGGACCAAACTTCTTGGAGTTCCTTTGCAGTCCTTTTGAAGGTTTTTGCATTATCCAATATGATTTTATTTGGGAAACCCCTTCTGTTCACAAACCTTTTAAAGGCCAAAAGAAATACATCACTACTTAAGTTGCTTACCAACTCCAAATGGATTGCTCTGGTGGTAGCACACATGAAAAGATATATATAACCTTTGTTATACTCCCCTTGCTCATACACATAGACTGGACCTGCGAAGTCTACTCCCACTACATCAAATGGGGCAGTATAGATACACCGTTCTCTTGGTAGTGGAGCCATCTTTTCATAATAAGGCTTTGCACTCCAACGCTTGCAAACCACACATTTATGCAAGACCTTTCTTACTTCTTGTCTAATTTTGGGAATCCAAAACTGTTGTCTGATCTCTATTATCACTTCTCTAACTTCAGCATGAAACAACTTATGAGTATCCAGGATCAAAAGTTCCACAAAGTGCCCCCCAGAAGGTAGCAAAATTGGATGTCTTTTCTCCTCTGGAAGCCCAGAAAACTGTAGTCTACCTCCTACTCTCAATAAATCCTGATCCAAAAACACATCCAAACCCTTGAGAGCAGAATGTGTTGGTAGAACCTGTAATGGATGGCTGGTGAGCAATTCCCTCTCTTCACCAAATTTTTCCTTCTGCACATATACCACCCAGTATTGCCTGGCTTGCTGAATCTCCTTACTGTTCAGAATTCCTTCCCTTCTTGTTTCTCCCTTAATGTTGTTTGTAAATCTATATACCCAATATGTCACTCTTAACAACCTTTTCAGACTGCTAATGTCCTCAAGCCTCAATATGGGGTCCTGCTGCATAACTTACCAACTGTTCACAGTGCATTTTCTCATTTCACTCACCCATTCTTCTTGAACCTGGCATTCTCCTACAATAGGCTGATTAGAAGGTCAGTTTTCACTTCCAAGTTTTAGCCACTCTGGCCCATTCCACCACAAACTTGACTGTGCAAGATCTTTCACCAAAATTCCTCGTGTTGGTAAATCAGCTGGGTTTTGGGTGCCTGGACAATGCTTCCATTGCTTAGGATCTGTGGGTGCTTGAATTTCCTCCACCCTATTGGCAACAAATGGTTTCTATTTCCTTGCCTGGCTTCTTAACCAGTGCCAAACTATAGTGGAGTCCATCCAATAATAGCTTGGAATTTCATAGAGGGCCAAAGACTTTTGCACTGTAACTGCAAGCCAACTAGCAATAACTGCACCTATCAATTCCAATCTTGGAATAGAAAGCCTTTTCAAAGGTGCTGCTCTGCTCTTTGCAGCAACCAATCTGCAACTTACTTCCTCTTTGAATATGCCTCTTATATAAATACAAGTTGCATAGGCTTCCTCACTTGCATCACAAAAGATGTGCAGCTCCAAATTGTCTGAACTATTGTTCAGCTCTCCAAAGTACCATCTTGGGATTTCAATGTCTCCAAGATATGCCAATTCTTTGAACCAATATTTCCACCTTACCACCATATGATCAGGTAACTCTTGGTCCCAACCAAGTCCAATTTCCCAGAGGCTCTGAAACCAAATTTTTTACTTTATCACAGATGGAGCCAGGAATCCAAGAGGACCAAAGACCTTTGAAGCCAAACTAAGCTGTACGTTTTGTCCACCTTGTCTCATTCTCAGCCAGCTCTACTAAAGATTTCCCAGTGTAGGTAAACAAATCCTCTCCTTGCTGCCAAACAATGCCTAGCACCTTTGTGTCTATTGCCCACAACTCCTTAATACCAGAATCCTCAATACTTTCTGCTGCATCAGGTACTACACAGGACTGACTCAAACTGTTGTAATTGAGAATGATTGGTCTGCCATTTTCTAAGCTCCATGCCAGCCTCCCTCATTATAACTCTAGCCTCCCTGAATATCTGTTTAGCCATTTCTGTATTATCCACGGAACACAGCAAATCATCAACATAAAAATTTTTCCTTGTGTGTTCAATAGTGTTAGGATAGACTTCAGAATATTTCATAAAATGGTACTGCATAGTAGCTGCCAACAGAAATGGACTAGAGCTGAGGCCAAACAACACTGACTTCATTCTATATGCTTGAACCTTAGGTTCATTTTCCAACAATTCTTTCGTATTCACCCACAGATACCTTACTGCATCTCTGTCCTCTGGTTTTAACTTTATCCGCAAAAAGTCTTGCTTTACATCTGCAGTCAATGCTACTCTACCAAACCTGAATCTCAGTAACAAGGAAAATAAATCTGCATTTAAATTTGGCCCAGCATCCAAACAGTCATTCAAGGACACACCACCTTTGTCCTTGGCTGAGCCATCAAAAACTACCCTCAGTTTGGTGGTAGTTTTGTCTTGCTGTACCACTGCATGGTGTGGCAGATAATGTGCCTCCTGACTCACCAGCTCACCTTGCACCCTTTCAGTATAGCCCTCCTTTACATAGCTTAGGATGGCCTCATTGTATTCAATTAACAACTACTCATTTTTTCTTAGCCTGTACAATGAAGTCTCCAACCTCCTATTAGCTAGCTGAAGGTTTGAACTGGGTTTGCAAGAATCCTTCCAAGGGAGGCCAACTTCATAGCAACCATCTCTAAACCCAATCCCTTTTTAAAATTGCTCTAAAACATCACTGTTCACTATACTCACCTGCTTCTATTTATCCTTTATGCCAATGGATTCAAGTTCCCAAAACGCTTTCAAATGCCTTTCCAAACCATGGCTGTTCTCCTCAATCTTAAAGAGAGCTTTAACCTCCATTTCACTGCAATAGCTACCATGTAGCATCCAGCCTAGCTTACTTTCAATAGCTATTGGACCTTGAGATGTGCAGACAATATTACCAGTGATGAAGTCCCAATAATAATCAGCTCCAATCAAATGACTAATATCTTCTGTTCCTTCAAACTTATTATTGCCCAAATTAATTCCTTTAACTCGCAATTCTTGGACACATGCCATATCTAAACAAGTAGTGACTGGAACATAAAGTTCCTCAATCTCTACAGCTTGGACCTTGATAGTGAGACTTTGTGGTAACAACCCCTTAACCAGAACTTCTACCGGTACCTTCTTAACTTTGGTTCAGTTTTGAATGGAACCCCCAAACCCAGAAATTCTTAAATTTTCCCTCTTAAGTTCTTTAAACTTCAATTTTCTGGAAATTCTGGTCTTAATAAAGCTACACTGGCTACCACTATCAAACAACACTCTTACAGTAGCTTCTCCATCATTCCCAATTAATAATGCTGCAGCTGTTTGCAATAATCCCCCTTTACTTTTACTCCCTTTCATAGCAGTGGCATGTGCCACTGATGTCTCTACTTCTGGGGTAGGCCTACTAAGAGTGTTTTCACACAATAATGGCTGATGCCAGCCATGGCATTTTTTGCACAAAATTTTAAACTTACAAAACCTTGCTCTGTGACCTTTCAAAAAACATTTAAAACATGCTGTGGACTTAGTTACCCTGTCCTTTCTCTCCTCAAAAGGTAAAGCCTCAGCCACCTCATATTTATATAACTTGTGGTTGGTTGCCTTCACAAAATATGCATTCCTTGATTCCCTTTAATTTATTTTCAGAGGATGTATGTAGAGCTGACACTGTACCTGGGCTATTCCTTTTTGTAGAAACTTTGGTACTGTGTCTGCCTTTGTCCCCTTGTTTAACATCCCACTGCGCAAACTCAATTTCCTCTTGTCTTGTTAATTCTGTGCCTAAAAGACTTAACATCTGCTGAAGGAGGATGTACACGTGCTGTAGAGTGTCCCCTAATTAATTCAAGCAAAATTGAGCTAGGAAATTTAGACTCCAGTATAGTGACCAACATTATACCATACCTTTCCATTCCTACACACAAGTTGTCCAGGGACCTAGTTCTAACTTCAAATCACGGAGGTGGCTTTTAATTAAGATCTCTGGCTTACCAAACCATTTCTTTAATATATCCCAAGCCACATTATAATCAGCCTCTGTTAATGCTAATCCTACTATTGTCTTTGCTACCTCCCCTCCAAGAGGGACTGCAAATAATTAAACTTCTCCACCGCACTTAACACTTAACTAGAATGAACTGCCGATTGAAAACTGTCTGCCCATCCTTGCCATTCCTGAATACTCCCAGAAAATGTTTTGAGTACAAGCCTCGTTAACTGAACTGCAGATCTGTTAACCTTAACTTCACAAACACCATTTGTTGAGGGTTGTGTCTCATTATTAGACCTGGTCTCTAACTGTACTGAGCTGCTAAACTCTTTTGCTTTGTGACATACTTTAATTATATCATCAATAATCTCTTCAAAGTAAATTATGTTATTTTCTATTTCATCCTCTTCTATAAGAGCCTCAATTTTAACATTTACTTCGCTTAGAGCAACCTTTTTAGTTTCTAATATGGAAAGCTGTGCAGTCACTAAGCTTAAATCCTCTTGCTCTATGGCAGAATCTATAGTGGCAATGACGTTTGTAATTAGACCTTTGTAGGCACTTCTTTTTTTAAACTTGTTCAATTCAGCTGCACTCATCTTCAATGCAAACAACAACTGGGCTCAATGCCAAATAAACTGAATTGGAAAAATACTTAACCAGACTGATCCAACTCTCTTGCTTTTTTTCAAATAAAATGAATTGCTTGGTTGGGATACTGACCAACCACCAGTATGGAATACCAAATTTTCCACCCAAGTAACTGGCGCACTGAAGTCTACAACCTTCGCCTACGAATAATAAATCAAAATTAACCAAACTAGTAAAATAATGTAGGCCCAAAACAACGACAGATGAGTGGCCAAGTTTCGCAATTGAGTGACCAAACTTTCTACCCTGGGACCTTAACTCAATTATGCTCAACCCATCTAGGCCTAACTTGGGCTACAATTTGCACAATCTGAAATTTGCCAGAAAATAGTCACTGACTCAGTCTTGGGCTAGAATCCAGTTCGAAGGACCATGGTATTTTTTTTATTTTATTGGGTTCAGAATCCCAGCTGAGCCATGAACAGCCAAGCTCTGAAGGGCCAGTTTAACCTACAGCCCAAGTTAAGCTAGACTAAAAACTTACGGACTTGGAGGTCCTATTCGGTCCTACCTCAGGGTTGCTGACTTGATGTGGGCCTACCTTAGGCCTCAGTTGCATAAAATTAAGATAAAAACAAAAGCAGCATTATTTATGGTCTTCCTTCTAAACCTTGCAACAACAACACAACCTGCACCATTGCACGATGCAACAATTTTGTATCTAAACAACCAAACTGAATTGCAAGAGAGCTCTCTATAAGACCACACACTATAAGTGCCGCATTCAACAAACAAGTAGGAAGGACGCGCAGTGCCCCCCAAAAAAATGATGCCACAAGAGTGCCCAAACAATGGTGCCACCAGAGCCCAAAAATGCTAGCTCTAAATTAAGTGAATTTTTCACTAACCTTACAAGTATGAGATGGATATATATATACACCTTAACTTAATATATATATAAGCAATGCTGCATCAATCAGCTTAGTCATCATATCACCTTGGGACAACAATGGCTCTTCCTCTTCTAGATTTTCTAACACTAACCATTCTTCTTTGCATTTCATAACAAAAGTTTTTTTTTTAGCATTCATAATGGGGTAAAAAATAGTTTGATTTCAGTTTCATCACTGACAAACATATTTTTGTACTCATCATGTTCATGAAATTAAGAATTACCGTACGGTACTGTACTCTTTTATTTAAAAAAAAATAAATAAAAAATAACACCCATTTACAACCCCAGAGGGTGGAAAGAGAGGGATATAACCTTGGTTTATAAACTACACCTGGAGTTTAGAAAAGATTAGGAGTTGGTTTATTTACCACACCTGGATCTAAGTGCAAAGTGGACATGTAGTTTATATGCAACACCCAGAGCAAAAGGGGTTAAATATTCTGTTAAAGAAAAAATTAAATAAAATGTATTGCTTGTCAGTATTTTTGTGAAATTTGCATCCTTATTGCCCATTGTCACCTATGGATGACATCATTATAGAATTAATTATTCTTAATATTTTCATATTTAATAGTTATTATTAGGGATGTGCCGGATACCACTATCTGGCAGGATATCCAGCCGGATAACAGCTATTATCCGGTATCCTGTATCTGGCCGGATAGATGTCAGTATCCGGCCGGATAGCCGGATATTTATGATAGTCTTTTTTGTAATGGGAATACCATCTGGGCCCGCCCCTTTCCAATCTTGCATAGCCTTTAGCTAGCAAAAGTTGAATATAGTTGTACAAAAATCTAAAATTAAAATAATTGATAAATAAGCATGTACCACTACTAGTATGTAACTATATTAACACTGCTAAAAAGGCAAAATGTTTGGTCCAGCTAAAAGTGTGACGAATAGCTAAGATCCCAGCTTCCCTTACTTTTTAATTTTTATTTTTATATATATTGCAAATTACAATATGAAGAAATATGAATTAGCGAAACCTTTTATTAAGATTTGAGATATAAAAATAAAACATAGCCTAATCAAATATACCAGTAAGGTAAGTGAAATTATTAAAATAGCAAAACCTTAAAAAGTAAAAACTCACATTAAACAATAAAAATTAATACTATGTTCAAGACACTAGATTCACAAGTTTAAATCAAATTTTCGTCCATTGTGATGGATAAAAAGAAGCATCTCCCCTCGCTTTGGTAGCAAAGTACTTCTTTTTTCTTCAAAAATATTTCCGTATTCGGAAAACATTCTTTCTGAGAAAACTGAAGATGCTGATGTCACTAGCCATTTTAGAGCAATTTTCTTGCGAGATGGAAAGGATTCTTCATTTTTCCAAATTTCAAGTGGAGATAGTCATCTGTCTGATATGGGTTTTTTTGCATATTGCTCAATTTCCTCTGCTATTTCTGCGAATGAAGCCATCTTGCGGCTTTTTTTAAACTTTTTCTCACCAGGTATATTTTCTGAATTTTCTTGTGTTAGTTCCCTGAAACAAGCAGAGAGTGGATCATCATCAAACTTTGCCTTTTTTCTTCCTGTTGAGGAGGAAGAAGAATTAGAATCGTTGCCTCTGTGAGCCTGTTCTTCAAAATATTTATCTCTAATTTTCTCTAGGTTGTTTATTTCATTTATTTCTTCAATTAACCATGTCTTAATATTTTCCTTTTGTTGATCTTTGAAAAACAAAAATTTAAATCGTGGATCAATGACAGTTGCTAGAGCATACTTCCGATTTGTTAAGACATTTAGATACTTTCTTTTTTCATTGCTTTCATTGGCGAAAAATCGTGACTGCAATGACTTCAACAGTTCATCTTTTGTAGTTTGGACTCCTTGATCATCCTCGCCAATTTTTGAAAGAAACCTTTCAAGTGCGCACATGTTTGGGATAACAGTAGAGAGTAAACTATATTCTGTACTCATTTCTTGGGTGAGTTTAAAAAATGGCTGTAAAAGCTTTAAAAGATTTTCAATCAAGTGCCACTCATTAGATGAAATAAGTAATTCACTATGATCAGCAAGGTATATTTGAACTGATTTTTTCAACTTAACCATACATTCTAGCATCAAATAAGATGAGTTCCAGCGCATTAAAACATCTTGTACCAATAGAAGAGGAACATGACCCTGTTGTGTTTGGAGAGCTTTAAATTCAGAAGTAGCCAGTGGGGAGTGGTTAAAATGTGTCACTAAACGTTGACACTTTGCCAAAAGATCTTTTATAGATCGTTGAGCCATTAATGCATCATTCACCACTAGCTGTAGCAAATGAATTGAACAGTGAACAGAAGGTATTTCCGCAAGGTCACATCCCAAAGCTATGTTAGAAGCTCCATCTCTGACCAATATATTACGCCTTGATCTGTCAATATTCCATGATTGCCACATAGATTGCAATTTGTCCGCTATATTAATTCCTGTATGCAATCCTGAAAATGAGCTGAATGCAATACTGCATTACAATGAGTGTAGTCATTCATGATCCAATGACCTGACAAGGAAATGAATGATTCATTTGAAGAAGAGCAGGTCCAAATATCGGAAGTGAAGCTAATGTATTTCCCTTCTTTCAATTTATTCATAACAATTTCTTTGAGTTCTTCATAGATTTTGGGTGACTTTTTCTGAAAAATATGTTCGATTTGGTAGCAAATACCTTGGCTGTATGTGGGCCATCAGTCCTATAAAGCCATCTTGTTCAACTAAACTAAAAGGATGGTTGTCCAATGCCATCATTAATCCTATCTTTTTATGTAAAGCTTGAGCTTTTGAATCATTTATATCCCATATTTTCTTAAAGGAAAAACTTTCTTCTAACGTGAGTTGCTTTTCCATGGCAACTAATTTTTTCTCCTTCGGAGCCATTGAGGTGGTCGCTATAGGTTGATTTTGATTTTCAGATGATTTGTTAAGTTGAGACACTTCTTTATATTCTTTTGAATGCAGCATCTTTGCATGATTGTGCAAAGGTTTTGTGCTATAGCACCTAGCACCCAATTTCTCTGATCCCCTTTTAATCTGTTTGGAACATAGGGAGCAAATAGCTATCGTTCGATTAGTCTCATGTATTATAAATATTTTCCAAATAAAACTAGCCATTTTAGGGGGTAAATAATGTTAAAATATTGCTGTAAGCCTGTAACTAATACTAACTAGCTATATAGCTATATGATTTAGGCAATGAAACAATCCTGAAAAGGATAAAATATAGGTAATTAGTAAAGTTATTGAAAGATAGCTATAATTTACATCAAATAGTGATTAAAATTTGATAGTATAGTCAATTAGTCAAGTAATAGCTAAATAATAATAATATAAAAAATTATGAATTATTTGAATAATATTATCCGGTATCCAGCCGGATATTTTTTTTGATTATCCGGCTATCCGGTATCCGGCCGGATAGTAAAAAATACTATCCGGCACACCCCTAGTTATTATGCCTAATGGAGGACTTCAAAGAACAAATTCACCAAAAATTTACAATTTTGGTTGGTATAGTAGTTAGCTTATGGAAATTGAAGGGTCAATTAATCCAGCCTTAACATTTTCAAAACCACCATTTTCAAAACAACTCTGCTAACAATGCTCTAAACAGTATCTTTGTTATCCAAAAAAGAGCAATAAGGTTATTATCTGATGCCGATTTCCTTGATCACCCTAGTGCATTATTTAAAGAGCTAAAACTATTAAGCTCAAAGATGTAATCAAGCTGTCACATTTTATTTTTATTTATGAGTGTAAGAACAAAATCATTGATGTATAATGGGTAAATAAATATTTTTCAACTCATCAAGAAATCCACTTGTATCAGACCAGAAATAGATCAAAGCATGTTATACGTCAATTTAGATTGTCTGCATCTCAAAAACTACCCATTTTCATTGGATTGAAACTATGGAATGATTTAAATGCTGATATAAAAAATATTGTGAATGTAAATTCATTTAAAACCAAGTTGAAATATCTATTAATAATGGCATACTAATAAAAATCTAGGATTAATGTACATTACTAGTGTTTATTCATTTCTTGTGTGTAATCTAGGATAAAAGACATTACTCGTGATTATTCAGTTCTTATCTCATGTATAATATGGTGTATAATCTCATGTATAATAAAGGGTGATCCAGAGAAATGGGACCCAAAAGAAACCCCTGTAACTCTTAAAGTATAAGTCCTTTTATAAAATCATATGCATCATTCAAAAGAGGATAGTTACAAGTTTGTACAGGATTGTATAGGTTTTGACAATACAAGACAAGATGAGATACAAAACAAAATAAAAGTGTTAGTTAAAACTAACCCTTCAAGATGACTGCATGGACTGTGGAACAGCTGCGTTTCATAACTGAGCAATATTATGAGCATGGAAGAAGTGTAGTTTCAGCTCAAAGATCTTTCAAGACAAATTTTCAGATGTCAAAATCACCTTCTAAGAAAGTAATCCGTCGGTGTGTCAGAAATTTTTCCCTAACTGGCAGCATTGGAAAAAGAAAACCAACTGGAAGAGTGCGCACAGCAAGGATAGACGAGATCATTAACAGAACTCATGAAATTGTACAGGATAATCCTAACATAAGCATCAGACGTGCTTCTCAGCTGTTAGGAGTTGGATATGGAACAACACACCATATATTCAAGCAAAATTTAATGCTCTTTCCATATAAAATTCAAACAGTGCAACAACTAAACGATGGAGATTTCGCACGATGACGACAATTCTGTCAATGGATCCAACAGAAGGTAAATGACACCACCAATTTTCTAGCAACTTTGATTATGTCAGACGAAGCCCATTTTCACTTGAATGGAACTGTAAACAAACAAAATTGTCGTTTCTGGGCAACAGAAAATCCATTGAATATTACCAAAGTCCCGTTGCATAGTCAGCGTGTAACTGTTTGGTGTGGTCTTACTGCATCTCAGATCATAGGGCCGTACTTTTTCGAGGATTCCACCGGAAACACGGTCACTGTAAATGGTGATCACTACGAAAAAATGTTGACCAATTTCCTTATTCCTAAATTAAGAGATCTTTGTCTAGAAAACCACTGGTTCCAACAAGACGGAGCTACCTGCCATACTGTGGGGGTTGTGAAGTTTCTCACAACCCCCCCGTGTTTTTCAAATTCCCCATTTTTTGGGGGTTGTGGAGTTTTTCATAAAAAAGCTTCACCCTAGTTTTCAAGTCCTATCTGGGTCCCCTCTCACAAGTTTTTCTTTCCCCACAGGAGTAGTTAGGAAACCATTAATGGTAATTAGGATTAAGGTTATGAAACCTGAATAGACCCTTAATACAGACCTCCTGTCAGAAGCCAAGGAAGTGTGGAAAGCCTTTAAAAGGTAGGAGTTTTTGTAATCCTTGGCTAGAGTTCATTTGTATTTCACCATCATTATCATGGTTAATTATTATTATTAAGGGTAGACATACATATAGGTTGTTGAAACTGACTGAGTATAGATAGGTTTGCCACCTTGTCATGTAACTAGCTAGAGAACCAATTATCATTATTATAGGTCACCAGTCATATTATTCCAGAGTTAGGTTTTTGCCCATGCTTGTTTGGCAATGATTATAGGTTGATTAACTCATGTGAGATAGGTTTGCCATAATTGTCAATGTTTGTAGTATTTTGTATGTTGGTTATTTATTATTTATGTGCTTTGATTTCATGAGTAAATTATGTTTTCCAGTGATCAATTATGAAGTCATGATTCCAGTTAATGTTTGTGGTTAATTGCCTGTTATGTTGTTATTATTGTGATTAATGGTGCTAGATGCATGTAACTAATAATCTTGTGTTGTCTAGGCAACCTGTTTGGGATTCAACTCACGTGGTCCAGATTCATCAGGCTTGGATTGTGGGTCCCATCCAGTGGGAGCTACGCAGTTTGTGTCAACCACTGTTGGCCACTGGATCTGCCCTGAAATCAGGCCTGTGACCCTAACCCTACTAACTAGCCAGCCAATAAAGGAATTGGAACTCAGGTCATAAAAGGGGGGGTCAAGTTTGGAGGGTAGTTAAGCTGGGACAAGGGTTAACATTCTGTGCAAGTCATTTCTGGTACTTTTCTCCCACTTGTTTCTATCCTTTCTGCCAAATCTCACTAAGGGTTATTGGGGCTCCAGGTGTTTTGTCAAGTGCGGTGCATTGCCAGTCCTTTTGTTATGTTTATGCTGTCACACTGAATAGTTGTTTATTTCAGATATAATAAAGAGAAAAACCCAAGTAGTTTACTTCTATTAGGTCTACCTTTGAATTCTAGCCCTTTCTTGGACCCTGAGCGGTTGGGTCGCTTACTCAGTGGAGAGTCAGATTGAGACACCTGCACTAGGGGAAGTCCTTTACAGTTAATGTGCGAGTCGGACCTGAATAACCTGGAAATAAACCACTGACCAGAGAGGCCTTCCTAGATACCAGAGGAGATTACATCATTGCCCAGTCTCTTGACTGTTCCGAACCCAGAAACGTAAAAGGTGCTGGGTGGTTGGAAACACAGATACTCGGGGACTACGGCCTACGCCGCCACCGTAGCAATACCACGAGGAACTGCATGGCAGTTTTGCGTCAAACGTTTCCAGGCGAGTTAATCTCAAGATTTGGAGACGTTGAATGGCCCACAAGGTCTCTGGATTTTTCTCCCTTAGATTATTATCTCTGGGGATATTTAACGAGTAGGGTCTACAGAAATAACCCAATGACCTTGCAAGAATTGAAGGCCACCATCACAAATGAGATACAGGCCATACCACCGCACACTCTTGCAAAAGTGATGCAGAACTTACAAGTGAGAACACTGGAATGCTTGGCAACTAATGGAGCACATTTGAAAGGAGTCATTTTTAAAAAATAAATATTTCATAATAAACTTGTAACTCAACTCTTTCGAATGATATATAGTTTTTAGGAAAGGAATTAAATATTAAGAATATTTGGCTTTTTTTTATGGGTCCCATTTATCTGGATCACCCAGTACATTGTATGGTGTTGGTATAATACCTTCAATAATAACCTTACATTTGTTATATCAATAATTAATGATAATTTAAGATTAATACATACCTTAATTATTTATTAATAATACTTATGATTTATTTATTAATTAATTAATTATTATTAATAATAGCTTATTTTTAATAAGAGCCCAGTAAAGCCTAAAGCTTAAGGGCCAAATTAAAAAAATAAATAGTCCAGCTTCAATTATTTTTGTTGTAAATTGTAAGACCAATATATTTATTTTATTAATTAATTAAGGTTATTCAGTTCAATTCAATTCAAAAATGTTGCACATACATACAATCTTTAGGTTTCTTAAAGATGGAAATTTCCTAATCAATCTTATCACCATCTCACTTCGTCATAAAGAGTATGCCTACCCATGCTGTACTTCACTTGCAAAGATGTGATGGAAGCACCTTTTCAAATCTTATCCAAAACTTCTTCCTTTTTTGCAATGGTGACATAATGCAATTTTATACCTTTATTAAGAATTACATCATCAGCCATACCAGGTGATTCAGATGAGAGAAAGTGCAAAACAACAGATCAGATCAGATCATCATGTAGAGCTGCACAAACCAAGAGTTGAAAAAGATGAAAAATATGAGAAAGCAGTGTCAGCAGTGGTGAGCCTACTTCAAAGCTCAGTCAATCCCTTTGCTGTGAAACAGAATCTCATTATCATGTCCACAGAAAAAGCAGCTCCTTGGGAAATAGCCTCTGATTTGATGAAGACATACTGATTGATTGATTAATTAATTGACTGATCAACTGCTGCTTCAACATGGTGATGTCATATTGCAATGAGAACTGGCAAAGAAAGGCCACCTTGTCAGATGACTTCCATCAAATCAGACTCATCTAGAAATGCCATCAGCAAACCTACATCAAAACTGGGGAATCCTCCAGAATTTATTCCAACGAGCACCAATATAACCTCCCACTTCCTCCACATGTTGGAAGAAGGCCAAAAGGAAACTGTTGACTTGAAAGTTTATTAATGAAGGGGTATGAAGTAAAGTAAGAGAGCAAAGCTATGCCAACTTTAGAATTGAGAGCAACCCACTGATGAAGCAATTCCATGACCTCATGAAAACAAACAAGCAGAAAACCTTCAGCAGTATGTGCAAGAATAATGAGGTACAGAGCAATGGGAGGGCAATTATTGTGAAAGCACCAGCTGAAGAAATGCCAGAAAATTCTACTGCTGTGACTGATGGAATGAATCTTCTTCAGAGGATGCAAGGTGATCAAGCCAACTATGGTGAAATGGCCATGTCTGTGCTGTCCATGGCTCTGAGAGAAGAAAATATAAGTCAAAGGATAGATGTAGTGTTTGACACATACCAGGAGACATCTATAAAGAACAGTGAAAGGACAATCAGAGAGGAAGAGCCTGGACTCCAGCTACAAAGCATCATAGCCTCCCAAAATTATAAGGCAGTGAAGAAAATTTCTGAGCCAAGTCAGAAACAAAAGCTTCATTTCATTTTTAGTGAATGAGTGAAAGAAGGCAGAGTACACTGAGAGACTTTAAGATAAGGTAATCTCTGAAGACAAATGCTACAAAATTACGTCTGAAGGTAGCCAAAAGATGCCTGATCTCAAGAGTACACAAATGGGAGCAGATGGTCATGTGTTGCTATATGCAGCACATGCTGCTGTAGTAGTCTACCAAGCAGTAATGATAAGCTCAGAAGACATTTAATTTGTTCATCATGTGCTTGACACTACATAATTGCATCAGGGACCCAATGTTCCAGAAATGTAGCAGTATAGCATGTGCAAGAGTCCTAAACATTATGATGATAACATCTGCTGTTGGCATAAATGTTTGTCAGGCCTACATAGGTATGCACAGTGGCGGCTCATGCCTAGGAGCTGCAGAGCTGCAGTCCCCCCAGACACTCACTGCCACCACTGAGTATGCATGCACATACAGAATGCAAAACAATTGGCACATATGCAGGAAAAGCAAAAGTAAGTGTCCTCAAAATTCTGAGTGCCAAAAGAGGGAGACAGGCAGAGCTGGGCAATAAATACATTGAATGTATTTAAATACTAAATACTAAATACATGGGAGAAATGTATTTAAATACTAAATACTAAATACATTTTACGAATGTATTTAGATACTAAATACAAAATACATCAATTGTATTTAAATACATTTGTAAATACATTTTAAATTGTTATCTGCAGATATATCACTGTTTGATTCACCGGATTTGCTTGTTGAAGCCATGACACGAACACGATAAAGAAATCAACCGCTTTCGACTAAGAGTGGCACACAACTGATTGAACTGACACGTTGAAACATGAACCATGCTGTACTACACTGTCGACGCGTCGTACTGTGCTAGTACAGAACGTTTATTAAACCAGTAAAAGTATTTACATTTTTATATTTTGAGTACAGTATTTAAATACATTGTATTTAAATACTCATTAAAGTATTTAAATACTATATTTAAATACATGAAAAACAATGTATTTATAAATACAGTTCTAAATACACAAATGTATTTAAATACGTATTTAAATACAAATGTATTTAAATACTGCCCAGCTCTGGAGACAGGAAGCCATCTCAGTTGGGGGAATGAATGAATGGGATCTGTCGGAGGAGCTGATGAACAAATTGAAGAAATTCACACCCCTTCTCCATGTAGCCAAATAGGTAAATACAGTCAACCCTCGACTTACATCATCACCATCTTACGTAATTTTGAGTTACGAGAAGCCCTCCATTGACTGTAATTGATTCGTCTTAGGTAATTATTTTGTGTTGCATAATAACTGCGTAATCGCAAATGCAGTGCATGACCACTCACTGGCAGGATGCCGGGTATTTCACGTTATTTCATTGTTATTTTTACTGTGTATTAATTTCTTATTAGTAATCTTTAATATGTATTTTCTTTTACAGATGGTGTTTCTTAATAATAATTAGTAATTACCATTATAATTCTGTTTATATACACTGCTTTTATCAAAAAATTTAATTATTTTATTATTTTCAATACTTTTTTGGGGTCCTGGAATGGATTACCCAATTTACATGTATTTTGGGGTTCAACTTACATCATTTTCGAATTAAGTAACTCATCTCTGAATGGATTAATTACATAAGTCGAGGGTTGACTGTATTGGATTTTACTTAGTCTGGTTTTATAATGAGAGCAAACTTTTCTGGTCAATTTTGAGGTGCTTTGCATGAATCTGCCATTGGTTTCCTGTGCAAATGTGTAGTTTTTCAGATATCGTAACAAACATATAGGATATGTTCATCTTACGAGATCTTGTAAATGACACATTACCACAGGAAATGTGCAAAACACCTCAAAATTAACCAGGAAAGTTTGCTCTCATAATGAAACCACACAGAGTAAAAACGAAAAACTAATAACCTAACTTGACCTGACCTAACACAACATAACACCTAACCTAACACATCATAGGGGCATTCCAGGAGAGATCACCCAATGCATGTTACCACTCCGACTCAAATTTTTATGAAAATTGACATATGCGGTTCTTCCGGGTGCTGATTTCACTGGTCAAAATAAAAAAGTTCTATGACCCATAGTTTTTGAGATATGGGCCCCCAAAATCTTGGGGGCACCACTTTACCACCTAACTTTAATGGGCAATAACTCCCAAACATCTTACCATAGACCTATAAAACTATACATTTTTAGAATCAGCATGAAGAGATCTATTAAATGATACCACATTCAAATGTGTAGAACAATAATGAAAAATTTTAAGGGTGATGTGCGTAACCTAGTTTCTAGTTTAGGTAGCTTATTGGGAAGGTTGGATATTGTTGAGGAAGGGGTTAAGGTTGGTCCGAGATCAGTAGATGGGGAGAGATTTAGAGAAGTTAAGGGTAGAGCTAGGCCACATATGTTAGGAGATAAGAATCCCCCCCTAATTGAGGTTTCAAACCCTTTCGCTCATTTGGATAGGGACGTGAATGAGGGGGAAACTATTTCAAATGGGGATTCTTTAGTGCACCATATGGACACAGAGTTCGTTGAATGAAATCCAACCAAGAAGAGGAGGGTCTGTCTCCCAGGGGCCAGGGTTGACATAATTAGAGACAAAGTGGATAGGATTGATGTTGCCTCCCGTCACTCGATGTTGGTGATGATGGTAGGGGGCAACGACTCGTATAGGCCCGATACGAGAGTGTCTGACCTTTTGGAGATATAGAGGGTTAATTAGGTCCATGAAGGTGAGGTCAGATAGGTCTTTAGTTCTAGGTATTACCCCTAGGCATGGTTTGGGTCTTAGGATTATGTCAAACAATATTTTTGAATACTAAATTAGAAGAGATTTGTGCTGAGGAAAATGTACCCTTCGTAAAGCTGTGGTCGGAATTCAGTGATCCTAGCCTTTTTATAAAAGATGGGGGTGCATTTTAATGAAATAGGTAATGCTAGGCTAGGTAGGTTAATTGACAAAAATGTTCGAAAGCTGTATAGGTCAAAGCCTTCTTTAAATGTTGTGGGTCCGGGAAACACGGGTCCAACGTGAAAAATAGTTTAAAACACCTGCCCATGGTAAAAAATAACAAACATCATTTATTGTAATGCGCATAGTATTAGAAATAAATTAAACAAATTTAAGGCAATAATTTATTCTGGCAACTACAATATAGTTGCTATCACTGAAACGTGGTTAAATACCGTGACTCGGGACTTGTTGGGGGAACTTGATATACCAGGTTTTAAACTCTTTACTAATGATAGGTTACATAGGATTGGTGGTGGCATTTTGCTGTACATTCGTAATTCCTCAGGGCTATCAAGGTTAAGATAGATTTTCCAGCAGCAATTAATTAATTGCAATATGCGTTGAAGTTAGGGCGCATAGTATTAGTTTTAATTTTGTTGTTTATAGACCTCCCATTAAACCCCTAGATACCAATACTAGATTTTACTCACTTCTTGGTAACTTTATTGATAATCGGAATAATATGATTGTCAGAGACTTTAACTGCCCTAATGTTAATTACAAGACTTTTACTGGTAATGAGAAGGGTTTGAGACTGATTGAGTTCATGGAAGATAATTTTTTACAACAGATGGTTACCGAACCAACGTACAGTGACTATTTTAGATGTGGTGATGACGAATGACGAAAATATAATCAAAGGTTTAGAAGTAGGCGAGAGTTTAGGATGTAGGTAGTGATCATCAAATTCTTAGGTTTAAGCTATTGATAGAAAACACTAATGATAGTAATGTAATAGAAGTCCCTGATTTTTGTAGGGCCAACTTTGATAGTTTTGTGGATAGGATGAGAGTAGTGGACTGGGATAACTTATTTATGGGTAATGACACAAATTTGCATTGGGAGGTGTTTAAAGAAAGTTTTATGAATATCAAAAGGGAGTTTATTCCTCGTAGGCCCAAGCGCACTAGAAATCATAGTAGGCCCAAATGGTGGACTAGGGAAATAGGCAAGTTCATAAATGAGCATAACAGAGCATATAGACTTAATAAGCACAATGGCACAGCAGCTAAATTTAATAGATATATCGAGCTTAGATGTCAGGTTAAAAGATCAGTTAGGAATGCTAAGCGTAATTTAGAGATACAGTGAGGCCTTGCATAATGAATTTAATTCGTTCCAGAAGGTCATTTGTTAACTGAAAAATTTGTTATGCAATGCATTAGTTCAATGGGATTTTCAGTAATTCGTTCCAGAGCCCAAATTTCGACCCTTTTTGCGCTTGTTTACCCATTTTTTTAAAGGTTTTTAGTGTAGTGTGTTCTTATTGTTATATTAATGTTATTCTATGTATATATTTTAAATAAACATGCTAAATAAGTAAATTAAATATAGTGAGCAATTGTGTTGTATTATTGTAACAACATGTGTTATCATAAGCCCATTTGGTTCACTGTAATTCACTTTTTAATTTTATCTTTATTATGTGCACTGTAATTAACTTTATTTAGCACTAATAATGCTTAAAAGCATTAATTACACTGGTCAATAGCCAAAATGTATCTTCGATGAAACCATCATTTCTTTAGTATTCGACGTCGCTGAATCCAAAAATGACCTTCATTTTGCATGATTGGTTCGCGTTTAGAAGATACACAGGTGCCCTGTTTTCATTATTTCCCAATTGAAATGAATATATCATTGAAGCATAACATATGGCAACACTGTAGAATGTGCTCGTTTGGCAACCTCGTTGTCTGGCGCCATCTTGAGTACATCGTAAATCCCTTTAGCTCAGTTCTAGAGTGACGCTTGTTGTGGTGACACGTTATTTCACATTTTGACATAGTGCTTTTGTAGTGTTTCCTCGTAATTTGCACCTGTGGTTAGTTCATGACATATAGTGTAGTGCGTGTTAAAGCGTAATCTTGCGATCAGTTTCTCATTG
Source organism: Bathynomus jamesi (assembly GCA_023014485.1). Lineage (NCBI taxonomy): Eukaryota > Metazoa > Arthropoda > Malacostraca > Isopoda > Cirolanidae > Bathynomus > Bathynomus jamesi. Next base: position 693,582 of record JAJOZX010001216.1, on the reverse strand, counting down.
ACGTTATAAGCAAAATGCCATGTAAATGCGTTAATGACTCAAATAACTTTTGCTATATTTGCGGCAAAGTAACATTAAAATCGCAAAAGAAGACTTAACACCTGCCATCAAGAAAGCGTACCACCTTTATTTTAAGTGCAAATTAGGAGATCAGGACAAAATGTGGGCACCGCATATATGCTGCATTACATGTGCAACTACATTACTCGAGTGGTACAATGGGAAACCGAAGTCAATGGGCTTCGGCATCCCCGTCGTGTGGAGGGAACAAAGTAACCACGTGGATGACTGTTTATTCTGCATGGTTCTGCCATTACGTGGAATTAGTAAGAAGAAAAAATGGACCCTCAAGTATCCTAATGTTCCATCCGCCATTCAACCTGTGCCCCATAACGAAGACATACCTGTGCCCAATCCTCCTACCTCCTCAGACACCCTCGATTTGGATGATGAAGAGCATCCTGTAACGAGTACAGATGAAGACATTGCACATCCCACAACATCACAAGATACCGACTTTGTGCCCAGTGAACTGTCTACAGAACCGCATAAAATCACCCAACACGAACTGAATGACCTCATCAGAGATTTGGACTTACCGAAGTCTAAGGCAGAATTGCTCGCCTCACGCCTTTAACAGTGGCATCATCTTCATGATGATGTCCAAATATCCATGTACCGCACTAGGCAATCCATGTTGGAGACTTTCTTCATCAAACATGGTGACTTCGTGGTGTGTACAGATGTTGTTGGTTTAATGAATGCTCTAAATATAACATACAGAGATGACGAATGGAGGTTGTTCATTGATGCCTCTAAGCTAAGCCTTAAGGCTGTACTACTTCATAACAAAAATGAAAAAGCTGCCATTCCAATTGGATATTCTGTCCACATGAAGGAGACATATGAAAATATGCAATATCTGCTTCACCACATAAACTACAACGCTCACAAATGGAGCATATGTGGTGATTTGAAAGTGGTCGGCATGTTACTTGGTCTCCAGCAGGGTTACACGAAGTACTGCTGCTTCCTTTGCGAGTGGGACAGCCGTGCTAGGTCACAGCATTATGAAAGGAAGGAATGGCCTCTAAGAGAACGTTTAGTGGCAGGTGTGAAAAACGTTTCGTGCGAGCCATTAGTAGAGCCAAGCAAAATACTTCTACCACCGTTACATATTAATTAGGGCTTATGAAAAATTTTGTGAAGGCACTCAATAAGGATGGAAAGGCATTTAAGTATCTTTTCCAGAAGTTCCCTCGACTCAGTGAGGCAAAAATCAAGGAAGGCATATTTGTTGGTCCTCATATACGAAATCTGATGAAAGCTGAACATTTTGAGACACTTTTGGAGGGCGCAGAAAAAGAAGCTTGGGTCTCGTTCAAGTCAGTGTCGCAAAATTTCCTTGGAAACAACAGAGCTCCAAATGCAGATGAATTGGTGGATAATATGTTGAAGGCGTACCAAAGAATGGGATGTAACATGTCTCTAAAAATTAATTTCCTCCATTCCCATTTCAACTTTTTCCCGGCAAACCTTGGTGATGTAAGTGACGAACATGGGGAACGTTTTCATCAGCAGATTTCAGCTCTTGAGAAACGTTACCAGGGCAAGTGGAATTCATCTATGCTGGCTGATTTCTGCTGGTCAGTAATAAGAGACACTACACAGTCAGAGTACAAGAGACAGGCCAAGAGGAAACGACATTGAAGTGAGTGTGCTCCTTAAAATACATATATGTTGTGGGATAAATTTTTATCAGTACTTACACAATAATTACCATGATATCTTAAAAACGCGAACTAATTAAACAATTTCACTATCATTTTCAAATTCAGCATGCAAAAATACATAAGAATCGGCTACTTTCATTAAAGATAAAAAAATTCCTTAAAATTTGTTGACCAGTGTTATTATTTATTCACTATATTAATTAATGATATTATAATGATAAACCACTGTAAAGCAAAATTTAAAAAAAATTGATAGCAACTGTACACAACTGCTCACGACAGCTACCAACCTCCAACTGAACAGAAAATGTGTTATTACGTTTTTCGTTACCAAATTCATTCTGCAAGGTAAAATCGTTATTTAAATCAATGGAGCCTTATGGAGGTAATTCGTTAAGCAAAAATTTGCTATTTAAAGCGTTCATTATGCAAGGCCTCACTGTACTTATAGCTGCAGATAGTAAACATAATCCAAAAAAGTTTTTTGAATACGTCAATAATCATAAGCAAGCCGATAAAAGATAATATAGGCCCTCCAGTGGACATTAACGGCGCTTTGGCTTCCAATGCTCAGGCAATGGCGGGTATTTTCAATAACTTTTTTGCGACAGTTTTTACCATAGAAGACATAAATAATGTCCACGACATTGTGGAGGGTGAACCCCTTTCCCCCTGGCCTTGATTATTATTATTATTTATGTATTAAATTTATTTAGTTTGTGATAGGAATACTATTAAGTTATTTGTTATAGATAGGATTTTCATGGTTCTCTCTCTCTTTCCAGAGGAATAAAGTACTTGTTTGTTAAGACATTTTGGCAAAAGGAATGAAGTACTAAATTATTAATATTTTAACGAAGGAATAAAGTACTTGTTTGTTAAGACAGTTTGGCAAAGGAATAAAGTACTTGTTTGTTGAAACATTTTGGCAAAGGAATAAAGTACTTGTTTGTTGAAGCATTTTGGTAAAGGAACAAAGTACTTGTTTGTCGAAACATTTTGGCAAAGGAACAAAGTACTTGTTTGTCGAAACATTTTGGCAAAGGAATAAAGTACTTGTTTGTTGAAACATTTTGGCAAAGGAATAAAGTACTTGTTTGTTGAAACATTTTGGCAAATAAAAATCCAGCATTATGGAGAGATATAAACCCCTAGAGGGTCGAGGTCCTTACCTCTGGATCTCCTGCATAAAAATTTTCCCTACCACTGCTCTCAAGGTCTCCTCCAACATTATGATAGAACTAGAAAATGATAATTTTAATGTAAATAATGAATGAAACATAAGTATAGTACGATGAAATAAACTGCGAGAGAACAAGATCTTTTACTTCCTACAAGATCTTTTACTTCCTACCAGCTGAGTATTTAAGATATTAGTTATCCCTGAAAGACCCAACATAATAAGAATAGCTATCGACTGACCTAAGCATTTGCAGACATAAGGCATATTGTTTATACACTATATGATCAAAAGTATTCGGACACCGCATGGTTTTGGGAAAAATGGTTTTATTATGGCATTTAGTAACCAGTAGGTCCACCCTTTGCTTTTATTACAGCATCAACATGTCGAGGCATACTTTCCACCAGTTTTCGGTAAGTCTGTGCAGGAATGGCTCGCCATTCCTCTTGCAGAGCTGATGCAAGAGATGCAAGTGAAGCCGGGCGTGGTGTGCAGTTTCGTATCCGTCGCTCCAGTTCGTCCCACATGTGCTCGATTGGGTTGAGATCGGGGCTCTGAGCAGGCCAGTCTAACAATTCCACCTTATTTTCATGAAACCAGTCCTGCACACGCCTTGCATTATGGCAGGGAGCTCGATCCTGTTGAAACAAACAATGGCCATCTCCGTAGTATTGCCACAGTGTAGGGAGGGCCGAATTGTCCAGAACGTCGAGATAAACGTCAGCGTTCATGGTAGTGGGTATAACAACCAACGGGCCGAGCCCTAGCCAGGAAAAACAACCCCATACCATGATGGACCCTCCACCGAACTTCACCGTTGGACATACACAGTCAGGAAGAAGCCGTTCTCCGGGCTGTCGCCACACCCAAACACGCCCACATACTGGAAGAGTGAATACCGCGACTCGTCGCTCCAAAGAACAGTTTTCCAGTCCTCCACGGTCCAGGAACGACGGGAGACACACCAGGCCAAACGATGCGTGGCATTAACTTTTGTAATCAGTGGCTTGTGTACAGCTGCTCTACCATAATAACTGAGTCTGTGCATCTCTCTGCGGATAGTTACAGTACTAACGGAGGTACCGGATGCTCTTCCTACCTCCTCAGCGATGGAAGCGGCAGAGGATGTGCGGGACTTCTTGACATGTCGTACCAGACTTCTTCTATCACGTTCCGTCAGTTTGCGTGGTCGTTCGGAACATTTTTTCGCGTTAGTTGCACCGTCGTGCTTCCATCTCATGATAACATCCGCTACAGTCGACTTTGGTATATCCTGTTTGGCTGCAATGTTTCGTATAGAAACGTTACTTAAATAACATCCAATGACGAGTCCACGTTGGAACTCGGAGAGTTCACGTCCACACGGCATGGCTTCACAACAGTTACTGATAACTTAACAGAACACCTCAGCATTATAGTTTCGCCACGCTTTTTCCCAGCATACCTTTCGGCGAAGGTGATATTTGCAGAAATGCAGATTTTCCGGGGTGTCCGAATACTTTTGATCATATAGTGTATATACTGTATATAGAAGGGAATTAATGAAGCACCAAAATAAATCAACTGAAAGATGCAGAATGACCAATCTCATAGGAACCAAGAACCACAGTAAACCTAATTAACATTGTAGAGGCTAGAGATGGCCTTAACCCATCTCAAATTCGTAGGTCAGACCATTAGCATAAGCCTCTAACCCAGTTTTATTTTACAGAAGAATTTAATTAAACTTAAAAGTTAAGATATGGGTGGCTATTCACTGGCTAACCCCTCTATCTATGGGGAAGTGCCCTGAGATGTAGATATGGTAGGGTTGAAGAAAGGATGACGATATCTGGCAGGTAGGTTCCCTAATTAGGCTCCATTCAAAAATTCTCATGAACAAATTATTTGAGGAAGATTGACATAGTTAAATATAAATACTGAAGTAATAGTGGTGAGTAAATGTTTTTTCTTTTGTCTTATTTTCAGGGTTAGTTGTCGTGTCCACTGACAAATGGTTTTTTTTTAACCTGTACGGCAGCCACAGCCAACAGCTGTTTGACTTGTTAGACTTAATATCCAGGGCTACTTCTAGGTGGCCCCAGCATAGGCTAGAATTAAAATGAGAGTCTACAGGAAAGCCACAGATGTGGATTTTCCTCGCACGCTAAAACCACTGGGTATGTTAAGGCAGGTCTGGGGATTGGCCCATTTCTGTAAAGAATGGGACATCTGGCTGCTCAGACGCTTCCGACAGGCTGGCAGTCACATGGCTGGTTCTGCTTGTTAAGAGTCAACTAGGAGTATAAAGGAATGAGTATGGATTAGCCTCCTGGAAGTCTAAGTTAAATGTAAAAAGTCTTAAATTATTAGTAAAGGCTGGCGTATATAAAATTTGGGGTTCTGGTTATCCAGAATCTACTGAGTTTTTTAAAGGTTTTTTTTTTGGTATATAGAGGTGTAACAAAGATTAAGTTATGCGCTGATGAGTACTTAAAATAAGTGTATTAAAATTTAACAAATTAGTGGTTAATAAAGTAATTTCCTGTATGGTGATAGAGTTTTGTGTGTGAAAGGCATGTAAATGAAAGTGTGTGATAGGGAGTAGCAAATGAACATGTATAAAACGTATAGTATTTTTTCAATAAACTTAAAAATGTAAATTCTCAATTCATTTATACCTTTGCATAAGTAAGGAGATTTAAGACTAAATTCCATCCCGAGCCTATCATAACCTGAACCAAAAATAATGACATCACTACTATTCTATTGACTAGGGGGAATGACCCTGTAGAGTTCGGAAAATCCAACGACTAAAAGTAATTACATCCGATTGTTTCAAGGAGTAGCTACAATAAGTTAAGTCCTTTAGTTTATTATTTTTTCATCTGGTCAAGAACAGATCTGGGAACAGAATTGAATCAAATAAACAACTCCTAAAAATAGACCCACTTAAATTACAATCAGTGCCGTGGGTCTGGTCACCCGCGACAATATTAACCTAAAGTACCATATTGGAATGGAAATTACCGTATATACTCGTGTATAAGTCTAGTTTTTAAGACTGAATTCTTATGCAAAAATTAGGGGTCAACCTATATAAGGGTAACATTTTCGTGGGGTTGAAATCCGTACCAATGGGGATACACAATGGATGATAGAGAGTTAGCAAGCATTGATGAGGAAGTAGATTTAGGCGTACGTGTATCTAAGGATTTAAAAGTTACGAACCAGTGCCTGGAGTCTTGCACAAAAGCTAATAGGATGTTAGGCTTCATAGCGCATAATTTCGAATTTAAATCAAAGAATATTATATTGCCCCTTTACAAGTCCCTAGTCAGGCCTCATTTAGAATATGCTATTCAGTTTTGGTGCCCATATTTGCGTGAGGATATTGATAGGTTAGAAAGAGTTCAGCATCATGCCACAAAACTAATTCCATCATTGCGCAACAAGCCTTATGAAGATAGGATAAAAGAGTTAGGCTTGCATTCACTCAAAACTAGGAGATTAATGGGGGAGCTTATTGAAGTTTTCAAAATCATTAATAAAATCAATAATGTAAATTTTGATACTGTTCACTTTCAATAATAGCAATATTCGTAATAACAGATTTAAGTTGTGTGGCAGACATTTCATTACTATCGTTAAAAACTTCTTTACATTTAAAGTAATTGATAAATGGAATAATCTTCCCGCGTCAGTTGTGAACTCTACCAGCATTAATGTGTTTAAGAACCGTTTAAATAGTCATTTTAAAAATATTAACATTGTTTAATATAATAATAAAACACTTAGTAACAGGAGCTTTGGGGGTGGTGATCGGGGATGAGTCTGTTGATGACTAAAGTAGAAATTTGACATCTTGTTTTGTATTGTTGATAAAAATTGTTGATGAAAGATAATATATCTGAGATTTTTTAAACATGATTTCTCATATGTCTATCCTAAATAATGCTGCATTTCCCTTGAAAAAAAACCTATGCGGACCCGAGATACAGGCCCTCAAAGCCAACCCATTTTTTTGGTCTGAGAAGATAAAATATGGAAGATATGACTTGGAAGGGTGAATTTTTCCACATTTTTATATCATTTTTGGATTCCTTTCCCTCAAAAATGTAGGATTTGACGCTTTGTTTGTTAAAATTGAAAAAAAAATTGATTTTAAAGAAATTTTAAAACAATAAAATGGCGCTCTTAGCGCCACACATGGCAACAGTGTCAAACTTTGAAACGCTATAACTCGAGAACCATAGGTCCGATTACAAAAATTTAAATTCCTATTTTCAGCATTTTTCAAGGCTTATTGGCTCCCTCCAGCTCAACAAAACCCAAAATGGTGTGGTTTACACCCCTGACTGAATTATAATGGAATGACTCTAATGCCAGCATGTGATATGCCAGCGCAAAAAAAAAAAAATAAAAAAAAAAATATTAGACTAACATGAACTTAGATGTAGCTCATAGCGGAAACTAACCAACTTTGCTATTCTTTATGCAGTACTTCTTTTTTTTTTTCTTATTTGCATGTCTCCAACTCTCTTCATTGCATGTCTGTAGTTTGCATGGTATGATAGTGTTTGAGTTAAGAATGTGCTGCATGGTTTGTAATAATGCGTTCTTATTTTACTTCTTTTCATCTTTCACCCCTTTCCATTTGTATCCATTTATTGTCTGAAATTTTTTTTTGGATTTCACTTTCTATGGGGGGTGGGGGTCAAAAAGAAAAAGGGGGTGAAAATTTTCATTATTGTTCTACTAGGGTTGCACCGATAAGCAAATTAGCCGATTACCGATTAATCAGCCTAAAATAATCGGCCGATAATTCTTTTTATATACTGTATAAGTGTATAGCACTATATGGTTACTGAATTACACCACTTATACCTATTATACTGGTAAATAGGAGCACACAATATAAAACGTAGGCCTAATATCTAATATTTTTTTATCTAATATTAATCTAATATTTTTAGAACTATTTACATATTCTAATTCTTTAATTTCTTTTACAGATTAAATTAAGCATTTTAATGAAAGTTGCAAAGAAATTTTATATTTTTGTTACAAATTTAAATAACATAAGCCCTTATGGCTCCAAGCATTGCATGGAAATACTTTAAAGTAGATAAAAATAACAAAATTATTTGCAAATGCACCCTATGCAATGTTTCCATCTCAAATTTTGTTTATCGTTAGAGAGTAGGTTAAGGCCACTTTTGTTTTGCAACAGGAAAGCTTAAATGGATTCTTTTGTTCAGTAAGGTACAATAATTTTTTTGTTTTAATAAATGGAGTGATAATGGAGTAAATTAATTCAATAATACTCTGCCTATTATTCTCCAAACAATGCAAATTGGTAGAAAATATTTAATAAAAAACAAGCAAAATATTATTTAAGTTCATTCCATGTCTAGGATAACTGAAATTCTTAAACCAGGGATGCAATTTCTGTAATGTAATAAACAAAGATGACCGAGTATGAAAACCAATTAATCGGCAAAAAAAGCCGATGACCGATTAATCGGCAAATGGCCGATATCGACGATTACCGATTGTCAACCGATTAATCGGTGCAACCCTATGTTCTACACATTTGAATGTGGTATCATTTAATAGATCTCTTCATGCTGATTCTAAAAATGTATAGTTTTATAGGTCTACAACAAGATGTTTGGGAGTTCTTGCCCATTAAAGTTAGGTGGTAAAGTAGGGCCTCCAAGATTTTGGGGGCCCATATCTCAAAAACTATGGGTCATAGAACTTTTTTATTTGAACCAGTGAAATCAGCACCCAGAAGAACCCCATATGTCAATTTTCACTAAAATCCAGGTTGGAGTGGTGACAAATTTTTTAATTTTTGGGTGATTTGTCCTGGAATGCCCCTTATGAGATGCAAGGAAACTGGTTAGAGGACATTAGACAGGAAAATGATCTTGGCATAAGAGTTATTCGTGATCTAAAAATTTCTAAGCAGTGCTTAGAGGCTGGAAATAAGACAAATAAAATGCTTGGTATTATTAAAAGGAATGTTAGTTACAAGAGTAAGGAAATGATCTGTAAATTATATAATTCTTACATTAGGCCTCACTTAGAATATTGCATTCAAGCTTGGTCCCCTCACCTTAAACATGATATTGATATGCTTGAAGGTGTGCAACATAGGGCAATCGGGGGATTCCATGACAGATCAACCAGTGATGAACACCATCACCTCTTCAATTTTACTGAAATTTGGTCCAGGGGTTGGCTTTGGGTAAAGAACAAGAATTTTCAAATATTAGCTCAATCTGACCAATAGGTCACGAGTTATGGCCAAGGTTATTTTGAGGTCATTGGTTGACCTCGCTATATTCAAATTGCCATAGCGGGCCTCCTATTGGTTCTGGACATATATATGTATATGTATATATTTGGAATCAACATGAGCTGTAGATACCAAAACTACCATCTATTTTGATGTAGGTTGAAAAAACAAAAATTATATTGAAATGATTTATAAAAGTCATATTTTGACCTCTTGGATACTGAATTTCAGAAAAAGTTGTAAATGTCAAAAATGTTGCCCCAGCATTGCTCTATTATTATAAGCTTAGGAAAGTTTGTGTATGCACCATTTTAAATGATAAAACTCAATTTGAGTAATGCCAACATTCTTGTTTTCCAATAAACATCTACTGAAATTGTTCCACAACTCTTGACCTCAAGCCTATAGCTTTTTTTTAAATAGAGAATTCAGTTTGAGACTGCTTGAATAAGCTACATGCTACCTGTGTATTAGGATTTAAATAGTCTCATAGTAATAGGGGCATTCTAGGACAAATCGCCCAAAAATTAAAAAATTTGTCACCACTCTGACATGGATTTTAGTGAAAATTGACATATGGGGTTCTTCCGGGTGCTGATTTCATTCAAATAAAAAAGTTCTATGACCCATAGTTTTTGAGATATGGGCCCCCAAAATCTTGGGGGCCCTACTTTACCACCTAACTTTAATGGGCAATAACTCCCAAACATCATCTTGTAGCCCTATAAAACTATACATTTTTAGAATCAGCATGAAGAGATCTATTAAGTGATACCCCCCTAGACAGTGAAATCCCCCCAAAAAAATTTCATTTATTAAACTTCCATTAATTGTTAAAAGATACAAACAATAAAAAACATGGCTATCAAGTTGCAAGATATTTTAAAAATTATTGAAAAAATATGTACATTGACATTTGTACATCGAAATTTTGACATTTTTATGCAGACTAAAATAGAGAACTACAAATGATATATTTACATCCTATGTATAACACATTCACGCAGTGTCTCTCTCAAATGTTTGTTAATTATGATTATTTTTATTACAAATGTGCTTATTTTGAGTCAAATCATATCTTATTTTTGAGATTTACAATTGTGTATTTTTAGTAATGAAAAATGGTTAGATACCAGGGCTGTGGAGTCGGAGAGTCGGAATCAGAAGTAAATTCATTGCTAGAGGAGTCGGAGTCGGTAAAAATGGACCGACTCTGACTCCTTTTTTTTATGATGTACTTTATATTGGTTCAGGTTAAAGCTCCTAATAGGAGCTTTAACCTCCTATCTTGCATTATAGTTATTTTATGATGATTCCCCTACATCATGATCTTTCTAGGAGCTTTTCCTGCATATCACTAATTACTGTTGATTTTCTTTTCAGAAACGCCATAATGGCATAGCTACAACCATTAAGACTTAAATTTAGAGAAATTGAGCTTAAAAAGTAGCCTGATGATTCACTTGGTAGTGATGAAATGCCATTCTGGGTTAATATAATCAAAGTATATTTTATATTATTATTTAGAGGCAGGAGTCGGAGTCGGAGTCTGCCCTTCTAAAATTCTAGGAGTCGGAGTCGGAGGCTTGGTCTACCAACTCCACAGCCCTGTTAGATACCGTGATGATCCTTTACAAAAACATAAGAAAAAGATACACAAGGATATAAGAACCATTAGCCAATCACTTTATGATCGATGTAAATGGAAACTACAAAGGAATACTGTACTATGTAGCAACTGTAGAAAATTATTGAACCAGAGACCAGAGGTGCTATCAACATCACAAAGTGAAGAGTCTGATCCCAATCAGTCTTCTGAGAATGTTATTTCAGAAAGCGATAAATATGATCCAAGTATATCAAGTAATGCCAAGGAAGAGGTTTCTCAAGTTCTAGAAAGTCTTGCTGTGACTCCAGTGAAGAAGCGTAAGTATTTAATGATAGGTACTTTTTATATTTATAATTTTTTTATTTATATTAATTATTTATAATGCATTTACTTTCAAGACAGTTTTTCAGCAGTTGCTGAAAAACTTAATGAAATTAATATGTTGACATATTCAATTTATTAAACTTATGAAATTAATATGTTGACATATTAATTATTATTGTCCATATATATCAAATGGAGTCAAATATTTATTAATTAAAAATTTCAGATGGTTTGGGTTCCTCAAGAAAAGAAGCAAAAGCTATTCAAACAATAGAAAAAGCACGTTGTTCTTTAAAACAAAAGCTAGAAACAAGTTTAGAAATTGAGATCTCAAGCCCATCAAAAGCTACAAAGTTGGATCATGAAACTCAAAGGTATGAATTTTAAAATGATACGCTATTATTAAGTAGGAATATACCTAAACTAAAACTGAAGCATAAAAATAAAATGTAGGTATTCACCTTTGATAGTAGAAACTAGAAGCACAACTCCCTAAAGATTGGAGATCAATGGGCCCATTAAATCATTTGGAATTCATTTGGTCACAAAATAATTTTTGGATTAATTTGACTATCTCAAAGAATGCTCATTTTGTTATACTTGAAATCAATATTATAATCCAAAAAATTCAATATGCACATGTAATATTTTGTTTATAGCTATTATACATTCATGAATTTGTTTCAGGTCAATGATTCATCTCATGAATGAACTGGTTGAAGCTTTCCATTCTACTGACAGTTATGAGAGGAAACTCAAAATATTGACATTATCTCCATTTACCATATCAAAAACTATAAATCTATTTCAGACAACTGAATATTTAGTTAAGAAAAGCAGAAATATAAAACAGACTTGGAATTATTCCTGAAATTGAACCCATGTCAAAAGGAAAAGTAATAACTAAAGGTACTAAAGATTCTGTTCAGAAATTTTTCAAATCAGATGAAATTAGTCGTTTGTGCCCAGGTACAAAAGACTGCCTGAGTATCAGAAATGAAAGTGGGTATAAAGAATCTGTGCAGAAAAGACTGGTGTTAATGAATCTGAAAGAAGCTTTTAGTCTCTATAAAAATAATCTAGATAGTCCCTAAATTGGCTTCTCTAGTTTTGCCAGCCTTTGCCCCAAACATTGTGTTTTAGCTGGAGCTGCTGGTACCCACTGTGTTTATGTACATACCACCAGAATGCCAAAATACAATTCTCAGCTTTGGGTGTCAAAGGGTTGGAATACACAACTCTTATGGAGAAAGCACTGTATGATGTCAACAACAGGAATTGCATGATGCAAATATGTAATCTCTATCCAAAAGAACAAGGTATTAAGAATTTTTTGCTCACTTTTCAAAGCATTAATGATCCTGAATGTGAGGAAATAAAATATAAACAATGGGTTACTACAGATTGATGCAATATGGTTGAAAAAACAGAATCTGTAGATGATTTTATAAATTCATTAAGCATAAAAATTGTCAAATTGACATGTCATCACTTTATAGCAAAGAATCAGAGTGCATTTCTAAAAAACTTGAAGAATAATTTAAATAGCCATACAGCTGTAGTACAGGATGCAGCCCAAGGTTTTCATTAGGAAAATACCCAATGCACAGTGCATCCCTTTGTGTTATATTATAAAGAACCAGAAAGTAATGAAACAAAACATTCAAGTTATTGTTTTTTATCTCCAAATACAAAATATAACACTATAATGGTTTACACTTTTTTAAATACACTCATACCTATTATTAGAAAATCCCACCTTCATATCAAAAAATTACATTATTTTACTGATGGATGTGCTGGACAATATAAAAATCATTTCAACTTTGTTAACATTTGTAAACATGAAGATTTTGGGCTGGAATGTGAGTGGCATTTCTTTGCCACAAGCCATGGTAAGAGCACTTGTGATGGGATTGGGGGTACAGTGAAAAGATCTGTAGCCACAGCGAGTATACAGAGAACATTCGCAAATCAAATATTAACACCAGAAGACATGTTTGAATTTTGTTCAAACAATCTAAGTGACAGCATAAATTTTTTTTTAATAAATTCTGAAGAAATTGAAGCTGTGGAAAAATTTTTAAGTGACATATGAAAAAAGTATGTGGCTAACAGGAACACAAAAATTCCACAGATGTGCACCTATTAATGCAAATAACAAAAACATTTGAATTATCATCTGATGAAGTTGGTGAGGTGAGGATTATAAGCAAAGCTTTTCTGGGTGAAGATAATGTTGAAGTTAATCTGAATGAGGAATTTGATGACTTTGAGGTTAGCTTTTTGCACCCATCAGGATATAGTATTTACTATTACTTTCCACAAATTAGATACATGCCACATATCAAGAGATAAAATTTTAGGTTTATTAAGCACACCAATTTTAAAGCCAGGAACAATGTGTATTCAATGTGTTTTCCCAGAAAATGAGTTGAAAAAACTTGTAATTATGAATCAACTTGATGTAATGTGTGTTCAATTTGTATTTTTGCTGTTTATTTTCATCCATGTGAATATATCATTTGTAGTTCTCTATTTTAGGCTGCCAGCATAAAAATTTCAAAATTTCACAATGTACATATTTTCTCAATAATTTTTAAAATATCTTGCAACTTGATACCCACATTTTTTATTGTTTGTATCTTTTAACAATTAATGGAAGTTTAATAAATGAAAACTTTTTTTTTTGGATTTCACTGTCTAGGGGCTGGTGGGGGTCAAAAAGAAAAAGAAAAAAGGGGGAAAATTTTCATTATTGTTCTACACATTTGAATGTGTATCATTAATAGATCTCTTCATGCTGATTCTAAAAATGTATAGTTTTATAGGTCTATGGTAAGATGTTTGGGAGTTATTGCCCATTAAAGTTAGGTGGTAAAGTGGGGCCCCCAAGATTTTTGGGGCCCATATCTCAAAAACTATGGGTCATATAACTTTTTTATTTTGTCCAGTGAAATCAGCACCTGGAAGAACCCATATGTCAATTTTCATCAAAATCCGAGTTGGAGTGGTGACATGCATTGGGTAATCTCTCCTGGAATGCCCCAATATATAGTTCAATGATATATAAGAATAACAAATAACAATTAGTAATACAAGATTTGGCCTGTTTATATAGGTACGGTAACTTTGTAGACAAGATACATAATACAGATTCTACATATATTACAACATGCCTCCAATGTCTGTACCTATTAATTTGTGTCTTCTTCTTTTGCAGTGAGCATGAAATGTACCAGATATAACTTTTGAAAATGCCTCAGAATATGAAATTTTGTTGTGATCCCCTGAAAAAACAAAGAATTTTCACTTGCCAAAGGTGTGTTAATGCTGCTTTAATTTATAAAAACCATGGAATATTGAATGAAAATCAAATGCTCTGCTCCAATTGTTTCAAATTAATGTCAAAGAAACCAGCTGTTCATCAAGAAATAGAAAAACAGGATATGTCTGCAGAAACCAGTGAGAATTCCAGTGACTCTTCAACTGTAAACATCTCTAATCCAAAAGAAATTGCTGGCTTCACACATGATGATATCTGTTACTATGTATAAGGATGTACTTCAAGACACTATACTCCCTGACATGGATGAAAGTCCATTAAAAACATGTAAGTGCAATTTTAAGCAGATAAGATATAGGTAGATACTTCTAAATAGTAGGTAGAACTCTATAGGCTGTTATATTATAGGCATATCAGATGTATATACATGTAGCTGCCTTATATATATATATATGTGTCCCAATTTTTTTTGTTCCTGAAGTTTGTCATGCACACCCCCCTAATTTCTTCCACTTGTGAAAACATGCCAGCAAGATGAATTTCATTCGTGTTCTTTAATTTTAAGGGTCCCCTCAAACCATGTGTTACTATTGCTGAACAGCTACTCTCTACCTTATACTAATTGTAGCATATTTCTTTTCAGGTTATGGATACAAGAAAGCAGGAGACTGTGGTTGGTGGGGGTGTTGCGAAATGAACCCCTGGAAATGCTGTGTCAACTCCCAACAGTGGGAGATGTTCTTTGACGTCTGTTCTTCTTCACTCAGAAGAAAAAAATGTCCACGGCGGAAGCTGCCAATGTGGTAGCTGATGAGGTTATGGCGGTGTGGGCTCGGGCATCTATTCCGACCCCCCACAAGCCCAAGTGCATCGAGAGGATCAAGGCCCTCTCCACGGACTACGAGAAGGTTGCCAGAAACCGAAACTGTGGGGGAGAGAAGCAACTGGAGCAGGAAAAGGGATTCCAAGCCAACCTGAATACACTGTTTGAAACAGCTCATGCCAACGCCATGAAACTCATCAAAGTCCCCGAAGATCGAGACTTTCTGAATGACCAGCGAACCGTGCTGAAGATGTACATCGGAGGAGAGGACCTGGAGTTTGCTCGCAGGGCAGCTGAGTGGGAGAAATGCCGAGCAGCTGAAGAGAAGAGGAAGAAGAAAAGCCGCGAAGAGATGGACTCACTGCAAGCAAAAGGAACGGTGAAAAGTGGGTCTTCTTCTTCTTCGAGTCCATGGCCGAAGCATCCAATTGATGTCCAATATTCCTCTCCTGGTCCTTCGGCTCCTCGATCTGCTCCCAAGGACGGCCAAGTGTCGGCAAGGAGGATCATCCAATATCCCAATTTTGCTGCAGCCCTGAATCGAACTGGAACCTCAGTACGCCAAGCGATGCACATTGTGGCTCCAGCACTCGCTGCCACGGGAGTTGAGTTATCCTCAGTCACCTTGTCCAAATCAAGTCTTCACCATTCACGGCAGAAGTCCAGGAAGAACTTGGCAGCTGGAATCAAGACCGAGTTCAATCCTGATACGCCGCTTGTCGTCCACTTTGATGGCAAACTCCTCCCTGATTCGGATGGAGGGAAATCGGATCGCATACCAGTGCTGGTCAGCGGGAAGAATCTTGAGAAGTTGTTGGCAATCCCAAAAATCCCTGACAGCACGGGACAGCGGATGGCTGGAGCTGTTCTGAAGGTGCTGGATGATTGGCTGCAAGTTCAACCATGAATTGCCGGTCTCTGCTTCGACACAACAGCGGCGAATACCAGTATTCACAGCAGCGCTTGTACGATTATCCAGGACCAAATGGACCACCACGTTCTTTTCCTGGCTTGCAGACACCACATGATGGAATTGGTAATCACCTCAGTCTTTGACCTGTTCTTCAGGTCTTCTGGCCCCGAAATTGCACTGTTCGCTTGCTTCAAATCCCAATGGGAGTTCATCGACCAGAAGCAGGCTTCTCCGTTCAATGGCGATGGCCCAAGCGACATCCTTTCAGAATGGGTGGCGTTGAAAAAAAGAGCAGATTGTCCACTTCATTGAAGACCAGCTTGAAGTTGGCCACCCAAGAGACGATTACCGGGAGTTCCTGATCCTCGCTCTGGTCTTCCTCGATGGTCATGGCAAACGAGATCTCCGGTACAATCGTCCTGGAGCATACCACCGGGCCAGGTGGATGGCCAAAGGCATTTACTGTCTTAAGATGTTCATCTTCCGAAGCCAATTCCACCTGACCGCTCACGAGGTCCGGTCACTACGCAGGATAAACGTCTTTGCCATCACCATCTACCTCCAGAGGTGGTTCGAGGCTCCATTGACGGCGGACACGCCCGTCAATGACCTGGAGCTGTTGGAGGACCTAGAGCAGTACAAGGCGGTGGATCATGATGTAGGTACTGCCACATTGACAAAATTCCGGGGCCACCTCTGGTACCTAAGCGAAGATTTAGCCGGACTCGCTATGTTCTCCTCCAAAACCACCGATGCAGAGAAGACAGCCATGCTCCAAAACCTGCACAAGAAGACCGAAAACCCAAAAGATCTGCGTCGGCTGGAGGGAAAGTGTGTCTTGACCGTGAGACGGTCGGATTTGAGCACCTTGGTCACGAAAAGGACTCAAAACCTTTTTCATTGCCTGAAGCTGCCAGTTCCAAAAACCCCCAAAGATCTCAAAGGATGTGCACCATCGCTGAAGTCTGTGAACAATGCAGCAGAATGGGCGGTGAAACTGGCGGAAGATTTCAATGAGGGCCTGACAAAAAATGAGGAGGAACGGCAGCTCGTGTACCAAGTCGTCAAATACCACCGCCAGCAGTTCCCCTCAGCAGACAAAAAGATCCTCTGTCCCCCGAAATGAAATGTGCCATTAGGAAGAATTTCCATTCCTTTAATTTAGTCATTAGAAAGAATTTACATTTCATTCTTCCATTCTAGAATGATTAATGCTGAGCATTTACGTTTGTTCATATAGGGTCAAATAAACAAGGTCAATGAGGGGACCCTTCCCCTCCTAATAGGCCAATGAAATTTCACCCATTTTTTCCTTTCTTCAAGTGTAATTAATTAAAGGGGTGTGCGATTTGACACTTGCAAATTTTTATTTTCACATGTGAGGCTGGGACACCCTAATATATATATATATATATATATAATATATATATATATATATATATATATATATATATATATATATATATATATTATATATTATATATATATATATATATATATATATATATATATATATACTATATTAAATATCTTTAAAAACAATTCAACATTATACAATATATTGTATATGTACAGTTTGCAATTGTATATAGGTAATGTCCATAGTGACCTGTGTTTTTGTTCAGCTGGATTGACATCTCATCAAAAACAAAGAAAAGGAACTTCAAAACTGAACAAGACAACAGACAAAATCAAGAGAAGTTTAGAGTCTGCATATGGTATTGAACAACCAGAAGCTGGCACATCAAAGAAACAGCACCATTGTGAAGAGGAACATCATGCTCTACAGAAGTGAGTACCTACTGTATTTGTTTAGATCAGTATTTAGTGTCACTTAAATTCTCACTCAAAACATTCCTTTATATTGTTCAATTGTCATCTAAAAATTTAAAACAGTAGTACCAGTACCTATAATATATTAATTCAATAGGTATCTCAGAATATATAGCTACCTGGGTATGGTACCGTAGGTATACAGACATCCAATTTTATTAACCCTTTGAGTCCCATTGGCCTCTTTTACGGCCATGCAGGCCGAGTATGAGCGAGTCCCAATGGCATCTTGGAAGGTCATTGTAGATTTTCTTAAAATAAAAGTAATTTTTTATTTTTTATTACTTATTGTTATTTATCTTTAGATAAGCTTGTTTCCAAAGTTTGCCGAAGAAATGATAATGATGTGAAAAATAAATATAAATATATATTTTAGTTCTATGGGGAGTAAGGTTTGTAGGATTGGCATGCTTTTTCCAGTATAGTATGAATAATAGAGACTAAATTCATGCACAGTCATCTTCTTGGCTGTCTTGAAGATGTATAGATGGTGTGCATTCAAGACAGAAATATCTATGAGGTGAAAAAATAACTTCTTATACCATTTTATTGTGCGTCAAAGACTATGAATTGCGTTTATCTGCATGTCACATTTGTTCACCAATCTCATGTTTGTATTGTAGTCTAAGACTATATCCAGTTCCTTGATAAATATAAGTAAGTTATAGCTAATTTTAACAGAAAATTGTAAAAGAAAATATGAAATTTATAGATAACTAATTTAAAATCCACAGACAGTTCAGGAAGTGGTTTAAAAATTTGGGAAAAACCAGTGAATTTTTCCATTGTTTCCGGGCTGCTGCAATGGCATAGGAGTGGCCAACGGGACTCAAAGGGTTAATGAGTTCCATTTCAACTGTGTGTATATATCAGCGGTGGCCAAACCCTGGCTTGCGAGCCGCATACAGCTCTCGAGGTTGTTAACTGCGGCTCGCAAGACAATTTTGGTTTTTATTGTATTTATCATAAAAGACAAAATTCATAATACAAATATAATATTTTTTTCACAAAATATAAAAAAAATAGAAAAATTGAATTGACAATAAAATGTATCATGCGTACGACAATTTCTTTTGCGTGACAGGCACTAAGCAGGATAATTACATAATTAACACCAATCGCCACTCACCAGTGTCCAGTACCCCTCGAGCTACCCCGCGGGCCACGTGTAATAATGAGTATGTTTTAAAATTGGCTTCTTAGATCAAATAGTGGCTCTTTTTCTCAGCTATACAAGTGAAAGTTATACAACCCCTTAGGGTCATGCCAGCTCAATTGGTACAGGGGTGGTCGGGTGACCATCTCCGATTTTCTTCAAATTTTCAGGGTTGATTCATACACCATTCATTAGCTTAAATCTAAAATTTTAGCTTCCTCAGTCAAAAATGTTTAATTTTAGGGTCGCTTAAATGGCCCCCACCTTCGACAAAAAATGCCCATGTTGGGCTTGATCGGCCAATGCCTTCATTTTGAGAGGCCTTGAAAAGTGTCTTCTAATAGGAGTAGAAGCTTCAAATTTGTCATGCCAATACAACTTCTGGTGGGCTTTTCAATTTTGCAAGCTAAAAGGCTGTGGAACAAATAGTTTCTGAGTTACAAGGGCTTAAACATGGCTCCATTTTGAAGCTTGCATCAATTCCTCCCACTTTTACGACTCTACCATTTTCAAAAGTTTTAGTTCTACATCAATCACAGAGCTCTGTTTTAATACTCCTAATACTCTCTATGGGTTGTAAATTTATGAGTGAAATAAAAAAATAACCAAAAAAGGATTTATTTTTATTTTTAAAAATTTCCAAAAGTTGATATTTTCACAAAATTTGCAAAATTAACATCAACTTTGGGGCTTAATATAAAGGTGTCCGAAATTAGTCAGGGAGTTGATACTTCTAGTAAAGAAAGATACATATGTGTACAAAAACATATATTAAGGAATAGATCTCAACTCAACTCCTTCATATAGTTTTGGTGATTCAAAAAAAGTACTTTTTGTGAAAAATCTCAAATTTTTGCAAAATTTTGAAATTTTGAAATTTCTATTTATGACATTGAATTGTAATTTTACTTCCATTTTATTACTTAAGTTGATTTACAATTGTAATATGTAAATAAGTCTAAAACATACAAGAAATTTAATGTCTGTCAAAACAACCAGCGACTCGAAGGGCTCTGGGTAGCTCATTTCACTTTGTATATTCTTATAAATGTAAAACATGATGGTTAATCATTAATGTCCAGGCCTATTTTATAGATCATGATCTTTTATTTTCAGAAAATTTAACTAGAGCAATTAACTTAATTTTACTGCCTGTAATAATGGCTTATTCTAATCAAGAATCAAAGTGCAGCTTTGGTATGTACTTGGATGATCCATGTCATGAACACAGACTCACCAGGAAGGTGGGTATTAGGGTGCATCAAAATCACCAATGACAAAGTTTCACTTTGTCCCTAAGTTAGAAATGTTCCAATGGTTAAGAAAACCTACTATGTGAATTATTTTTGGATTTGAATGCCATTTATGGGGTCCACACAGACTTCCTATATGCACACCAACCCCACAGTCATTCTGTGATTTGAGATCCAAATAGTAGAAGTTTAAAGATTTTGTTCACTACAAAAATCAGCCCAAGAACAGTAAGTGATATTTCTAAGGTCATATATACACTTCTAAAAAGTGATAGAAACTTCTATAAAGTGATAGAAACCTCTAGAAGTGATAGAAACCTCTAGAAAGTGCTAGGAAGTGGTGGAAAGTTATAGAATATTCTAAAAGGAACTGCAATGTATAATCTGATATGCAAGTGTTTATGATAAATGTGATTTTTGTGTGTTTATGTTAAATGTTTATGTGCAAGTGTTTACGTTAATAAATTTTGTGTTCTCTTTACACCTGTCGTGCATTATGGCCAGTTCAGGTAGCACAAATGATAAATATGCTGTTAAACTCGTCAAACTGCTGCCATTTATGGTCTTGGTGCTGGAATCAGCGATGCAGATGCAGAGATAACAGGATCTAGGCTGCCAACATGTGAGCAAGTGTTGCGATGCTACATGTTTCATCAGCAAGAAGGTCTACCGTTTAACCGTACAAAATGGAACAATGCTAAATTTGTCTTGCAAAAAGTTATTCCATTTTATCAGAAAGGCAACATTGCCATGATTACCGAGAGGAAAGCTGTTGAAAAATTATAGCACTATCTGCAAAAAATGCAAAACTTAGGGAACTTCCAGTGGATTGGCGTTCTTCGCCTGGTGCAGTTGCGAAGCTTAAGGGGATCGAAAAGGAGTTACAAGAAACATTACAGTTTTGGCCAAGGAATGCTGAGCAACTCATAAAAGATCCTGAAGATCTGGAGTTCTTGCGGTCAATGAAATCAGGCAGAGTCGCATCGTTTGGAAGCCATGACAAGAAGCTCGCATCAAAAGACCAAAGAAAGCAGGAAAAGGAAATGATGCAAGCAGAACAACAGCTTAAAGCTCATAAAGCCCAAGCATCTACAAGCAAAGTTCAGATTGAGAACAGTGAGGAAAGCAACAGTGATGTTGAGGATGAAGAGGGTGATATAGAGGATTACAAACCAAAAACACAAAAATCTCGCCAAGCAACTCGTTCAGGAACAACTGCTTTTATAAGTCATGACATACTCAAATCCCATAGGATGGTTTCCCTGTCTACACGCACGAAGATCACACTGGCCCAACAGGCAGCATTTACCAAAGCCATCATTAAGGAATTAGGAGGTGACACAAAAAATGTTTCACACTCATATTCTATCGCCGACAGAGCAAGACGTAAGGTTGGTGAAGAGCTTGCATCATCGGTCAAAGAGTCCTGGGTTCCACCACAGTTCCTGTCTCTTCACTGGGATTCTAAACTGATGTCAACTCTGTCATACCAAACTAAAGCTGAAGAGAGGCTCACCGTAGCAGTTGGCAATTCCTATGACATCAAACTTCTTGGTGTGCCTTCCTACAAGCCAAATACAGATCAGCCAGCTGGTCAAAGCACATTGCTAATCTCACCATGGAGCTTCTCCGATCATGGAATTGTGTTGACTCAGTAGTGAACATGACTTTTGACACAACAGCTAGTAACACTGGTCATGTGAGTGCTGCATGTGTTAGCCTGCACCAGGACATAGGTCGAGCTTTACTGTGGTCAGCTTGCCGCATCACGTTGGCGAGGTAATCCTTACACAAGTCTTCAATGATCTGAAAATAGAACCACCAATGTCACTAGAAGTTACCATATTCTGTCAGTTCCGAAAGCATTTAGACACAGTTCAACACAACAATAATCAGGCACTTAATTTTTTGGATGGTACCTCTTATTCAGATGATGTACAAACCATAATCCATGACTATAGGGCCAGAGCGATTTCATGCGCGCAGTCTGTTGTGAAGCATCAATGTGATGACTACAAAGAATTTTCTGATCTTTGTTTGCTCTACTTGGATGGGACAAGAAGAGAGTTTTCATTTCGACGTCCTGGTGCTGTACACAAGGCTAGGTGGATGGCCAAGTTTCTCTACTCCATTAAGATGGTGCTGCTGGAGGAGCAGACCAGCTCTCTTCCCTCTGGAACCATTACCACGGAAGCACAACAACCCAAACTGCGCGAGTTTGTCAACTTTGTTTGCTTGCTGTACAGCTGGTGGTGGATCACCTGTTCAAGCGCGGTCGAGGCTCCATGGAATGACCTGTCTTTACCAAGACATCCTCAGATATGAAAAACTCAGCCCCAGCATATCATCTAGTGCGATAAAAGCTCTCAAGCATCACCTATGGTACCTGACTGCTGAGATGGTACCTCTTGCGCTCTTTAATGATGCAGTCCCTGAAGCTGAACGCCGCTATCTGGCTGAGAGACTTATAGCAGTAAAGCCAGCACAAGATCAGGCATCTTTACCACAACATCGATTTGGTACGGGATTTGGGAAACCCAAATTCCAAACTCCATTTCCAGCATGACAAAGCTTGGCGACTTAATCAACAAAGATTCATGGTACATTTTCTCTGTTCTGGAACTTGACAGTTCTTTCCTGACTCATAATATCGAAAATTGGCCAGAATTAGCTTCCTTTCAAACATCCAGAGAACACATCTCGGCAGTTAACGTCGTAAATGATTGTGCTGAGCGTGGGGTGAAGCTAAGTTCTAATCCCTGTTTTGATTATTTAATACATTTTTACTGGTTCTGATACTTTTGCAAACACGGAAACCGGGATATAAAATGTTTAATTTTTGGTCAATTTAACTCCAATACTAAATATTGCATCAATGATGTGGACCCCCTAGATGACCACATAAATCTTTGAAATTTGGCCATATGTGCTATTTCAGGCATTGGAACACAGTAATCATAGGGACAGATTGAAATAAAACTTTTTGAAAAATCATGGGAAATTTGATGCACCCTAGTGGGTATGTATACCTTACATGAGCTGACAGATGAAACAAGGAAACTGCTATTGTGGAGAACAAAAGCAACTGTAATCAACCCAAATAGTGCTACTGTATGCTACCACCATGAAAAAATGTTTGGAATGCATTACCAACAAATGCAACGTAGCTGCCAAGATCCATGGAGAAATCATCGAAAGAAGATAACAAGTAAGTAAATATAGGTACTAATATATTTATATTTCATAAAGAAGTTTATATTGTAAATTGTAACCTAAATTAGCTATTTAATTTTAATAGGGTAGGCTATATACTGTGCTACTGAATGCATATGTTTTGAATATTTTATACGAATAGCCTATAACCAAATGTTGAGGTTTTAAAATTATTTTCCAATGTGTTTAGAGTTTACATTACCCTACTTTATTTGCAGAATCACTACAAATTATTGACAAAGACATAGCAACTAGACTGAATCTGATACCAGGACAGAAACTTTGCTCAACATGCTTCTCTAGAGCCAAGACGATTGAAGATGAAAAAGACTCAGGTAGTGATGAATATGTTCCAGAAGAAATAGTTAAGGAGACATTTGACGAAACGTTAGGTTCACTAGAATGCTCACCCATTAAGTATGTAAGAGCAAGAGATCGAAAGTTTTACGCGAAAAGGAAACTAAAGCAAATTGAAACATCAACAAAATCAAAGCTGTCAAAAGTACTTCATATGAAGCCTAGCATTTTGGATGAGGAAGCGGAGAAACCTATAGAGAGTGAGGAAGAAAAGTGTTATCAGCATATGATAGAGGAACTGAAAGAAAAGTGTAAAACTAGTACCAGACAAGAAAAGATACAAATTCTAACACTCCTTCCAATTGGTAAAACCTGGTCCAGAGAAAGAATTATGAAAGAATTTGAAGTGTCAGCCAGAATGGTTAATGCTGTGAGGGCCTTAAAGAGAAAGAAGGTATCCTTCCTATAATGAGAAATAAAAGAGTAGCAAGGGTATAAGCGATGAAATAAAGGAAAGAGTGATAGAATTTTTCCAAAACAATGAATATACTAGAGAATGCCCTGGTAAAAAAGACTACAAATCAATAAAAACACCACAAGGGAAGGTTCACAAGCAGAAAATACTGTTGTTGACAAATATCAGAGAATTATATACGCTTTACAAAAATAAATATCCAAATGACAAAATCTCCAAATCAAAGTTTTTTGAACTGAGACCAAAATGGTGTATGGGTGTGGGGAGTAAAGGATCACACAATGTATGCATTTGTGAAATACACCAGAACTTTAAACTTTTATGTGAATCACTCCCCGTCAAAGTAGAATTAAGAGAGTTACTAGGGAAAATAGTCTGCAACACTGAAACCAGAAACTGCATGATTAATAACTGCAAAACATGTCCTGGTTTAAATGAATTACGGGATTGGCTTCTTACCATTTTTGAAAACAATGATTATGACATGGATGATGAGGTTTCCTTTAAGCAGTGGCTTCATACAGACTATACCCAACTGGTCACAATGACAAAAAGTGTTTCGAATGTAGTAGAAGACATGTGTGAAAGTGCAAAAAAGTTGAAAGTACACCATTTCATAGCAAAAGCCCAATCAAAATATTTGTCCAACTGTAAAGAAAACCTCAATGATTCTACAGCATTAGTGCTTGTTGACTTCTCTGAAAGCTATAGTTTTATAATTCAGGATGCCGTACAAGGGCATCACTGGGACAATACCCAGGGTACCTTGCATCCGGTAGTCTGCTATCAAAAAGTTGATGGTGAACTAAAAGTTACAAATTTTTGTGTAATATCAGATTCACTTACACACAACACAACTGCAGTTCATTCTTTTTTATGTGAAGCCTTGAAATTACTTAAAAGTCAGAATCCTAAACTAAAACATATTTGTTACTTTAGCGATGGCGCAGCAAGTCAATATAAAAACTATAAAAACATCATTAATTCAGTGTTACATGAAAAAGATTTCCAACTAACATGTGAATGGAACTTTTTCACCACCTCTCATGGAAAGAGCCCCTGTGATGGTGTTGGTAGCACCGTCAAAAGGTTAGTTGCCCAGGCAAGTCTACAAGCAACAAGTAAAGGTCACATCACCAATCCAAAAGAGATGTTTGATTGGTGCAAATCTAATATTAATGGTAATGGTATACAATTTCTGTACATTGATTCAGCTAAAATTGAGGAAAATGCTAATTTATTTGAGTTAGAAAAAAGGTATTCCTTAATTAAGACAATCCCAGGAACCCGTTCATATCACTGCTTTAGACCTTCATCAACAGGCATTAAACTGTACAAAATTTCTAGTGATGAAAATTTCTTTAACGTACAACTTTCCTTCCTCAATGCTACACAAGAAAATGTGGCTTACCAATATAAACCTGGTACATATGTGGCCTGTTTCTATGAAGGTGACTGGTTTGTTGGAAACATAGTTGAAGTGTGTGATACTGAGAAGGATCTATTAGTAAATTTCATGAAAAAGAATCCTTTTAAATGGCCTGAACAAGAGGACATTTGCTGGATTCCATTCCAACTTGTTTTGTGTTCAATTGAACCACCTACAGTTACTGGGAAAATGGGGAGACAGTACAAGTTATCAAATGATTGTTTATCTAAAATTGAGGAGTATTTTAAAAAAAACCTAAGTAACTACAGACCTGTATCAAGCTGAATAATAAATTGCCAATTTATGGCTGAGGCCATGGCATGTTGAAGACAATCAGACTTAAAGCCTGAGTACAATAATAAATTCCTGAGTCAGTGTCTAAACATAAGAGTTATTAGCTATATATAAGTTTACATACAAATTTACATAAAACAACACATATTAAAAAAGAATATGAACTTATAGCCAATAATTCACATGCTTAAAAACTCAGGAAT
This sequence comes from Bathynomus jamesi, assembly GCA_023014485.1. NCBI lineage: Eukaryota > Metazoa > Arthropoda > Malacostraca > Isopoda > Cirolanidae > Bathynomus > Bathynomus jamesi. The sequence goes on along the minus strand of JAJOZX010001216.1, from coordinate 667,272 downwards.
TCATTATTGTATATAGCTAAGTACTGTACACTTGTATTAAGGGAAGTAATACAACAAAGCTACTTAAATTTAAGGTTTTGTACTGAAAATGGTGGTTACTGCTAGTTTATCTGTACTAACTGCATAATTTAAATTACTAGGAAGTGCTTAAAGAGCAGTAGAACACGGTTATACATGATTTACTTAGGTAGATCCAAGTATTGAGCCTACAAGCTGGTCCATCTGTTGTGTTAACTGCAAATGTAGTGATAATCTAGGTATATATTATGTCTTTTTTATGAGTAAAACTTATTTAGATAATTTAACATTTGTGAATTAACTTACCAAGTAATAAAATGGAAGTAAAATTACAATTCAATATTGTAAAAAGAAATTTAAACATTTCAAAATTTTGAAAAAATTCAGAATTTTTCACAAAAACTACTTTTCTTTGAATAGCCAAAACTATATGAAGGAGTTGAGTTGAGATCTATTCCTTAATATATGTTTTTGTACACATATGTATCTTTCTTTACTAGAAGTATCAACTCCCTGACTAATTTCGGACACCTTTATATTAAGCCCCAAAGTTGATGTTAATTTTGCAAATTTTGTGAAAATATCAACTTTTGGAAATTTTTAAAAATAAAAATAAATCCTTTTTTGATTATTTTTTTATTTCACTCATAAATTTACAACCCATAGAGTATTAGGAGTATTAAAACAGAGCTCTGTGATTGATGTAGAACTAAAACTTTTGAAAATGGTAGTCGTAAAAGTGGGAGGAATTGATGCAAGCTTCAAAATGGAGCCATGTTTAAGCCCTTGTAACTCAGAAACTATTTGTTCCACAGCCTTTTAGCTTGCAAAATTGAAAAGCCCATCAGAAGTTGTATTGGCATGACAAATTTGAAGCTTCTACTCCTATTAGAAGACACTTTTCAAGGCCTCTCAAAATGAAGGCATTGGCCAATCAAGCCCAACATGGGCATTTTTTGTTGAAGGTGGGGGCCATTTAAGCGACCCTAAAATTAAACATTTTTGACTGAGGAAGCTAAAATTTTAGATTTAAGCTATTGAATGGTGTATGAATCAACCCTGAAAATTTGAAGAAAATCGGAGATGGTCACCCGACCAACTTTCTGAAATTTGTACCAGTTGAGCTGGAATGACCCCTTAGTTGATTGAAATGACTGAGCAAACCAAGTGTAAGAAACCGAAATATGAAGAAGAAAATAGGGTTTTTAAACAGGAGTGGGAGGAGAGCTTTGCCTTTACTGTTAAGGGTGGGAAACCTGTGTCTTATCTGCCACGTGGCACTCAATCACTTTAAAGTCAGTAACTTAAAGCATCATGAAACTAACCATAAAAATTTTATTATGGAATTTCCTCCCAAATCAGAATTGCAGAAGACTAAGTTAACAATGTTGGAATCTAGCCTAGTTGCCCAACATACTGTACTTTCATCATTGTGTAAGACAGCTGACTTAACTACTGAAGCTAGTTTTGTTATGGCATGGAATATTGCTCATGCTCAACTTCCCTACAGTAGTGGAGAATTTGTGAAGAATAATATTGCCGATGTTACTGCAATTCTCGCTCCAGATAACACAAAGCTTCGAGAACAAATAACAAGTATTTCTGTTTCCATGGCAGTGATTTGAAGAATTCTGTTGCATTCAGTTTGGCCCTCGATGAATCCACAGATATTAAAGATAACCCTCAACTGGCGATATTGGTTCGTTATGTTACTGGCGATGGAAATGTGAAAGAAGAACTCTTGGACTTAATGACCCTAAGAGAAACAACCAGAGGGGTTGACATAAAAAATGCACTTGACAAAGCATTATCAAATGCTCAAGTACCATTGAATAAACTTGTCAGTGTTGCAACAGATGGAGCACCAGGCCGAGTTGGGCTCTTGACACACGATCCCAAGTGTCCTGTGTCTCTTTATTCACTGTATCATTCACCATGGTCATTTGGTAAGCAAGTACTTTAGGTATGACAATGTTATGAAATGTGTTCTAGAAATTGTGAATTTCATTCGTTCAAATGCAAAAACACACCGAGCATTTAGAAATTTTATCGAGGAGCTGGATCTTCAAGATAAGCCAGGTGACCTTTCATTCTACTGTATTGTAAGGTGGTTATCAACTAGTAATCTCTTGAATAGGTTTGTTGCACTGTTGGAGCCTATCATTGATTTCTTGAAAGAAAAGGGAAAGTCATACCCACAACTAGAAGATCACGAATGGGTGCAGGATCTGATGTTTTTTACTGATGTAATACAACACCTTCAAAATCTAAATTTGGCACTTCAGGGAAAGGATAAGGTCATTTCTGACCTCACACAGATAGTTTTCAGTTTCCAGAATAAAATAAAACTCTTCCAAAAAGATCTAGTAACAAAAAATATTTGACCACTTTCCCCACCTGAAAAACCAAGCAAACACTTTTTCTGATATTGAAATAAAAAATAGTAAATTGGAGGAATACAAAGGTAAATTAGAAGGACTAATTGATGATTTTCAGTTCAGGTTTGATGAACTAAAGAAGCTAAAACCATGCTTCGAATTTCTTGCAAATCCTTTCCTGATTGATGTCATCAACGATGGCTGTCCTGTTACCACACCTTTTGTTACGGAAGCTGCTTCAATACAAACAGAACTTTTGGAGCTACAGGAGGACATGGGTTTAAAGTTGATACATAAAAGCTTATCTGCAGTTGAGTTTTGGAAGCAAGTACCAGAGACAAAGTATCCTCACCTCAGGAAAACCAGTTTTCAACCTCTCAGTTTTTGGGACAACTTATTGCTGTGAAGCACTCTTCTCAGTAATGAAGTTTGCAAAGTCAAAACATCGTGCTGCCCTCACTAACGAACACCTGACTGAGCTTCTTCATACCGCCTTAACATCAAATCAGCCAGACTTTAAAGCATTAACAGCCAAAATGAAGACCCAAACTAAGCCTTCTACAAGTAGTAATTAAACAATTTAATAATCTGAGTATAACTATACTGTATGTATATATTTTTAATAATTAAATTCTTTTTAAAATATTTTGCGGCTCTGGTACATCTGAAAAACATCGTATGTGGCTCTTGGGTCCAGGAAACTTGGCCACCCCTGGTATATATAATACAATCATATTATATTTTCTTAATTCTTTGGTGTACTTTTTCAGGTATGAATGTCTTATGAGGGAGCTCAAGGATAAATACAATACAACAAACAACTATAAGCTAAAACTGCAAATTTGGACACTGTCATCATTCACAAAAGAGAAAACTTCAACATTCTTTGAAACCTCTACCCACATGGTAAAGAAAAGCCGCCATCTTAAGAAGCAACATGGAATACTTCCTGAAATACCATCAATGATTAAGGATAAAGTAATTTCAAATGTGACAAAGGAGATTGAAAAATTTCTAAGCCTGATGAATGTAGTCGCCAATGTCCAGGAATTAAAGATTGCAAAGTCATTAGGAATGATAGAGAAAAAGTGAAAATGCAAAAGCATTTATTGCTTTGCAATTTGAGGGAACTCTATGAAGAATTCAAAGATTCAAATAATCCTAAAACTGGGTTTTGCAGTTTATACATTCAGTTTGTGTATGTACATATCATCAAAATCCTAAATTGCAGCTACAGGCTTTGGGAGTGAAGGGGCTGGACTACAAGAAACTTTTGCGGCTTTCAGTGTGTGATATCAGCAATGAGGCATGTATGATGCATATATGTCAAGATTGCCCACAGCAGCAGGGTGTGAAGGCTTTCCTAGAAGAATTAGATGTAGGAGAGAATTGGCCTGACTCAGAGATTTGCTATAAACAGTGGGTCACAGTAGATCATTACACTATCACAGAAACAGTTAAAAACATCAATGATTTTGTAGATTCATTGAGTAATAGGATTGCTGGTCTTACAAGGCATCATTTCATCAGTAAATGTCAAGCAGAGTATTTCAAAAATCTTAAGGATAGTTTACCATTAGATGAATGTGGTTTGGTGGGGGATTTTGCAGAGAATTATTCATTTATTGTTCAGGATGCTGCTGAAAGTTTCCACTGGGAAAATTCACAGTGCACAATACACCCATTTGTTTTCTAGTGGAAACAGTCTGGAAATCTTCACCATTTGAGTTATTGCTTTATTTCAGATTCCTTAAAACACAATACTGTCACTGTGTATTCTTTCCTCAAAGAGCTGATACCTACTCTTTGTACAAAACACCAATATCTAACAAAAATTCATTATTTTTCTGATGGATGTCTAGACAATAAAAAATTTGTAATTCTGTGTATCTATATGCCTTTTCAGGCAGTTGATAATGAAGATTACCTCATTAAATTGGGGCAGGTCAGCAGTATGATTGATGAGTTGGATACAACATGTATAGGTAGCTATTATTGGTGACTTTAATGCTAATGTGCTTAATGATAATTCTTTGTTTAGCAACCACTTTAAAGCCTTCTATGAAGATAATAACTTAACCCTTTCAGCCATGTGTCATGTTCCTGGTGATAGCTTTACTTATGTTTGTGATAGTTGGCACACCACCTCATGGTTGGATCATTGTATTTGTATTTTCATTATACACAATGATTCACTGGCCTACTTAGTCAGTGCTCCAGACAACTCTATCTTAATCTTCTATGAACCTCTTGTATAATGTTTGTACCTGTTGAGTCTGAAATAAAATGTTTGTTTGTTTGTTAACACACTGCTTCTAATTGCATTTAAATAGACATAAAGATCCTTTTCAAATGAGTGAAGTACCCCACATACAAAATAGTAATAGATGAAAATTAAAGTAATAGTAGTAGAAGGAATCAAAAGTAATAGAAACCCAGTAATTGACCCCATGTCTGGTCCACTATTGAATTTGTGAAGGTTGGTCTGGCAGAGGAATACCCTGGCACTGTGGGTTGGTTGGGTATGTTGACTAAAAACATGTCCAAATGTTTTTTAAAAGTACTGTATCTACTGGGACTGCACTTATATCTCTAAGGTACTGAGGCAAGGAGTTAAACAGGTGAGAACCCTGCCTAGAGATACTATTATACTGAAGGGTTTGAATCCTTCTCAGTCTGTTCGGTGGGAGGTGATGTTTTTGACACATTCTACCAGTTCTTGTCAAGGTGGGCACAATTGGTTCAGTATTGGGGGCAACTAAAAGCCCTTCTAGAATTTTCTGGGTGTAGATCAGAATGTATCTCTCAAACCTCCTCTCTATGGAATAAAAGCCAAGGTCTCTGAGTCTATCCCAGTAGTTTAATTTGTTTTTACCCACCTATTGTTCATCAGGTTATTCAACATATGAAGTAAAGATTCTTTGTAGGCCCTCAATTTTTTGCAATTCATTCTGTTTGTGGGGAAACCATAATTGAGAGCAGTAGTCAATGCGTGGAAGAACAATTGATTTCCAAAGGGTAAGCATGGTCTTACTGTCTCTAGTTCTGAATGCCCTCAGTATATATCCTATTAATTGTTTGCGGGATGAGGTTATTTTGTCAATGCCTGTTGAATGTTGCATCTTCAGATAATATGACCCCAAGGTCCTTTACATGATCAGTTCGTACAATATCTTTTCTTGTAAGTCCAGTGTAGCTGAATTGTTCTTTTAGGCATTTATTTGGTCCATACTTAATTAGTTCAAATTTGTCTTCATTGAAGGCCATATTGTTTGCATCTGCCCATGCACATATAGTTTGTAGATCTTTTTGTAGCTCTGCACAGTCCTCTTTTTCTGTAATTGGTTTTAGTATTCTGGTATCACCCACAAATGACAGGAGAGATCTTCCTGGTTACAGTTTATATTGTTTAGCATTATAATGAATAGTATTGGTCCCAGTACTGTACCTTGCAGCACTCCACTGATCACCTCTTTTTCTGTAGTTCTTACTCCATTTACAATTATTTGTTTTCTGTCAGAGAGAAAGACATGAATCCATAAATTTGTATTTTTCCACAAATTCCAAGTTCTTTTAGTTTATGGAATAATATTCTATGGTCAACCTTGTCAAAAGCTTTTTCAAAGTCTAGACAGATGACATCAACATTGTGGTTTCCTCCCAAATATTGTAGGATTGTGTTGCAATGGTCTATAAGTTCAGTAAGACAGGATCTCTTTTGTCTGAAACCATATTGAAAGTCTTCTAAGAGATGTTCATTTTCTATAAAATTGACAATGTGGCTTTTCAAGACTTTTTCAAATATTTAGATAATATGGGAAGTCAGGGATATGGGTCTATAGTTCTTGGCTTCCTTTCTTTTGCCTCCTTTGTAGATTGGGGTACAGGAATACCTCAAAATTCGTCATTTCGCAGACTTGTCAATCTTTTACTACTTATAGTTTCACAATCCATCATCCATATTCACAGATATGTAATTTTTTTTTTTAAATATGAAAAAAACTATCAAAATTGACAAAATTCAACTGTTTACCAACACAATATACATTATATTTTGCCAAAAAATGAATAGAATTTGATTAATTAATCTGCTTAATAACATATCGTAATAGAGTAAAATGTTTTCTCATTGAAACATGTTATAATCTACCTCGAATTTCGTCGTTTCGCATTTCATCGTGTTATTCTGGAACAAATTAATAACAAATTTAGAGGTATTCCTATATTTGCTTGTTTCATGATTGGTGGTATTCTACTGGTGTCTAGTGAAGATCTCCACAGGATTGGCAAAGGCAAAGATAAAGTATGTTTGCATTCCTTAAGAATCTTGGCTCCAATTCCATCTGGACCAGGGGCTGAACTCCCTGGTAACTCTGCTATTAACTGTTTTATGTCTCCAGTGGTTACTTGTACATCTTCCAATAATAGTTTGTCTTGGTCATTTTCTTCTCTATCAAAAAATGTTGTAGTTTTTATTTTCTTAGCCACTACAGGGGTATCCAGCTTAAAGCATATTGAGATTGTAGAATGTTTGCCATTTCCTGTGGATTAGATATGAGAGTTAGTCCATTCTTAGCAAGCAATGGGCCAATACTTGTTTTGATAACTGCTTTGTGTTTAGCATAGCTAAAGAAGAATTTGCTATTTTCTTTTATAGTGCCAATAAGCTTTGTGTTCATTATCAATATTGAGGCATTCCATGTCAAGTGTACACACCTTATGTCAGGTCATCTCACTGATTTTAATGATTTTTGGTGTGGTAGTTGGGTATGATGAGTAATGAAGCATGACCAAATTTTAGCCACTTGGGTCAAATAGTTTGGGAGTAATGACCCCCCAAAATTTGGGGTCAGCAGCGTAACCTCGTGATTTTGAAAGGTCATAACTCAGGATCCAATGGATGAATTTTAATGATTTTGGTGTCAAAATGCTCAGAAAGGACAGCAGAATAACTTTCATTTTATGCACAGAGTACGTACATTCCATTAAAAAAAAGTTGCATTTATATTTCACCTTTGACCTTGACCTCAGGTCAGAGTTCAAAATTCAAGGTCATGAAAATTGGCATAAGTAAAGACCTTCACATGAAGCATATTCAAACAAAAAATTGGAGTAGGATCTCCATGGGTTTGCTTTCCACAAGCATTTGAAATTGCCCATGTTAAAAATTTTGAGCATTTTATTTAAGATAACTTCACAAATAGTTCATATATATATATGTATATAAATATATGTATACAGTGGAACCTCAATATATGAACTTATTCCGTTCCTGAGGGTTGTTCTGATATCGAATTGTTCGTATATTGAATCAATTTTTCCCATAAGAAATAATGTAAATTGGATTAATCCGTTCCAGACCCCCAAAAGTTACCCCTTACGAAACATTTTTAAGTCAAAATATTGGTTAATTAAACCTGTAAAATAAGACTTACATGCATAAAATCATACATGAAACCTGTAACAACAATAAATAATGCAATATTATACAAATAAATACAAACTTATTTTTAATAATAATATAAAAATAACACCAAAGAATAACGGTGGATTCACAAACGTTTCACAGAGCTCAAAAAAAAACGATGTGCACCGAACACTGGCTGGAGAGAAACTGACTGGGTTCTTTCAGTTCGGATATGAGGGAACAGTTCGTATACAAGGACAATTTTTTCTCAAAAAAGTTGTTCGTATATACCGATTTGTTCAAATAGAGATGCGTTCGTATATTGAGGTTCCACTGTATATGTATAAATATAGCTACATTCATGGTTCAATAAATAAACTGTATGTATTAGTGGTGGACCGGATGTCAGTTTTTCAACATCTGCGGATGTGGATCTTTAATTTCAATATCCGCAGATGCAGATGTGGATATTTAGTTAATCTATCAATATAATATAGAATTATGATATGACATAATTTTTCAAATTTCGTGATATTACTATTATGGGAGGCAATGCATAAGAATTAAAATTAATATTAATGTTTTCATTATGATAAAAATAATACAGTAACTTTCTCAAGAGTTTCAGCCACAGAAAATTATTTTCTGTGTTACCAGTATTTATATTTTGAGGTTTATATATTTGTTTGTTCATTAATAATTAATACTTTACATGAAATGTACATGACTGGGCCTTATAAGCTACTTTATAGGCTAATTTCATTGTAAATTGCATAATTTATTAGAGGTAATATCCGCATAACATCCACAGTCAGAAGTGTGGATGTGGGTATTAAAAATGATGCGAATGCGGATATCCAGTCCACCACTAGTATGTATTAAGATTTTTGCAAATATTAAGGTATTTGCTGCTCTAAAAGAACATTAATTTTCATCACAGTACCTATATAATTTGTATACTGTATTTAATCATGTGTTAAATTTGTGCATGTTCAGGTTTTGACTATATACTGATAAAATGTCATCAAAATATTATTGTGATCCATTCAATTCCCACAATAAATTAAAATCTTCTGATCTTCGGCTTGCTTCACAATCACTGACAGAAAAATTTCTAAATCATTTGAAGCCAGGCCAAAAGTTATGTTCATCATGCAGAAAAAAATTTTCCTTACCTATTTACAAGTTCAAAATATAGCAGAACCAGAAATATTATCATCAAGCTTGTCTAATACTACTATGGAAACTGCGTCATCAGATGATGTTTTTGTTGACAAGGAGGCTGAATTGTCAGCAATGAATGAGATGATCGCCATGATTGGGGAAATTCTGATTGTCAAGCGCAAGATTCAAAGAAATGAAGCATACCTCCCAACAAAAATGCCCAAAATACAAAGTTCAGTAAGAAGACACTTAGATATGGTAGGTGAAATTCCTTAAGAGCCAGGTCCATCAAATGTAGACAAACTGTCCGAGCAAGAAGTAGTTGTCCAAACATTGAAAGATAAATATAAAAAATCAGATAAACATGACCAAATTATGATTCTAACTGTTTTTGCACCATCAATGAGTGTAAGAAAACTAATTCAAGAATTTAACTGTTCACAAAGAATGGCTGTTCAGGCTCAGCAGCTTGCAAAAGAAAAGGGAGTATTGTCATCACTGAATCCAAAGATGGGGAAAGAATTGTCAATGGAAGTAACTAACACTGTTAGAGAGTTTTTTAGAAATGATGAAATAAGTAGACAAATGGCAGGCAAGAAAGACTGCGTAACAATAAAAGAAAATGGCGAATGAAAAAAATATCGAGAGAGGTTAGTTTTATGTAATCTAAAAGAAGCATATCAACAATTTAAGTTTAAGTTTCCAGCTCACTCTATAGGATTTTCGAAATTTGCGATGCTACGCCTCAAAGAATGTTTTTTGGTGTGAGCAAGTGTGACGCATAGTGTGTGCATCTGCACAATTCATCAGAATGTTAAGTTAATGATGACAGGTTCTAGAATGACAGAAATTACCAGTGAGGAAGAAACTCCGGTGAGTAGTTACCACTGCGCTTTAGCCAAAATTATTTGTGACAAAAGTCAACCTTCTTCCTATTTAGGAGTGTGTGATCAATGCCCTCGACCTGATTCACTAAAGGAAACTCTTCTTACATATTACGAAGAAAAAGGTATTGATGAAATCCAGTACAAACAGTGGACAACAACAGATCAATCTCAGCTGGACTGTGTTATTCAAAATTTAGAAGATTTCCTAGATACCTTTATTTCTTGACTAACTTGACTGAGGCATCATGATTTCATTGCCAAACAACAAGCCAAGTATTTAGAAAAAAGAAAAAATGAACTGGATGAAGGCAATTTTTTGATGATTGGGGACTTTTCTGAAAACTATTCCTTCGTAGTCCAGGATTGTGCTCAAGGATTTCACTGGAATAATTGTCAAGTGACTCTTCACCCATGGGTTTATTATTACAAAGAGCAAGAAAAAGTAAATCACAGCTCTCTAACTATTATCTCAGAGTGTAATACGCATGATACTGTTGCAGTGCATCTATTCATAAAAGTTTTAATAAATCATCTTAAGTCAAATTTTCAGCTACTAAACAGAATTATCTATTTTACCAACGGATGTGCAGGTCAATACAAAAACTGCAAAAACTTTTTAAATTTATGCCACCACGCCACTATTATGAAGAATTTGGAGTTAAGGCTGAGTGGCATTTTTTTGCTATCAGCCATGGCAAGGGACCATTGGATGGTGGTCAGAGGAACCATCAAAAGAAAGTCTTCATAGGCCATATGAAAATCAAATTCTGTCCCCAAAAGATCTTTTTTATTTCTGTTCCTTAAAATTGACTCAAATCTCTTTTAGCTTTGCAACACAAGAACAATACTCAAATGAGAAAGAATTTTTAGATCCAATTTTATCAAAAGTGAGAACCATACCAGGAACTCAAAAATTACATTCTTCATACCACTGACAAAAAGTTGTTTAGAAGTACAAATGTACAGCGCCTCAGTTGAAAGTCGAAAGGAATTCGCTTTCCCCCAACAAGCCACTCAATTAATTGAAAATGTCACAGAATATGTAACAGTGGAGTATGATAACCACTGGTGGATTGGGTGTGTGATGGAAACATATCCTGGTGAGGGCAAAGTGAAAGTAAACTTCCTTCACCCTTGTGGCCCAAACAGTCATTTACTTATCCTGAAAATCCTGATATACATACAGTAGATTTGTACGACATCCTCACAATCATAAACCCAATGACAGCTACTGGAAGAACATATACAATCACAAAAGAGGAAACCAATGAAGCCAATATAATCCTGAAAAAGCATCATCTTAAAAAGTAATCAAGAAACTGGATACAAACTTATTATCAAAAACATATTTAATCAAAAACTTACAACAGCATGGAAAATGTGAGTATTGCTATCTAAATTGCTTATTGACATGTATGCCTATATACTGTAACTAACTATATTTTAATAATTACACTTATGAATACAGTTCTAAGTATTAGTCTATCTTAAATTGTACAGCTTCCTAATATTAAAAATTAATATGGAATGAAAAAACCTGTCTTGGCACCCTGCATTGTATCTATGCCTAGGTCCTTTGGAAGTTAGAATGATATACATACACACCTAGGCCTTGGGAGGTAACTAAGGGATTTAACTACCTAAATTGCTAATTAATTTTTTAAACAACTCCTTATCATGATAATTTTACTTAAATTTTAATAGGTACAAAATTTATATTTTTCAGGTTCAGCATGGCAATATGAAGTGTTAATTCATCAGAAATACCTGTACAAGTTCGTCACTGTTCAAACTTCAAACACCTAAATTTCAAGTTATTTTTAATTGCAAAAATTATATAGAATTTGTGATAAAAATTATTGATACTTTTAGAGAACCAAACAATTTGTTTGTAAAAATCTTGATGCTTACCTATAGGTATATATCAAATCATGTATGTAGCTATATTATAATATGTATATATATGAACTATTTGTGATGTTATCTTAACCCTTTCATACCTGATTTTCATTTACTTTTCATGCCACAAAAAAATACTTGTGTTGTATCTCCAGAATGACTAAAATCTCATAAAATTTGATGGTCTCATTTGTGCCCATACAGCATGAAAGGGTTAAATATAATGCTCAAAATTTTCAACATGCGCAATTTCAAATGCTTGTGGAAAGCAAACCCATGGAGATCCCACTCCAATTTTTTGCTTGAATATGCTTCATCTAAAGGTCTTTACTTATGCCAATTTTTATGACCTTGAATTTTGAACTCTGACCTGAGGTTAAGGTGAAAGGTGAAATATAAATGCAACTTTTTTTAATGGAATGTACACACACTGTGCATAAAATTAAAGTTATTCTGCTGTCCTTTCTGAGTATTTTGACACCAAAATCATTAAAATCCATCCATTAGATCCTGAGTTATGACCTTTCAAAATCACGAGGCTACGCTGCTGACCCCAAATTTGGGGGGTTCATTACTCCCAAACTATTTGACCCAAGTGGCTAAAATTTGGTCATGCTTCATTACTCATCATACCCAACTACCACACACCAAAAATCATTAAAATCGGTGAGATGAGTCGCAGAAATCACCAAAAAGTGTGTACACTTTACATGGAATGCCTCTATTCTCTCTTATGGTTGACTCCTTTTATTTTAAATTCTAACAGCAGTATCTGCTTCTGGATGTTACTACATCTTGTATCATTTAGCCCTTTACCACCAGAATTTTTGCAGGGTTAAGTTATGAATGCGTGTATTTGAAAAGTTAACTAGAGGCAACATGTGATGGTAAAGGGTTAATTGCTTTGTCAGTTGTTTAGATAGCTTTATTCTCTTTCTCATAAGTGTCCTTCTGCATGTGTGTTCTTTTGTCAGGTGCTTCTTTGCAATATCATTTTTCTTTGGTGTGTGCTTGTATAATGCTGATGATAGCAGGTATTGTATTCTACTCCAGCATTCTTCTGGTTCTAGATTTTCCCAGTTTATTTTTCCTAGACAGTTATTTATTGGTCCAATCTGATTTATGCAGGTTTTGGTCAGAGTATGGCAAGTCTATTTCGCATGGGTCTTGCGTACATTTGTGGAGAGACAAGTTTGTGAATATATGCATGACATTGTGGTCAGAGTGTACAGTTGGTGTTACAACAATGTGGTCAATTGTAGTTGCATATTTGTCAGCACAAATCTACAATATTATTTTTTCTAGTTGGGCAGTGAACATGCTGTACTAGGAGGAGTTTTTCCATAAACTCATCCAGGTGTTTTGATTTGGATCTTTTTGTCTCTGATTTCATACCATCATATTGGTTCCAGGTGCAGTTCAGGAGACTGAAGTCTCCTGTAATTATTAAATCTCTTGTTGAACCTATGATAGCTGGGCATTGCCTGATTTTTTCCATAACTTCAGTGAGCTCTGGATGGGAGCTATCTGGAGTGGTGGCTATAGATATTCATTAGTATTAAGTCTTCTTTATTTAGCTATACTAAGCATGATGATTAGGAGTTCACAGGCTCCACTGGAGTATGCTATGAGCAGTTCACTTTGAATGTTTTCAGGAATGTACATCAGGACACCACTATTTAGACAGCCTTCTCTGTCACATCTATGGGTGGTATACCCTTTGATTGCAATTTCACTACTCATGATCATGGGGTTCAGGTGTGTTTCTGTGACTACTGTGCTAGTAGTGTTTTCCACTAGGCTCTTTAGATAAGGTACTTTGGTATGGTTTGAGTTTGGGTAAAGGCCCTGGATGTTTAAGTAAATCATTGATACATTTGTGGACTTGTGGAGTAATATGTTTCATCTCCCACATGTAGGGCATTCGTGGGGTTCCTGCTGGGGGTCTCATTTGCTTTTGTATAAGCCCAAGCAAGTTTTGAATGTCTTGTATTTGTTTCATGAGGTGATAAAACTCCACTGGAGTTTCATGGTTGCTTGCTATACTATTATCTGTAATTATGCAGCTAGGGGAGATGCTGAGTTCAGTGATAATTTTTATTTTTTTCTGCATGTTTTTTCATGCTTTGGGTAGTAGATATTGTCAATAGTTGTGAAATTATGAAAAAACACCAGTTTTAAGGTGTTTTGGATAGACAAGTACTACTGCACAAGGCACGAAAAAGTAGCAGAAAAAACAATAATTATCACCAATTAAATAACTAAGGTTAATTGAATACCCAGTTAGGTCAAAACTGTACACCCTTGACAATTGGTTAGGTTAAGTCATGATATTTTCGTTAAAACTAACAAAAACATCATGACTTAACCTAACCAATCATCAAGGGCTTTGATATAATTAAAATTGCAAATTTCGCACACCATGTTGGAATCTAGACTGAGAAATGGCACGATTTTAAACCTGGATAGAGCCAGGTTTAAATTTGATTGGCTAGATGACATCATGAGAGCGCTTGTTGCTTGGTGATTGGTTGACATTCACCATGTTGATCATGGTGGAGATAGTGGCAAATTCAAATTTTTTCCAACATAATTTCCTTAAACTTCACCATAAAATGATATTTCCCCAGTATATAATTAATTGTAGTGTGATGTACATATATTTCTAAAGTCAAAAAGGGTAGTGTATGTTTATAAAGCTGCGATGCCCCTCAGCTACATAATAGCCCTATTATCACCAGTGGGTAATTCTACGAGAAATAGACAAATGAAGTACACAGTAACCTCTTCAAAATTCATGAAACTTGGTGTGAGGGTTGGTTTAGGTCCAAATTACAAATTTCTGAATTTTTTTGAAAATTGGTCAAGTTGGTCAAATTTTATGGCTTGACCAAATTTTGGTCAAATGAAACCAATAATTTTCAAATGTAAATATCTCGGCTCCTAATTGTGGTAGTGTAGTGTCTTAAATGATAAAATATGTAAAATTAACTGTAGTTTCTAAATATGTATCTTTTTTTTAGGGTAACAAAAATAAAATTGTGATTTTTTTGATTTTTTTTTTTTTTTGCAATTTGGCAGCAAAGATATCATTTTTCGAAAAAAAGACCAGGAATAAAAAATGTTTATTTGATGTATGTACACCATAATAAGTAATAAAAAGTCAGCTTATCGACGATTATTATGAAAAAAAAATGACAAAAAAAAATCCTCCAAATTTTAACAATTTTTTCTTTCCAGATTTTCAGTATACATATACCTAATTTTCTAGTATACGTAAATTTACCTAACCCTTAAAATGCCTCAAAACAAAATTTTGTTGCAATCCTATGAAAAAACACTCCAGAATAATTTTCTGTAACATCAAAAAAGTAAACTCTGCCATGGCAGCTGCAAGCTATGGAATTTTGGAAGAAAATCAATTACTATGCAGCAATTGCTATGTCACAATTAAAGAGAAGCCAATTGTATTAGAACATGTTCAACGTTCATCCAGAGAGCCGGAACCTGCACCAATAGGGTGTGTCAAATTTTTCAACTTTCAAATTCCAAATATGAGGGGTGCTAAAAAGTTGCGGCATGACTCAGGAATTCTAAAGATATTTTTGTTAATTTAATATAATTTAGTTTTGCTTGGTAAGAAGCTACATAAAAATAGTGACTTTTTTTACTTTTTTGTGGAATTATATAATAATTATTATATTAATAATTATATATGCTATATATATAATGCACTGCTGTTTTTGCTTATTTCACAAGTTGAAATATTCATCAGTGTGCTGAAGATTACTTGTCCATCAGTGCTACCATCCTAACCAGTGGGAATTGACCTACAATGGCTTCTAAAAGGAGGACAAGACTGGGGACATTCACACATATGAGCAACCTAATTGGAACTGGTAGAGAGTTGTTGCCCTCTGAACTCCCAACTCTGCAAGACGTTCTGAAATATGGGCTACTGCTAAGAGAACAAAGTGGTGAGGATGTGAGAAACTACCCAGTAGCCAGTCTTGCAAAGGACATTTACCCTAAAGTGCTTGAAAAGTGGGAATGAGCAAACAGTTCTTTTGTAGCCCCCGTTGTAAATTCACGGGTCACAATCTTAAACAAGATCCAAGAGAGCTGGGAGCAGGCCAAAAACATGTCTCTTGGGAGAGGAAAGCTACATGTCAAAGAGGCTTTCACTGCAAAACTTGACAAGCTTTTTGACATCCTCAGTTGCAAGTGTAAAATTGTTCTCTGCTCCGAATTTGGCTGCCTTGCAGAATAATATGCAGATGCTGGTTGCAAAAACGAAACTCACATTAACTGTACATGCCCTAGGGAGATGAAGATCCCTGTGAAGGAACTTGCTTTCATTAAAGGTCAGAGAGACAAGTCTGGTTCTATTGGACCACATCAGATTGGCTTGCCAGATCAACCTGAGCACAACAGACAAGTCAAAAAGCAGAAGCGGCAAGAAGATGAAAGAAGAAGGCTTGCTGAATATAAGCAGACAAGTAAGCAGGATGTTTCAATGCCATCAAATGAAATAATTTTCTCTGATGATGAAAATGAAGAACAAATAGCTGATGCTCAAGATGGAAAGAATGGAAGTTATGAAGTGACATTAGAAATACCAAGCACGTCTTCAGCTTCCAATAAAAAGCCAGAGTACAACACATTAGAAATACCTAATGTTGCTATGCATAGCATCAGATATGGTGTTGGCCTGCATGCCACAACTGCCATCACCACTGCTGCCTTTATGGATGCTGGCTTGATCACTGAAGAAGACAAGAAACTTGTAGTTGATCACAATAAAGTCAAGAGGGGCCCAAGAAAAAGTTATGAGATCCCTGGATCAGGAATTTGATGATCTTTGTAAGAAGGGTGAAATTGACTGCATCTTCTTTGACGGCCGTCAAGATACAACTAAAGTTATGCTGAAAGCAGACAATTCAGATCGTCAGTTCCCCAGCATCATCAAAGAAGAGCATTATTCTGTGTGCAGTGAGCCAGGTGGAAGATATCTCTACCACTTCACTCCTGAGAAAGGCTCAACAAGAAAAAAAAACTGCTGAAGTTATTGCTGATAATCTTGTAGATTTCATGAAGAAGAAGGGCATTGATAAAAAGCCTGCAGGCCATTGGAGGTGATTCTACAAATGTTAACACTGGCTGGGAGGGTGGTTCCATGCATTGGGTAGAGGTCAAGCTTTGCCGTAAGCTGATCTGGTTGGTTTGTGCCCTCCACACTAACGAGTTACCCCTGCGACACTTGATCACAGCACTGGATGGGAAGACCTTGTCTAACAACAAGTGGACAGGTAACATTGGCAAGATGCTAGACACTGCAACCGAACTTGAAATTGATCCTTCATTCACCAAACTCTCAATTGGAGAGCCTCTTACTTCACTGAGTAACAATGTCGTAAAGGATCTCTCTACTGATCAAGCGTATGGGTATAGGATCACACAGGCCATAAGGACAGGAGAACTTCCCATAGATCTGGCCCTTCTTGAAATTGGTCCAGTGAGCCATTCAAGGTGGTTGACAACAGCAAACAGGCTTTGTCGCATATGGGTTTCAAAACATGGCCTTAAAGGCAAAATCCTCAACAACTTAAGACTGATAGTGGAATACATTGTTGGTGTGTACTACCCCTGTTGGTTCAACATCAAAGTAAAACACTCTTGGGTGGAAGGCCCACGCCACATCTTGTTTCAGCTGAGGCTAGTTAGGCTGCAAAAGAAGGCTGTAGTGGATGCTGTTTTGCCAACCATCAAGCGCTCAGCATGGTATGCATTCAGCGAAATGATAATCCAGACACTCTTGTGCTCAGATGACAGTGAGGAGAGGAGAGCTGGTGTCCAAAAGATTGTTGACATGAGGGGTGGAGATGATGACACACTTGGAGATCTTTCTGTACGTCCCAGGAAGACACCTTCCATCAACCCCAGTGCTTCATCCGTGTTGAAGCTGACAGACTGGTCTGATGGGGTATTTGAACCTCCTTTGACAGGTAAACTGACTACAGCGGAAGTAAAGAAGTTCTTTGACAAGCCTATGCAAGTTCCACAGTGGCCCTGTCATGCTCAGTCAATAGAGAGGTGTGTGAAACAAGTCACAGAGGCAGCAGGCAGGGTCTATACTAGGGTGTGACAGTTGCCCCAACTTTGTCCTACAATGCTGTTCAAAATTTTGGTGTTGCATATTGACATAAAAAATACCCATGTGCAATTTTTTGAAGATTCATGAATATTCGAGTGAGCACCAGCAATTTGAAAAATAGCGATTTTGCTTATACGGCATACGCGCCTATATATGAGATTACACAACCATCATAAGGGATATTAACACAAATCATTTGCCTGTCTTAATTAAAAGCTGTTATCACTAACACAAAAAAGTTAATCATTCTTATTCTCTCATGGTACATTAAGGGGTTTTATCATATATTCACAAGGTATTATTTCTCTTGAGCAAGAAACCATGATTTCTGTTCGGAAACAGATGATCGTTTGCGCTGATTAGGAACACGGAGTCTGTCATTTTCAACTACTTGAAGGACTTCTTGAAAGCGCTCCTCATCCCTGGCAACATTAAGAAAGTCATGGCAAAGTTTTACACCACGCTCTGCAGCCTCATTGACGACCTGAAGCTTGTCCACAACCCGTTTCATGTTCAGGTAGTCATCATGATCCGCCCATTCACTGGCTGAACTGTGGAGAAACTGATAGGGCATACATAAAATGGTGAAGAACCGGCTTGAGTCAGGCCCAATTAGGTCCACCAGGGCAGTGCCACTTTCTGGGACAGGGGGAAGATATGGCTTTCCATAGCCCCCATGATTGAGCCCCACTCTCTTAGTAACTTCAGTGCCTTCATGGCAAAGAAAGGCCTTCCTCATCTCCTCTTTTGTCCTTTCTTGTACTTGGGACGAGAACAAAGCCAGTGGGGCCAACTCCTCAGTTAGGTACCAAGTGTGTCTACCGATTGCCACACATGCTTTGTCAACTATTGTGGCGTCATATGGGGCAAATTCAGCCAAGGTTTCGACCAAATTCAAGTCATTCAGTGGCGCACTTGCTGGAACGGGGCAAACAATCCACCATGGGACATAAACAGCGACTGTGAACACAGCAAACCGTTCTAACTTGCTGATTTGACTTTTAGTCACAACCTCAGCTTTGGGAAACTGCTCTTTGATCTGGCCTGACAAAAGAACAATCTTGAGGGTACAGAGCAGTTTAGCCATCCACCTTGCTTTGTGAAGTGCGCCGGGGTAGACCATTGTGGAGTTCACTGGCTCGGATCCTTTAGTTACAAGCAGCAGACAAAGCTCTACCAGCTCCTTGTAGTCGCCACGTGTAAATGGTTGGGCTAGAGATTCACGGAAGAAGTCAGCCATCTCCTGCTGGCGCTCCTCAAACACTCCAGGCATTGCGGGGTAGTAGTATTTCTTTTTTTCATTGTATGCCAGTTGAGAGAAATGGTTCTTGAACCTAGAAATGCAATTATTGGGAATATTGTATTTCGTACTAATCTATAATATTGTTTTAGGGGTATTAAGATTGATATGATCGATCATTTGCTTGGTGTTAGTATATCTTATAAGTCTAATAAAAGAAATTCCACTAAATTTGTTCATTAGATAATAATATTCCTTGTTATTTTGTAAAGCTTATGACTCACCTCTGAAAAACCATTATGTTTGGACTTGAAGAGCCCTCCACTTTCAAGCAATCCCAGCAAACACCTAGGATGACTTCGCCCACATGCCTGCGACAGGCACACCAGAATACGGCACACTCTAATTCCTTTTGGAGGGAGATGCAAGCAGCTTTTTTTGTCCTGAAAAAAAAATGTAATTGTAGTTTAAGGCCACCATTTCAGGCACGTGCTTTTTGCAGATTTCTGTTAAATCATTCACTGTATTTTGGTATTAATGTCGTGATAAATTCACGCTGATGTTTGAAATAGGTTTACCTGTATTGGATGAAGTTGTGTCAAAAACCATACCAACGACATTCTGTTCACACTCCCAATCGACCAGAAGTTGTTTGGTTGCTGTTGATATCAAGTCTCCTTGAACCAGGCCAGCTTTTTGAGTCAAATGCGGAAGAGGTGGGACTCCAAGAAGCTTTGTGCCATTGACACCAGACACAAGAATGGGCAGGCAGTCATCAGTGCCTTTGGAATCCAGCGTGTCCATAAGTTTACCATCCTAGTGCACCAGTACTTTGTCTGATGGTTGCCATTCATCCATGATTTTTAAACTTATTTCTGACACGATGGAAGCTCGGTATCGGTGGGCCGTCCTTGCATTTAGACTCAGCTTTGATGTATCTCCACCACATGCAGATACAAGGGAGTACACAATTACACTCAGCTGGGTTGGCGAGATGTTGTTTCGAACACTGCATGAAACAAGTTCTGCCAACTTCAGAATATCATGGGGCACAAAAATTGAAACTCCCTCTTTCACTGTTCTCCGATGTTTTCTCTTTGGTTCAGCAGTGCTGGCCTCATCAATGTCATCGTCCTCATCAGAGCTAATAGGTGAATCAATATCAGCCTGTACATTCTCAGCATGATCACATTGCTCTCTCTCTTGTCGCTTCTCTTCTCGCATCTGCCTTTTCTGTTGCTTCTGAACCTTTTCTGTGAGTACTTTGTTTACCCCAGAGTAGGTAGCTACTCTGTCACTTAGCATGCTTTTCATAAAGAGTATGTCAGTATCGATGGCATCTTGTTCGGCTTGAGTTTTCCCCTTTTTCGCAGCCGCCATGTCTTTCAACACTGTGTTCTTATAAAATTTCATCGTCAGGCTCAATTCTGATTTAAACTTCATAATTCCAGGATCATCAGCCCGTCTTCTATCCTCATTCTTTTTCATAAGCATCATGTAGTCTTTGTCATAGTAAGTTTTAATCACTCGGCCAATATTGTTCCTGCCTGTAATGGTTGGGACATTCGCCTTCTGGTAATGCAAAAGCACATTGTCAATGGTGGCAGATAAAGCCTGGTCCCAATGCATATCCTGAAGGTTTGCTAACAGACATAGTAAGTCCTGCCTATTAGTTGGCAGTTTGCAGCCCTTTATTTCCTTTTCTTCTTCTCAGGGTACAGTGCCCAATAACATTCTGACATACTCATCATCTTGCCATGTATCCATGATTAAATTCTCTATTCACAACATCAAATCACTGTCAAGGGAAAAGAAAAAAGCATCATTAAAATTAAATGCAATAAAATAATACGTGGAAAATTTGTGGGTCAGCGTTCCAGACCTGGAAATGAAAATCTGATAAAATGTGCTATTTTCACACTTATTTATGAAGTTCATAAGCTGAAATAGCAATACTTGTTGGTACGACGGTGCTAGCTCAAACATGCACCGATCTCCAAGAAAATTTACAGGGGTGTTTCCTAGATAAATACACACTAAAACTTTGAACAGCATTGTAGGACCATTTTTTGATTTTTGGAGGGCAACGGTCACACCCTAGTGTATACACATGAGAAACGTGAGGGCTATATCAGAGGCCAAGAAGCAAGTCGGCGGCTGATGTCCAAGAACAAATCAAAGCAAGACGATGAAACTTGTTGTTTAAATATTTTTTTTTACTGATGTCATTACTTTCTAATGTTGTTTTATGATTACAAGGATATGTTTTATGATTACTAGGATATGTTTTATGCAGAGAAACAAATTTTTATAGCATTACCTGACATTTTGAGAAGCTAAAATTAATAAATGTTGTTTTCAGAGAGCAATTTATGTGCTTTTTAATCAAATGTAGATTTACCAAGCTAAGTGTTGAGCAATCACAAAAATAATAGCAGATTTGAATTCTTCACATCCAAAAACATATTTTTAAAACCCCTCAGTAAAGGAATTGGCAAAAATTAATTTTTACCTCCCAAATTGACACATCCTACTGCACCAATACCTGAGCCAGACATACTTAACGAATGTATGGAGCGAAGTAGTAGCGATTCCACGAATCCACCACCATTGGAAGAATTTGTCATTCAAGACAGGCAATTCAATAAAGATTTGCTCAGCGACAATATTTTACCTTTATTTGATGAAAGCCCTATTAAAACAGGTAATAAAACAATAGAGACTCCGTTCAGAACACTTGTTTCTTAATGCCAATTTCGTAGTTTTCTGTTTTTAAATATTAGCATCAGCACTTGAATACATATATACAAAATATTTGATATTTGATTATTTCACGCAACCTAAATTTATGAATTTGTTTTACAGCTGGATTGAAGCCGGGATAAAAACAGATAAAGGCTTCTACGAAATTCAGATCAACAACGGAAAAGGTTAAATGAAGTTTTGAAGCTGCTTATGGGGCTCCTATTGACTATTCTGAAGCTGGTCCATCCAAAAAAAGTTGTTTGGAAGATGATTTAGAGAGGCAAGACTACTTTTTGGACACAGTTATCGAAATTTGACATTTTAAATTAAATTTAATACAGTCATCGAAGTATATACTAAATTAAGTTTTATCTGTTTACATTTTTATAATCGTACAATATAGGTAATACATATACATATATTTTATGAAAAGTTTAATTAAAAATATACTAAACTTAATGTCAAATACACTTTATTTCAGGTATCAAAAGGTTATGGAAGAATTAAAGGAGAAATTTCAAGCAAGTAACGATCGCAATCTTAGGTTACAAATACTATCATTGTATCCCTATCCCATTGAAAAAACTGCTGACTTCTTTGGAGCAACAAAGTATATGGTGCGTAAGAGCCGCAATCTTCAAAAACAGTTTGGGATTCTTCCTAACATTCCAAACATGATGAAAGGGAAAGTCATCACAGCTGAAATGAAAAAACCATTCAGGAGTTTTATGAAAATGATGAATATAGTAGGATGTGCCCGGGAATCAATGATTATAAGTTTGCAATAAATGAAGAGGGTGAAAAAACAAAAAAACAAAAAAAAGACTGGTATCGGGTAACTTGAAAGAGTTATATGCTGAATATGCAAAAAATGATGAAAATCCCAAAATAGGCTTTAGTACCTTTGCTCATCTTCGACCATCGTGGTGCATGCTTGCGGGACAAAGCGGAACTCATAGTGTCTGCGTATGTACGCATCACCAAAATCCGAAACTACAAATATCAGCATTAGGCATTAAAGATTTAGACTACAAAAAATTAATGTCTTTATCCATCTGCAGCATGGACAATGAAGACTGTATGAGTAGAGAGAGGGCTTATAGGCTATACAAGTGCGATAAAGATAATCTGTTGTTACGAAACAACTACATATCTCTAAGGCATGAAGCTAAAAGTGTAATAAAAAAGTCAAAATGCGAATTTGAAATCTCCATAGCTCGTGACGGTAAAGAAAACCCCAAGCGATTCTTTCAATACATCAATAATAGAAATCCAGTAAAAAGTGTCTTAGGTCCATTAAAAAATGGAAATGGAGATCTAGTCTCTGAAAACAAGGAAATGGCTACCTTGCTAAACGAATTTTTTACATCAGTTTTTACTATAGATGTAACGAATATCCCTATGGTCATAGACATAATACCTTTTGATAATGGTAATATTTTGGATAATATTGTCATTAGTGAAGGGGAAGTAATGCGCTATATTGATAAAATGAAAACGCGTATATCACCGGGTCCAGATTCCATATATCCCATACAACTAAAAGAATTAAGAGATAGCATTGTTGTGCCGCTAACAAAGATTTTTAATGCGTCTATTTCTGAGGGGTGCGTACCAGATAATTTCAAGTTAGCAAACGTAACACCTATCTTTAAGAAAGGCGATAAAGGTGCGGCAGGAAATTATAGGCCAATCAGTTTAACGTCTGTTGTAGGTAAGCTACTGGAATCAATAATTAGGGATCGTATAGTCGAACACTTAGAAGTGCATAATCTGGTTAGAAATATGCAGCACAGTTTTAGGCGAAACAAATCTTGCTTAACTAATCTTTTAGAATTTTTCCAAAGCGTGGTTAACATTTACAGATCTACAGAAGCTAAGGCTAACAAAGACCCTAAGATCCACTCTAAGGTTAGCCCGAGAGAAAGGAAAGAGTAGGGGGGTTAAGAGAAGATAATAAGGGGTTAAATAAGGAGCAACACCTATTACTCGTGGGTTAACATTCATTCAGAAAAAGAGGAAAAAAGTCTCACCATCAATCATCATCCGCCGGCCACTGCCAACAAGTCAGAAAAATAGTCGGAGAGAATAGAAGAGGGGTGAAAGATGAAAAGAAGTAAAATAAGAACGCTTACAAACCATGCAAACACAGTCTTAACTCACTGTCATACCATGCAAACTACAAACATGCAAAGTAAGGAGAGGACAAGGTAAAAAAAATAAATAAAAAAATTAAAAAAAAAAAGTGGGTAAAGTTAAACAAAAAGTGGGTTAGTTTACGCTATGAGCTACATCTACATTCGTGTTAGTCTAATTTTTTTTTTTTTTTTTTTAATAATTTTATTGCTGGCATGTCACAAGCTGGCATTCATCGTCAACAGACTCAACCTCGAGCACCACCACCAGAGCTTCTGTTGCTAACTTTGTTGTTTTTTTAAATTAAACAACATTTATATCTTTAAAATGTCTGTCAAGACGGTTCTTAAACATATTAACGCTGGTAGAATGAACGACTAACGCGGGAAGATTATTCCATTTATCAATTACTTTAAACGTAAAGAAGTTTTTAGCGATATTAGTAATAAAACGCCTGCCACGCAACTTAAATCCGTTATTGCGAGTATTACTATTATCAAAAGTGAACAATTTGTCAAAATTTATGTTATCGATGTTATTAACGATTTTGAAAACTTCAATAAGCTCCCCCCTTAATCTCCTAGTTTCGAGTGAATACAAGTCTAACACTTTAATCCTATCTTCATAAGGCTTGTTGCGCAATGACGGAATAAGTTTCGTGGCACGACGCTGAACCCTTTCTAACCTATCAATATCATCACGCAAGTATGGGCACCAAAACTGAATGGCATATTCTAAATGAGGCCTGACTAGGGACTTGTAAAGGGGCAATATAATATCCTTCGATTTAAATTCGAAATTACGCGCTATGAAGCCTAACATCCTATTCGCTTTTGCGCAAGACTCCAGGCATTGGTTCCTAACCTTTACATCCTTAGATACGCGTACGCCTAAATCTACTTCCTCGTCAACGCTCACTAACTCCCTATCATCCATCGTGTACGCGTAATTATTGTTGCGAGAACCTATATGCAAAACTTTACATTTGTCTACGTTAAATTGCATCTGCCACTTATCTGTCCACTCCATAATCCTATCTACATCGTCTTGAATCCTATTTCTATCATCCTCGTTAACAACCTTACCGCCTATTTTAGTATCGTCCGCGAATTTTGAAACATTACTAGTCAATCCTACATCTATGTCGTTAATGTAAATTACGAATAGCAATGGGCCTAACACTGAACCCTGTGGGACACCGCTACCTACATCTAACCACCCCGATTCACTACCATTAACTACGACCCTCTGTCTCCTAGCACGAAGCCATTCTTCTAACCAGTTAGCTACCTGACCGCGTATACCGGTCAGGTAGACATCTGGCGGTTGATGTAGTGTATTTAGATTTTCAAAAAGCATTTGACACCGTGCCGCACAAAAGACTGATTGAAAAAACTAAGGCTCATGGGTCATTCTCTGTCAGATCAACCAGTGCCTAACACCCTCATCTCTCAGATTTTGCTGAAATTTGGTTTATTGGGAGTTTGTGGGCCCTGAATCCATTTCTGAAATTATAAGGTCAATCCGACCAACGGTTCAAGAGATATGACCTCGGGAAATTTTAGGTCACTTGCGAGGTCACTAACATTTGGCGACCCATAACTTGGGTAATAATGGTCACAATTATATAAAAGTATATATATTTAGAATCAGAAAACGACAAGGAATCCAAATATGCAGGTTTTAGAACTCTAGGTTGAAAAATAAAAAAGTTACACTGTAACCAAAATTTGAGGTCACGATTTGACCTCTGGGGTATCAAATGAGAATTTTTTTTTAAATGTAAAAAATGAAGGCATAGGCATTGGCTATTAGAATCAGCAAAAAAAAGTTTGTTTATGTTAGTATTTTTCATGTAACTAACATATAAGTGAACACCATATTCATAAGTTGTGCGTCAATTCTACCTATTTTTTCACACTTAAGCTCATAATTTGACCTATAGAAATTAAAATTACATTTTTTTATAGATATAAAAAC
The DNA here is from genome assembly GCA_023014485.1 of Bathynomus jamesi. Lineage (NCBI taxonomy): Eukaryota > Metazoa > Arthropoda > Malacostraca > Isopoda > Cirolanidae > Bathynomus > Bathynomus jamesi. Next base: position 641,264 of record JAJOZX010001216.1, on the reverse strand, counting down.
AAAGGCAAAAAATCTAAAATTGTATTTCACTGCTAATCTACGCTGGCAATAATAGTTATAATAGTGAAAGGGGAAGACCTACTTAGAGGATTCATGTGCTAGCCTAATACAATTTTTGCATGCTCGATGCTCTCATCAATTTCTTTTTGTGGAAAAATGTATTGAATTCTGCTGCCTCCTCTTAGGGTAGGACAACTCATTACAGTTAATATATGATGTCCTGGCACTGCACATGAATCCTTGTTTGATGGATAATAATATGCACTTGATCCTGATGACCCAGAGGGATGTAGAAAGTTCACAGTGAAATCATCAAACTCTTCACAATATTCCTCCACAATTCAATACCAAACTTGCATGTCATAAATGCAGCCAACATACTCTCCTGGTTTGACACATTTTAGGTTACCAAGCATTGCAGGTTCATTAGTAAAATGACTTTTCCTTATTCTTTTCTTTTCTTTTCTCCAATGCCACTTGAAATGGGATACACCATCAGTTCTTCCTTGTTTAGGGGAACAAATCTATGATATTTCTGAGTTCCAAGAATAGCCCTACTATCCTTGAATCGATGTTCCAACCGTTCTTCTGCATCTTTCAAATCAGCTGTAGTTACAAAGAAAAAATTTATCTTCTTGCTCAAGTTTTCTTCACAAAACTGAAACATGTGTTCTGGTGTAAGAATTTGCCTCTCTGTAGTTCTCTGCAAACTGGCACGAGCAGTAGCTCTTTTCACTGTTCCTCCAATCCCATCACATGCATTTTTGCCATGGGATGTAGCAAAGAAGTGCCATTCACAAGACAGACCAAAATCCTCTTCATGGTAACAGAGATTTGTGAAGTTGTATCTGTTCTTATATTGGCCAGCACATCCATCTGAGAAATAGTGCACCTTCTTCAATTGTGGGCATCTGAATTTAACATATGTCATAAGCTTCAATATGAATGAGTAAACCATTATAGTGGTGTGTTTTAGTGATGCAGATAAGAAACAGACACTAAAATGGCTAAGTTCCTGGTCTGCAGATGATCTATAATAGATGACAAAAGGGTGAACTGTACACTGTGAATTGTCCCAGTGAAACCCTTGGGCAGCATCCTGGACAATGAAAGAATAATTCTCAGAGAAATCACCTACTATAACTACCTCGCTCTGAGGTGGTAGTGTTTCTTTCAACTGCTTGAAGTACTGTGATTGTTGCTGAGCAACAAAGTGATGACGAACCATGCGGGATATTTTCATGCTTAGGGATGATAAGTATTCATGAAGTGGCTCCACCTTATCAACCATTGTACAACGGTCAACAGTCACCCATTGCTTGTAAGATATTTCATTTGGAGCTGATTTCACACTGTCAAGTAACTCAAGAAAATCCAGGACACCCTCTTCTCTTGGGCAATCATTGCAAAGTTGCATCATGCAAGTCTCTCTTTCTGTACTGCAGACACTGTAATCCATAAGATCCTTGTATGAAAGACCTCTTTCTCCCAATGCAGCCAGCTGCAATTTTGGATTTTGATGGTATGTGCAGACACAGACAGAATGAGTCCCACCACTACCGGCAAGCACACAATATGATGGCCGTAATTTTGCAAATGTGGAAAATCCTATTTTGGGATTCTTTTCATCATTTTTATATAGTTCAAACATCTCTCTTAAATTCCCGAGGACCAATCGTTTTTGCACCTTCATTGCACCTTCAGCACTGATAACTTTCACGCAATCCTTTTGGCCAGGACACATACGACTAACCTCTTCTGACTCATAGAATCTTCTAACTATATCTTTGTGTTCTTCAGATATCACTTTTCCTTTGCTCATTAGTGGAATCTTCGGAAGGATTCCATGTTCTGATTTAAATGAATGGCTTCTTTTCACCATGTATGTTGTAGTTTGAAAGAAACTAGCTGTTTTTTCAATTGTGTATGGTGAGTGTGTCAATATTTGTAGTTTGTGATGGTGACATTTGCTCTCCAGGAATGACTGTTTCAATTCATTCATTAATTTGTCTAGATGTTTTTCAGATTTAGTTTCAGGTTTTGAAGTATCACTTACCTCCTCGGTAATTTGAACACCATAACTGAGTTCTAGCCTCTCCTTCAGGTGTTTCTGAGCAGATGATAGCTTACCACGAGCCTTGCGCTTTTTCTGGCTTAATGACAGCCCTTCTGAAAAGAACAGAAAAAAAGGTTTCACACACCTGAATATTAGTAATTAAATATTAATTATAGTACCTTAAATGCTATATAATTGGCTATATAGTAGATCAAACAGACCTTGTAGTAAAGTATAAGTTATTATATTAATTTATTACTTACTTTTTTTAACTGGTGTTTGGTCCAGAAATGCTAGAACTGGTTCAACTGAAGTTGAAGGATTTTCCTTTATCAAGCAATCACTGCCATTGTCCAGATCTTGAATTGAAGAGATGTTACTCAAGCCACTGATAGTAGATGATTCATTTGAATCCTGCTCAGACTCGTTGTTTTCAGTGGTACTAAGTATAGTGGGGTTTTTCATTATCAGTGTCCAGCAGTTCACACACAACAATGAGTCTTTTTTCACTCTTCCAGCACATTTTTCAACAAGTACATCAGTCACTTTTCTAAGATTGATTGTTATGCGTTTCTTGTGTTTTTGAATAGGGTCCTGGCAGTATTTCAAGTGCCAAACCATTGTATTTTGATCTGTAAAGATATAGGATTTACAATTAGGTAATATATATTTTTTAGAAAATATATAGCTATACACACTTAATATTTTAGGCCTTGATAGTCTCTGAGGCTCATTAAAACACCATACCCACCAGCCACCCACAGTGCTGGCTGGAACTGTACTAACCTGTAGACAAGGAATTTTGCAACTATCTGTGTTGATTCTGCACTTAGACAAGTAGCAACATGTTTCAACAGGTTTGTTTAGGCTACATGTGAGCTTAGTCTTCCCCTTTCACTATTATAACTATTATTGCCAATGTAGATTAGCAGTGAAATACAATTTTTATTAAATTCTTGGAGCTTGAGGTCAAATTGATAGCTAAGATATAAAAATTCCTTGAAATGACAAGCAATTTATAAATATGGTGTTCACTTATAAGTTAGTTACATGAAAAGTACCAACATAAACAAACTTTTTATGATTGTTTCTATTAGTCAAGAACTCTGACTTTGTTTTTTATATCTATAAAAAATGTAATTTTAATTTCTATAGGTCAAATTATGAGCTTAAGTGTGAAAAAATAGGTAGAATTGACGCACAACTTATGAATATGGTGTTCACTTATATGTTAGTTACATGAAAAATACTAACAAACTTTTTTTTGCGATTCTAATAGCCAATGCCTATGCCTTCATTTTTTACATTTAAAAAAAAAATTCTCATTTGATACCCCAGAGGTCAAATCGTGACCTCAAATTTTGGTTACAGTGTAACTTTTTTATTTTTCAACCTAGAGTTCTAAAACTTGCATATTTGGATAACTTGTCATTTTCTGATTCTAAATATATATACTTTTATATAATTATGACAATTATTACCCAGGTTATGGCTCGCCAAATGTTAGTAACCTCGCGAGTGACCTCAAATTGCCCGAGGTCATATCTCTTGAACCGTTGGTCGGATTGACCTTATAATTTCAGAAATGGATTCAGGGCTCACAAACTCCCTATAAACCAAATTTCAGCAAAATATGAGAGATGAGGGTGTTAATTTCAATTTTTTTTGGTTGATCTGACAGAGAATGACCCTCATGGAATCAGGGGTGTAGTAATAAATTGGCTAGAAGAATGGTTGCGAGGCAGGAAACAGAGGGTGGTCGTTGATGGAGCGGAGTCGTGTTGGGCTAATGTAGCGAGTGGCATTCCTCAGGGTTCTGTATTGGGCCCCTTGCTTTTTCTTATATATATTAACGATTTAGATGTCGGCCTAGTCAGTACAGTTTCAAAGTTTGCGGTAGACACAAAGCTGGGTGGTAGGGCGATTAATGACGAAGATAGAGGTAAAATTCAGGAAGATCTGAATAAAATCGTTGATTGGTCAGTCACATGGCAAATGAGATTTAACGTGGATAAGTGCAAAATTATGCATATAGGTTCGCGTAACGGTAATTTTGCGTATAGTATGTCAGGGAAAGATTTAACAAGCGTAGAGCAGGAAAAAGATTTAGGAATTATAGTCACTGGTGATTTAAAAGTAGCGAAACAAAGTACAGCGGCGGTCAATAAGGCGAACAAAGTGTTAGGTTTTATAGCTCAAAATTTTGAGTACAAATCGCGCGATATTATAGTTCCACTTTATAAATCATTAGTTAGACCCCATTTGGAGTACGTGGTCCAATTTTGGAATCCGCATATGCGCAAAGATATAGACAAAATCGAAAGAGTTCAAAGACGAGCAACTAAGATGATTCCGTCTCTTAGGTCAAAGTCGTACGAGGATAGGCTTAAAGAGTTAAAATTGACTACACTCGAGACTAGGAGGTTAAGGGGTGATCTAATCCAGGTTTTCAAAATTATGAATGGGTTTGATAACGGAGATAGAGATAGCTTTTTCGAAATATCTCAATATAATAGGACTAGAAATAACAGGTGTAAGTTGACAAGTAGGAGGTTCGAGACAGCAGTTGCGAAAAACTTTTTTACGCATAGAATAGTAAATAGCTGGAATAGTTTGCTGGTAGAAGTAATTAGTAGCACGTCTATAAACATGTTTAAGAATCGATTGGACGCGCATGTTGATAGAAAGGGTATAGTTTAAGGTAGTAAAATTAAGGCTTTGTGGGGATAGATCCCACAGCTCAACACAAGTGTTGTGGGATATAGGGAGGCAGCGTCTTGGGTTAGGGGATTCTTTGAATCTGATATATTTGCATGTCCGTTATATAATAGATATAGAGTGTAACATATTTGTGGATAGTAGTCTATTATGACTTGATCCTCTGGATCGAGAGATTCTATCTTTAGTTTTAAATCGATAATTAATTATTTTTAAATTGATAATGTATATGGTTGTAAATTTTGACTTGGTCCGCAATCGATATGGACCGTGACTTGATGGATACCGTAATGAAATTGACTGGATTCTTTGGATCTGATATAGTTGCATGTCCGTTATAAATAGATATAGAATGTAACATATTTGTGGATAGTAGTCTATTATGACTTGCTCCTCTGGACCGAGAGATTCTATCTTTAGTTTTAAACCGATAATTAATTATTTTTAAGTTGATAATTATTTAGTTTCATAAAAATTGGTCATTGCCAATTTACCGGCAGTTTTTAAATAAGTTTCTTATGTTCTTGTGGTTCGGAACCCACGTAAAATTGTAGGTCCCCTCCGCCACCACGGAGGACATACACAATACACGATTACGAACACAGTTAGGTAGACCAGCCATGAGTGGATCCTAGGGTCTTTGTTGGTCTGAAACATTATAACATTATAACACTGATGCAAAAGATGCCCGCGAGAGGTCAGAATCAAAAATTATTTGGAAAGTTTGGACTTCATGGCGATGGAAGAGAGAAAATATAAACAATGGGTGTCCGTCAATCACTGTATGTTAAAAGATATCACCGAAACTCCAGAGGAATATGTGGAATTGCTCACCAAAAAAATTGCACAACTGACAAGACCACTTCACGAATAAATGTCAGTCAAGTTACTTCAAAAATCTAAAAGAAACTCTGCCCGAAAATGAAGGTGTTTTGGTGGGCAATTTCGCGGAAAACTTCTCATTCATCGTACAAGATTGTGCCCAGGGGTTTCATTGGGAGAACTCGCAATGTACAGTGCACCCATTCGTTTATTATTCCAAAAACAATGCAGGAAAACTAATTTGCAAAAGTTACTGCTTCGTTTCAAACTGTCGCAGGCATGATACAATTCTGGTTCATAGTTTTCTCAAAAAATTAATCCTGTGCATCCAACAACAAAATTCAAACCTAACTAAAATTCATTATTTCACAGATGGATGCGCGGCTCAGTATAAGAATAAAACAAATTTTCTAAATTTATGCCATCATTTCGAAGACTTCAAAATTCATGCTGAGTGGAATTTTTTCGCGACATCCCATGGGAAGAATGCCTGCGACGGTATTGGTGGGACGGTAAAAAGAACAGTTGCCAGAGAAAGCTTACGACGGCCTCTCAACCATCAAATCTTAACAGCTGAGGACTTCTACAATTTCTGCTCTCAAGAATTCCTAACTGCTATTGACTTTTTTTACGTCTCTGAGGCAGAAGTTGTAGATGTAGAGCTTTCTTTGCAAAAACGTCTGAGTGAACCTATTACTTCTATCAAAGGTACTCAACAATTACATCGCTTCGTCCCAATTTCCAAGAATTTGTTGAAGGTTTATCCACTCTCTCAGAGTGCACAGTCAGTCGAAATAAGAGCGCTCATTAGAGTTTCTGCTTCGGATCAAGAACATAATACTGTCTCTCAACGTGAAATTGAAACAGGCTCTTTTGTGGGTTGTATGTATGAAAATAAACTCTGGCTCGGATTAGTCCAGTCCTTTGACTGTGAATATGATGATTTTCTGATAAAACTTCTCCATCCTTCGGGCGTATGTCCCTCATACATTTTTCCTGTGCAAGATGATGTTTGTCACGTTCCAACAGAAAATATATTTGGGAGTATTGAAGCAAGTTTACGAGGAGGAACAAGAATACAATACATTTTTCCGCTTCAAGAATTAAATAACTTTTCAAAGAAAATAAAATAAATTCTATCGAATGTATACTATTTAAGATTGTCTATATAATACAGTGGTACCTCGTTACTCAAATTTAATTCGTTCCTGGAGGCGGTTCGACTAATGAAAAGTTCGAGTAACAAACTAATTGCCTTTACATTAATAGAAATAGAAATAATGCGTTCCTGGACCCCCAAACTCGAATTTTAAACTTTAAAATATGCTTTAATTATACAAATTATTATATAATTATTCTAATTTTATTAATTTTATTAATAATTAGTAATAATAATTAATAAAATTAATAAAATTTAAAGTAAAAAAGGTAAAAAAGTAAAAAGTAAAAAAGGTTTTAAGTGTACTTACCAGAAGGAGGCTTGATGATGGGCTTGGTTGGAGGAGGAGGAGAGGTAGGTAGGTTCTTAGAACCTTTTGGAAGGTGAATCACCTTCCAGAAGAACATCAGGAACGTCCACTTCGGGTTCCGATGTAGAGGGCTTGATCCAGCATTCGAGTGTAACCTGACATTGACGACCCTTCAAAATGTTCGAGTAGTGGCGTATAACATTGTCATTGAAAATATCAACACATCTGTCTGAAATTGCCTTGTTAGGGAACGTCACCTCTACAATGGCCTGCACTGCCTCCCAATGGCTGAGGAGTTTCTTGATCTTCTCAGAAGGCAGGTTCTTCTTTTCTTCCTCCTCCTCTGTAGCGGAGACCTCATCTTCAGCCTCTTGCTTGTTCTGCTCAAGGAGGTGCTGGAGCTCATCTGTGGTCAGCTCCGTCTTGTGCTCATCCAGGAGCTCCTCCACATCGTCGGCATCCATCTCCAGGCCCATGGACGTCCCTAGAGACACTATGGCAGGAACAACAGGTGCTTCCTGGAAGACCTCAAAGTCGCGATCAGCTACACATTCCCGCCAAAGCTTCCTCCAGGCAGAGTTCAATGTCCTGGTAGTCACAGCAGCCCAGGATTTGACGATGATCCGGATGGCATGAAGGATGTTGAAATGATCCTTCCAAAAGTCTCTGAGGGTCAAATTGGTCCCATTCGTCACATCAAAGCATCTCTCAAACATGCTCTGAAGAGCGTGGGAAGCTGTGTTGGCGGGCAAACGCTCAAACAAATATACTGTACGCGCATTACGCCTCGGGCGTTCGAGTAACGGAAATGCGCTCGAGTAACGAGTCCCTATTTTTTTATATTTTCCGAATTTTTCGGTTCGAGTAATGATTTGTTCGAGTAATAGGTCGTTCGAGTAACGGGGTCACCACTGTACTTCTAAAATTTTTATCTAAGATTTGTGTATCTACTTAATAGTTATAAAAATCTTTTCAAATTCTTTTTTCTTATTATTATATTATTAGTGTCTAAAATTTGGATTCACTGGATGAGAATACTGTCTCTTAATTCATTCTCAAAGACTTGTGTACGTGTAGTATTAGGAAGAGTATTTTATACTCTGATAAGCGCTTTATAAATTAAACATTATTATTATTGTCAATATATTCTGTCCCTAAATATAAGAGAGGTTATGTATGTACATTGTACATATATTTTAAAAGATTTTTTCTCCTTTGGTTTATCTACATGTATTTTTTATATGATTTGAAAATTGTCTTTTTTGGGACCAACAAGTCTGTAATAAATCTTTGTCATCTGAAAAAAAATTTTATTACTTAATTTCAAACTCAGTTTTGAGCCCTATAATAAACTATAAGCTGACTTTTTATTACTTATTATGGTGTACATACATCACAAACATTTTTTATTCTTGGTCTTTTTTTCGAAAAATGATATCTTCGCTGCCAAATCGCAAAAAAAAAAAAAAATTGACATTTTTTCCAAAAAATCATAATTTTATTTTTGTTACCCTAAAAAAATGATACATATTTAGAAACTACAGTTAATTTTACATATTTTATCATTTAAAAGTTATTACGCTACCACAATTAGCAGCTGAGATATTTACGTTTGAAAATTGTTGGTTTTTTCATTTGACCAAAATTTGGTCAAGCCATAAAATTTGACCAACTTGACCAATTTTCAAAAAAATTCAGATTTTTGTAATTTGGACCAAAACCAACCCTCACACCAAGTTTCATGAATTTTGGAGATGGTGGAGTGTACATTTGGCACTTTCATTTGTCTATTTGTCCTGGAATTACCCCAGTAGGTTTACCTGGACCTGCTACATCAACACAAGATCTGAGTGAGGAAACAATATTTGATCTTGGGTTTTCTTGCATCCCTTGGGCCAGATGGGGCTGGTGGACAGCAGGCCCATTATCCTGATATTCTCTCCAGTGATTCTGGTGTGGCTGTATTCAGATTGTTCCCTTCAGGTGGCCAAATTGCAGTTTTCTTTAAAATTTCTTTCCTACCATGAGCTCAGGCAAATTTGAGGATGAAGATAGGGGCATCTTGCATTGGAGCCACATCCAGAAATGCCATTACCATCATTTATAAAGTTTTTGCAGGGTGGCAGGTGAGCAAATGGGCATTCTCTTCCCTTAAGTCCATATTTACATAAGCCTTTCACATATTTGCATACTAGCTTCTTGTTTTCTCCTTTGGCTTTTTGGTGACTGTGTACAGTGGCAGTGGCACTTTTGGTACCTTTTTGCTTGCAGTTTCCCTCTCGCTCTAGGGTCTCATCCTGAGGGTTTCTCACTTTTTCTCTTAACCTGTGTTCTTTCACCCTTGATGACTGGTTAAGTCAAGTCATGATATTTTCATCAGTTTTAATGAAAATATAACTTAACAACCAATTGTCAATTGGGGTGCTATAAAGGAAAAGATCTGTAACTTTTTTTCACTGAGGCTGATAGAATAACTCAAGAACATGAGAAAATTAGAAAACAGACTTGTAAGACTTGATCTATAAAAATACTTTTTCAGTCAAAAGTAGTACGGTAGATTTTTGGAATGACTTGCCATTGATGTAGTAAATAGTAACTCATTAGTTAGTTAATAAAAAATTTGGATACTTTCATGAATGAAAGTGATAAGCCTAGTTTGTAGATTGTAAATAGTATATTCTTAGCTTAAGTTATGTAGACTATGTAATTGATAAAAACATCCAATCCTTTGTCTTCATCTAGGGCACATGACAAATCAAGTTCTCAAAGTCAAAATCGCATGAATGGCACATCATAATTCTATCACAAACACTAGGGTGTGACTGCTGCCCTCCAAAAATAAAAAAATGGTCCTACAATGTTCAAAGTTTTAGTGTTGTGTATTTATCTAGGAAACACCCCTGTAAATTTTCTTGGAGATCGGTGCATGTTTGAGCTAGCACCGTCGTACCAGCAAGTATTGCTATTTCAGCTTATGAACTTCATAAATAAGTGTGAAAATAGCACATTTCATCAGATTTTCATTTCCGGGTCTGGAATGCTGACCCACAAATTTTCCACGTATTATTTTATTGCAGTTAATTTTAATGATGCTCTTTTCTTTTCCCTTGACAGTGATTTGATATTGTGAATAGAGAATTTAATCATGGATACACGGCAAGATGATGAGTATGTCAGAATGTTATTGGGCACTGTACACTGAGAAGAAGAAAAGGAAATAAAGGGCTGCAAACTGCCAACTAATAGGCAGGTCTTACTATGTCTGTTAGCAAACCTTCGGGATATGCATTGGGACCAGGCTTTATCTGCCACCATTGACAATGTGCTTTTGCATTACCAGAAGGCGAATGTCCCGACCATTACAGGCAGGAACAATATTGGCCGAGTGATTAAAACTTACTATGACAAAGACTACATGATGCTTATGAAAAAGAATGAGGATAAAAGACGGGCTGATGATCCTAGAATTATGAAGTTTAAATCAGAATTGAGCCTGATGAAATTTTATAAGAACACAGTGTTGAAAGACATGGTGGCTGCGAAAAAGGGGAAAACTCAGGCCGAACAAGATGCCATCGATACTGACATACTCTTTATGAAAAGCATGCTAATTGACAGAGTAGCTACCTACTCTGGGGTAAACAAAGTACTCACAGAAAAGGTTCAGAAGCGACAGAAAAGGTAGATGCAAGAAGAGAAGCGACAAGAGAGAGAGCAATGTGATCATGCTGAGAATGTACAGGCTGATATTGATTCACCTATTAGCTCTGATGAGGATGATGACATTGATGAGGCCAGCACTGCTGAACCAAAGAGAAAACATCGGAGAACAGTGAAAGAGGGAGTTTCAATTTTTGTGCCCCATGATATTCTGAAGTTGGCAGAACTTGTTTCATGCAGTGTTCGAAACAACATCTCGCCGACCCAGCTGAGTGCAATTGTGTACTCCCTTGTATCTGCATGTGGTGGAGATACATCAAAGCTGAGTCTAAATGCAAGGACGGCCCACCAATACCGAGCTTCCATCGTGTCAGAAATAAGCAGGGCTGTGGAGTCGGTAGACCAAGCCTCCAACTCCGACTCCTAGAATTTTAGAAGGGCCAACTCCAACTCCGACTCCTGCCTCTAAATAATAATATAAAATATACTTTGATTATATTAACCCAGAATGGCATTTCATCACTACCAAGTGAATCATCAGGCTACTGGTTTTTATTAAGTACTATCTTTCTCAATGACAACTTCTAAAATTTTGGGATGGAAATGCTGCAAATGTCTTTTCAAATTTGATGCTCTGGTTGGTGCATTTTTATCAGAGCCAGTAAAACCACTGATTTTTGCTTCACATAATTTTTCATCATCATCATCTTCTATCATACACTGACACACGAAATGTTTCCCATCTGTGGTTATTGTAAAATATTCAAAAACTGCAGACTTTGTTGGAAGCGTCTGCCATTGTGAAAGGGGTTTTAGACTTGAAAGTTAAAAACTTATGAAATTTAGAAAGAACTCGAAATTAAATAAGCATTAAAAATTAAAAATATTATCTGAAAAGAAAAAATGAATTAATGGCATTAGTGTCTGAAATGGAAAACATTGTGTTTATTATTTAAGTGGTTTAACCACCATAGCTGCCAATGATATCACACACAAAAACATATTATATTAAAATTTATATTGAGGTCGGAGTCGGTACATTTTTACCGACTCTGACTCCGACTGCAGCACCACCAAAATTGCTTCCGACTCCACGACTCCAACTCCACAGCCCTGGAAATAAGTTTAAAAATCATGGATGAATGGCAACCATCAGACAAAGTACTGGTTCACTGGGATGGTAAACTTATGGACACGCTGGATTCCAAAGGCACTGATGACCGCCTGCCCATTCTTGTGTCTGGTGTCAATGGCACAAAGCTTCTTGGAGTCCCACCTCTTCCGCATTTGACTCAAAAAGCTGGCCTGGTTCAAGGAGACTTGATATCAACAGCAACCAAACAACTTCTGGTCAATTGGGAGTGTGAACAGAATGTCGTTGGTATGGTTTTCGACACAACTTCATCCAATACAGGTAAACCTATTTCAAACATCAGCATGAATTTATCACGACATTAATACCAAAATACAGTGAATGACTTAACAGAAATCTGCAAAAAGCATGTGCCTGAAATGGTGGCCTTAAACTACAATTACATTTTTTTTTCAGGACAAAAAACAGCTGCTTGCATCTCCCTCCAAAAGGAATTAGAGCATGCCGTATTCTGGTGCGCCTGTCGCAGGCATGTGGGCGAAGTCATCCTAGGTGTTTGCTGGGATTGCTTGAAAGTGGAGGGCTCTTCAAGTCCAAACATAATGGTTTTCCAGAGGTGAGTCATAAGCTTTACAAAATAACAAGGAATATTATTATCTAATGAACAAATTTAGTGGAATTTCTTTTATTAGACTTATAAGATATACTAACACCAAGCAAATGATCGATCATAGCAATCTTAATACCCCTAAAACAATATAGATTAGTACGAAATACAATAATCCCAATAATTGCATTTCTCGGTTCAAGAACCATTTCTCTCAACTGGCGTACAATGAAAAAAAGAAATACTACTACCCTGCAATGCCTGGAGTGTTTGAGGAGCGCCAGCAGGAGATGGCTGACTTCTTCCGTGAATCTCTAGCCCAACCATTTACACGTGGCGACTACAAGGAGCTGGTAGAGCTTTGTCTGCTGCTTGTAACTAAAGGATCCAAGCCAGTGAACTTCACAATGGTCTACCCCGGCGCACTTCACACAGCAAGGTGGATGGCTAAACTGCTCTATACCCTCAAGGTTGTTCTTTTGTCAGGCCAGATCAAAGAGCAGTTTCCCAAAGCCGAGGTTGTGACAAAGTCAAATCAGCAAGTTAGAACGGTTTGCTGTGTTCACAGTCGCTGTTTATGTCCCATGGTGGATTGTTTGCCCCGTTCCAGCAAGTGTGCCACTGAATGACTTGAATTTGGTCGAAACCTTGGCTGAATTTGCCCCATATGATGCCACAATAGTTGACAAAGCACGTGTGGCACTCGGTAGACACACTTGGTACCTAACTGAGGAGTTGGCCCCACTGGCTTTGTTCTCGTCCCAAGTACAAGAAAGGACAAAAGAGGAGATGAGGAAGGCCCTTCTTTGCCATGAAGGCACTGAAGTTACTAAGAGAGTGGGGCTCAATCATGGGGGCTATGGAAAGCCATATCTTCCCCCTGTCCCAGAAAGTGGCACTGCCCTGGTGGACCTGATTGGGCCTGACTCAAGCCAGTTCTTCACCATTTTAGGCATGCCCTATCAGTTTCTCCACAGTCCAGCCAGTGAATGGGCGGATCATGACGACTACCTGAACATGAAACGGGTTGTGGACAAGCTTCAGGTCATCAATGAGGCTGCAGAGCATGGTGTAAAACTTTGCCATGACTTTCTTAATGTTGCCAGGGATGAGGAGCGCTTTCAAGAAGTCCTTCAAATAGTTGAAAATGACAGACTCCGCGTTCCTAATCAGCGCAAACGATCATCTGTTTCCGAACAGAAATCATGGTTTCTTGCTCTAGAGAAATAATACCTTGTGAATATATGATAAAACCCCTTAATGTACCATGAGAGAATAAGAATGATTAACTTTTTTGTGTTAGTGATAACAGCTTTTAATTAAGACAGGCAAATGATTTGTGTTAATATCCCTTATGATGGTTGTGTAATCTCATATATAGGCGCGTATGCCGTATAAGCAAAATCGCTATTTTTCAAATTGCTGGTGCTCACTCGAATATGCATGAATCTTCAAAAAATTGCACGTGGGTATTTTTTATATCAATATACACCAAAATTTTTGAACAGCATTGTAGGACAAAGTTGGGGCAACTGTCACACCCTAACAAACACCACTAAACTAAATCCAATTAGAAAAAAAAAATAGCCAAAACCCAACCTACTAATTAAGTCGCAGAGTAGCGAAAAAAATACCCCAATCAAGAAAAATATTTTATGAAAAAAAGTACATTATATATATCCAAAATAAGAAATATATTTTATTAAAAAAAGTACATTTTAACAAATTTGCACAACATAAGATATATATTTTCTTAGTCAGTTTTGAATGGCAATTCAATATATTATACTGTTTTAACCACGCGTGAATGGGTTAAAAGATGAATATTAACCAAAAATATATTTTTCTTGTGTAGATTTGTATAAAATATGGTTTTTTATTAAAATATATGGTAAATATTTACTATTATACTGGTCTCCAATAGAAAGTTTTAAAAGCTGGTTTCCAATGTTTTTCAATGTACTGAATTAAAAAATGATACTCATTTCCATCGCAAATGATTTGTTAAAGAGTTATTGAAGCTTAAAGCTTTTAAAACTTTCTACCCTTTTTTACCTGGGGGAACCCTAGTGGGAACCAGGAGTTTTTGGGTAGGGAGAATCACAAAAATGAGTTGTTTCCGAAGATTTTGAAAGATTAATACAAAACACATCGAAAACCATAGGAAAAATATAAATTTCACCTTCAAAATTGGCCAAACCTAAAATAACCTAAGCAAACCTAACCTAACCTTTTTCCTGTTAGAGAGTTTAAGCTTCAATAACTCTTTAACAAATCATTTGCAATAGAAATAAGTATTATTTTTTAATTCAGCACATTGAAAAACATTAAAAACCAGCTTTTAAGACTTTCTACTAGAGACTGGTATAATAGTAAAGAAATACCAAATTAAATCATTATTAGCAATTGTTGGTCTGTTAGTTCGGTATTTTTGTGACCAGAAGTATGATGTGTCAGTTTTGCATATTTGACTTTGAAGACATAATCCACCATATTGCCCTCAATGAAGACAAGAGTTTAAACCTTTTTAAGGTATTGTGGTAAGGTCAATTGAATGCCCAGTTAAGTCAATTGTACACCCTTGATGATTGGTTAGGTTGTCATGATATTTTTGTTAGTTTAAACAAAAATGATGAGAGCAAACTTTTCTGGTTAATTTTGAGGTGTTTTGTACAAAACTGCCATCCATTTCATGTGCAAATACGCAGTTTTTGAGATGATGATATCTCAAAAACTACGCATTTGCACAGGAAACAGATGGCAGATTCGTGCAAAACACCTCAAAATTGACCCGAAAAGTTTGTTCTCATCATAAAAACTGACTGGGTGTAAAAATGAATAATTACCATATTTTCTTAGTCAGTTTTGAATGGCAATTCAATATATTGTACTGTTTTAACCATGTGTGAGTGGGTTAAAAGATGAATATTAACCTCAGATTCTTTCAAAACACAAAAATTACCCAGAAAAATATTTTCTGGTAAAAAAAAATGCAGCTTATGTGTTAAAATGAATAATTACCAAACCAGTTACTTTTAACAGCCAGGCTTCTTCAACTTCTCATCCTCAATCTAGCCTATGCTTAAATTAGCATAACCTACACTAGTTTAACAAAAAATTTAGGAAGTCTACATTAGCAATGGGGAATAAACCAAACCCACAATAATTAGAAATCAATATAGCCTACATACTTTAAAGCATCAATTGTAGTAGGTGAAGCAGTATTAATTAGCTGAATAACTTCGATAATTACGACCGCAAACTAGAACAGATACTTTTAAAGTTAGTTAGGCCTATCATCAAAGTGAAAATAAGCTAGCCTAGCCCCTAATTTTATGGTTTGTAAACATTACCTCTTCAAAACGTTGACAACTTCTCGATTTTAAAATAAATTTACCATACATAAGACCAAAATAAATCTAAACGAAAACTACAAGATGATTTCTATAACATCTAAATTAAAATTGGGGAAAATATATGAACACAAACATGCAACATTTTGTGATCTTATTTATATTCATTAATTGTTGGGATGAACTGCAACTTCTGCAACTGTAAACATACGGTCTAGCATAGTCAAGGTAATATAAATAATCTAACACATATAATATGCAAAATTCAATGCGCCAAATATTTGGCCTTGATTTATGGCCTGTAGGCAAGATGGCTGACACGTTATTTTTTTTATTTTAGTGCATTATCATACAGTTTTCGTAGGTATTTTTCAGTAATATATATTTTTTCAGGATATTATGTAATAATTTTCAAAAACTAAAATAAAATAATTTATAATTTCCAGTGTTAGATGTACATTCATGTAGCAATGCTTGAGAACTGGTCAATCAAAGTGATTGGGGGTTTGCTTACAAGCCACTAGTCACTCCTTGATGCATGTTGATTTGAAAGTCCTGATTGTTTAATCATCAATTATATATTGTTAAAACATTATTAGTAATGATTTTTTGTGTTGGCAAATTTTGTGATAATAGGTATGTAAGAAAAAAAAAAGTCTTAACCGACATCTCAGTCATGAGGTTGATTTGGGGGTTGCAGAAATTAGGGGGATGAATTGAGAAATAACTTGGCTTTTTTTTATGAAACAAATTTTCCAGACTGGCAAGGCGCAAGCAAAAATGCACGATCTGTATAACCATATACTATTTTGACTGTGGGCCTAGCGTCAAGCAAATTCGTTGAAAATCATAGCGACTTAAAAAGAAATGGCTAGTTGTAACACTGATACTCGGAGGCGGATTAAGACACCTCTGGGCCTCGTGGCAATGAAGAATATGGGGGCCCTTTTCTATAGATTTTTGTTAACAATACATGTACAGTACATAGTACATTTACACAAATTATCAGGTCATCCCATAAGTAATGTCGTTTTTTAGATCGGAATTTGAAGGACAAAAAAACTCAACTGAAACTTTTTAATCTAGTATATATTTTCCTTCGGAATCAATGACACTCTGCCAACGTCCTACAAGCTTTTCAATGCCATGTTTATAAAATTCAGGCGGTTTTGAGGCAAAAAACGTACAAAGACTGGTGTGCAGGTCATCTAAAGAAGTATACTGTTTCTCCTCAAGATAGTTTTGCAGACTCCTGAAGAGATGATAATCTGAAGGCGCAAGGTCTGGAGAATATGGAGGATATGGAAGTTTTCCCACCCAAACTCCTCAATTTTTGCAGAAGTGATCCGAGCGGTATGAGGACGTGCGTTGTCGTGGTGGAACACGATTCCTTTCCGATTAACCAAAGAAGGTCTCTTTTCTTTTAGTGCAGTGTTCAATCGATCCAGTTGTTGACAGTAGACTTGAGCGGTGATTGTTTGGTTGTGTGGTAAGGTTTCAAAGTGTATTACACCACCTTTATCCCACCAAACACTAAGCAACACCTTCCGAGGGTGAAGATTTGGTTTTGGCTGTGGTGTCGCTGGTTCTCCGGCACAAACCCACTGTCGATGGCGCTTAACATTCTAGTACAGTATCCACTTTTCATCACCAGTCACTAAACGGTGCAAAAACGGATCTTGGAGTTCACGGGAATGAAGAGTTGTGCTAATGTTTATCCGCACCCTCAGATTGTCGACCGACAATTCATGTGGCACCCATTTTCCTAACTTAGGCACTTTCACGAGTTGTTGCAAATGTCGATGGATGGTGGACGGGGATGAATTGAGTTTCTGAATTCTTCGACAGTTGTTGAACAGTCTTCTTCAAGTGCGGCTAATAGCAGGTCATCATCAAACTCAGCAGGGCGTCCAGAGCGTGCTGCATCTGTCAAACAGCAATCACCATTCCTAAACTTTTGAAACCATCTTTGACATTTCCTCACATGCAGAATATCGTTGCCATAAACTTCCTGAATGTTTCGCGTTGCTTCAGTAGCACAATTCCCCTTTTTGAACTCGTAAAGCATTATATGCCTGATATGCTCTTCTGATACCGCCATGTTTATGAGGGGTTCACATAAAGCAAAACACACGTCTTCACTGGTCAAGGTCTGTAAAGTATGTAGCGAAACACGATAGATCTCCTCTTAGATATAACCTTCGGAAAATTATGCTTAAACCGAGTAGGATTAGTTTAAACTTAATCTATCGTAAAAAACGACATTACTTATGGGATGACCTGATATATGTACGGTGCTCAGGCTAATTGAGAAACAAACTTAAAAGAACCTTAACACAGTGTATTTTGCCGTTTGCGAAAACCAAACAGTATTAAAGAAACTTTACTTTAGGGCCTATAAAACATAAAATAAAACAGAGAATTTGTCAGTTTGTGTACTCTGTTATATTTAATCAAAGAAGTTTGCGAAATCTCGAATTATATCATCGAAACTGAGTTGATTGGGGGTGCCCCTCAAGCATGGAAGCCTGAGGCTTCAGCCTCAATAGCCTCAGTGATAATCTGCCACTGCTGATATTATATCTTTGGTAAAATTGTATTGTTTCGTGCATCAAACGCGCAAATTGGACTATATATATATATATGATGAATAAAACCACGAAGGAAAGGAAACACAAAAAGGTGCTCAAGCGCTTTCGTTAATGACATCCTCAGGAACACTGAAGTACATAAAAGGTTACGGCCTATATATAGGTTACAGAAAGAAAAAAAAAATAAATAACATACATACACACAAACACACACACTATATATATATATATATATATATATATATATATATATATATATCTACACACATACATATATATATATATATGCAATAAACGGAGAAGTAAAAATAAAAATTAAAAATTAAAGATTAGAGGATTAACAAAGAGGCATACAGATTTGTAAGGAATCGTGACCTGGATAACTTCCTCCTTCAGTTAAATGATCAAGTCCCCTCCATTAAGTTTACTTTAGAAGTGGAACAAGACAATTCAATCCCATTTTTGGATGTGCGGGTACATAGGGAAAGCCCAGCTTTTAAGTTTAGTATATATCGGAAAACAACAAACAATTTGTCCTACGTACACTTTTACTCGGGACATGACACCCCCACTAAGAAGGCCATTTTTTCATCAATGTTTCTCCGCGCCCTTAGGATCGCCAGTCCGGAATACATCGATGCCGAATTGGAAAAAATCAACGGTATTGGAAGTGATCTGTGTTACCCATCTGCGTTTATGGAATCTTGTCTCAACAAGGCAAAACGAACTTTCTATCGTGTCAATAATAACACTCGTACTTTGTCAAAAAATATTTTAGTACTTCCATTTTTCCCGGGCTTTTTAGGCATTGTTAATGTACTTAAACTTTTGGATATTAAGGTAGTATTTTCATATAACAATATTGTGAAAAATATCATAGTAAAAAATAGCCCTACCAATAATTCAGGCATTATCTATAAAATTGGGTGTAAACAATGTGATTCCTTTTACATAGGTCAGACGGGAAAGGATTTGCACACACGTATAAAACAGCATCAATATTCCGTTAGAATAGGACAGTTGTCCAGTGCTCTTTTTGTCCATTTGTCAGAGTTATCCCACTGTATTGATTGGAATAATGCTTCAGTTTTATTTCATTCTAGCAACATTGTCAATAGAAATATTCTTGAGTCTGCCATTATCAGAGCTGGGCAGTATTTAAATACATTTGTATTTAAATACGTATTTAAATACATTTGTGTATTTAGAACTGTATTTATAAATACATTGTTTTTCATGTATTTAAATATAGTATTTAAATACTTTAATGTGTATTTAAATACAATGTATTTAAATACTCAAAATATAAAAATGTAAATACTTTTACTGGTTTAATACACGTTCTGTACTAGCACAGTACGACGCGTCGACAGTGTAGTACAGCATGGTTCATGTTTCAACGTGTCAGTTCAATCAGTTGTGTGCCACTCTTAGTCGAAAGCGGTTGATTTCTTTATCGTGTGCGTGTCATGGCTTCAACAAGCAAATCCGGTGAATCAAACAGTGATATATCTGCAGATAACAATTTAATGCACCCTCTGTTTGATGGAAAATACTTTAAAATTAAATCTAAAGACGGTAATAAGGTAAAGTGCACTAAAGTAGAAATTTATCAAAACATGAATTAGTGAATGCATATGTTAAAATTTGTATGTATTTAAAATGTATTTACAAATGTATTTAAATACAATTGATGTATTTTGTATTTAGTATCTAAATACATTCGTAAAATGTATTTAGTATTTAGTATTTAAATACATTTCTCCCATGTATTTAGTATTTAGTATTTAAATACATTCAATGTATTTATTGCCCAGCTCTGGCCATTATCCAACTTTCAAATAACTTCAACATAAGCAAAGGTCTTTTTCAACTTGATCCTGTTGTTTTGAATTCCTTCAAAACAAATTTAGATAAAAAGGGTAGGACGCTAAATCTTTGGTAAACTTGTACGCTACTTTATTAACTTTTAATCTTCATTTTATTTTTATATATATCGAAACTTGACTCTAAAAGGCAAAGTGTTAAAACCCGGGTAGATTTCCAGTATAAATTTGTATTTTTAATTCATTTGATCTTGTGCTAAAAATCGATATTTTTCCTTACAAATCTGTATGCCTCTTTGTTAATCCTCTAATCTTTAATTTTTAATTTTTATTTTTACTTCTCCGTTTATTGCATATATATATATATATATGTATGTGTGTAGATATATATATATATATATATATATATATATATATATATGTGTGTGTGTGTTTGTGTGTATGTATATTATTTATTTATTTTTTCTTTCTGTAACCTATATATAGGCCGTAACCTTTTATGTACTTCAGTGTTCCTGAGGATGTCATTAGACGAAAGCGCTTGAGCACCTTTTTGTGTTTCCTTTCCTTCGTGGTTTTATTCATCATAAATATTTTTCACGTGTTACTTTCGTGAAATAATTTTCATATATATATATATATATATATATATATATATCTTGTAATAATACTCTAACGGTATATCTTGTATCTTTAGAGTAAATATGCATTTCGTGATCATCTATCTTTTTAACCCCTGGTTGGCTGAAAGTTGGTCACTGATCAACTAGAACAACCACCTAACTTAGTGTAATCTAACCTGGACATAAAATTCACTCTAATTGGCCCGACGTATGAAATGAACGAATTACCGAAATCTGGTGACCATGAAACTACATATTAGCCATCTTTAGTCGTAGAGTAGTAAATTATTGGAATGACTTGCCACATAATGTGTTAAATAGGTTTAGATAATTGGCTAATATTCAGTTTCGGGGCCAACAGATTTCGGTGATCCGCCCATTTCATCCACTGGGCTAATCAGGGTGAGTCTTACGTCCGGAATAGGTTACAGTAGGTTAGATGATCATTTTAGGTTGATTAGTTATTTTTCACGTGACTAACTTTCCGCCAATCAGGAATCCAAAACCTAGGTGGCCCCAAAATGAATATTTACTAGATAGCTTTAAGATTTTAGGTAGTTTTAAAAAAGAATTATACTGTACGTTTTCATGAATGAGACAGTTTGTTATTTTCGTTCTTCCACCGGCAATATTTTCTCTGAATAAAAGTTTGTTTTTCATAAAATTTGAGTACTTGGAGAACAGCTGATTGTGATGACGTCAGCTCGCTCTTGGAAAAACCTGATGGTTACGATTGTTTGAATATACACAAACATATATACTATATAATTGTTAAGAATTTGGGATCCCCTGAAGATCCGTCACCCCAGCCTTTTTTAGTTAGCTTTATAAGGCTAACTAACGAAAATATCACGACCTAACCTAACCAATCGTCAAGGGCGTACAGTTGACCTAACGACTGGTTATGTTAAGTCGTGATATTTTCATTAGTGAGGTGACGTGTGTGTATATATATGTATAGAGTCGAAAAGTCACTAAAGGGGAAATATCACTAAATCTAAGCGGAATGGCAAGAGCAAGGCATAAACGAACCAACGCGGCTGTTCGTATTGTTTTGGGCTAGCCCAGGGTTGCCAGATTGGGCGACTTTTCGCAAATGGGGCTACTTCTGAGGACCTGTGCTATCAACATTTATGATTTTGCGATTTTGCGAATTTTGTGCTACTTCCCCCCACAACTTCGCGACATTGGGCTATTTTCAGAAATTTTATGTAAGTGTACAAATATTTGTTATACGATGAACCCTTTCTTTCTTAATGTGTAATTTTTTGAAGCGACAATGCAAAACCCCGAAATTATGAATAATAGACCACTAATATAATGTAGAAAACATTCTATTTTCACCTGAATTTAATATTAAACCTTATGCATTAGGACATAGAGTTCAAAATAACTGATCTCCGACTTAATTTTCTTTCGATTTTGGACCTTATGTAAGTAATCTTTCTTTGAATTCGTGCAACGAGTATTTTCAAGAGTTACATCAACAAAAAACAAACTTAGGAATCGGATGGGTTTAGAACTTTTAGCTTCTGTACTTCGTATAAAAATGATGCTTGAAGAAAAAAGCATTTGTTGTGTTAATTTTGAACCTTCGCCACCTATGCTTAAATATAATTTTGGCATTTACGAAAAGTCAGAAAAGACCTTTACAAGCCATGATGAAGGAGAAAAAGAAGACGACGAGCTATTGAATTCACTACAATTTTAAATAAAAACCGTAAGTAAATTTTATAGTATAATAAAATAATGAAATTGGGGTTGGGCTACTTTTTGCGACTTTTCGATACGTTCCTCGCTAATTTTGTTCAAAAGTATCTGGCAACTCTGGGCTAGCTTAGAGATGTTTTTTCCTATCTGACCTAATCGTTGGTGCTGAGTGTAATTAGGTGGTGTTTCTAAGGTGACAAATGGGGTAGAAAGTTGTCCGTACTTAAGTATAGTTAGGGGTAATGTCTATAGCTTCTAAATTGTTAATGTAAGAGAGAGTTAGGTAGGCTGTTTGTGGGACACAGGAATCTAATGGTAGGCTCCAAAAGGAATATCTAATTCAACGCACCGGTAAGTGCTTTTGATTGTTTGCTAGAACCTAAGTAACCTAACTGGGGTGTCTACCCCACGCTATCACATTTGGCGACGAGGATGGGATTCGATTAAGCTCATGGGATTCGATTAAGCTCATGGGATTCGATTAAGCTCATTGGATTTAATTTAGCTCATTGGATTGAATTTGGCTCATTTGATTAAATTTTGTTCATTGGGTTAAATTTGTCTCATTGGTTTAGTTTGGCTTATTGGGTTCAAGTGGTTGTTTGGAAAATTGGATGTAGCCTAGTGGGTCGTCCGATTTGGTTTGTTTGTGTGGGTAAGCTACCGTACTATAGCGTAATTCCTACTCAGCCCTAACTCTAAAACTAATTCCTACTCAGCCCTAACTCTAAAACTAATTCCTACTCAGCCCTAACTCTAAAACTAATTCCTACTCAGCCCTAACTCTAAAACTAATTCTTACTCAGCCCTAACTCTAATACAATTCACTATTCAGCCCTAACTGGGGAGTAACTAGATCAAATTTAAACCAAATCTAACCTACTTCACGTGATTTGGCCTAATTCGGTTTTGCTCTAGCATGTCGGTGATTGCCATATAAGCCGCTACGAAGACTCTGGGGAGGACTTCGAAGCTTATGCCACTAGGGTGAGGTTGTTTTTCGAGGCAAATTCCATTCCTGATGCTAAGAAATTACTATGGAAAACTGATGAGTGGGTAGTTGGGAGGTAACGAAAATGGTTCACTGAGTAGGTAGGTAGTTAATCTAACAATTATTAAATTCCTTTTATGTCAATAACTGGGTGGATGAAACCAATTGGTTGCTCACCAGAGTTATTCTCCACACTAGTATTTATATACTGTGTGACAAGAGCGTGCTCGGTAATAGATATACATTACCGATAAACCAACCGAGGAAAAAACCAACACGACGCTGGTGGAAAAAGCCCCGCGAAAAGGAGAACAAAGGAGAACGAAAACGAGGAACGGGGGCGAAAAGACGGAACGAGGGAAGGGAGAAGAACAGACAAGAAAATAAGATCCCCACCAGCAAGTACGCTCTCGACAATTATACAGGAAGGAGAAAAGAGACTCTCTAATAACTAGCAGTAAGTGACTAATTGTGTTTTTAGCCCAGTTGGATCTTCTAACTTCTAACTTAGAAGACTCATTAAATTAAGCTGGGTCAGACAACTTAGGCCTACGCTGTGGCCTAAGACCCAGCATCAACTCATAGCTTAACAAAGGTGAAGGTAGATTGCTCTAACCTAGTTTGGTGAGGAATCCTACTGTGGACCTCAATTTATCTGCCCGCTCTGGACCATTTCCGGAATCTCTAGGCTGACCCCTACAGGGCTAGACTTAATCTACTCTATAGTTAGACTGGAGATATAAGGGGTGGGTTAATTGTGGACCAATTCATACAGAGCATTTTTCACATTGGTGGTCCGTGTGTGGGGAATTTACAAACCTTAACCTTACTTAACAAAAAAATTGCAGAATTAGGCTAAATGGTCTAGCCTAAGCCTAAGCCTAAGCCTAACCTATTCAAGCCTAATTAGGTCTACAACCTAGGGCCTAACTAGGAAACATTTACATTTAAGGAGTCTCATTCTCTTACAAGCTTAGACCTGAGTGACACATAAGTACTTGGGGGGGATTAAACCAAATTTAAAACTTGACTGGTTTGTCTGTGCTCTCTCTTCTCTGGTAATTTCTTCTTGTCCTATATTTCATTACGATCCCCAGTTAAACAACATTAGTGAACAAGCATTTAAAATGCATACAACTCCAAGCATCCAATTCTTCTTTTAAGGAAGAATCACTCAACAGATTTTTTCAACAGGCACATGCATTCCTTGCAATCTGTGTGTATATATACACTGTACTCTTTACATGTGCCACAAATACACTCAACCTATCTGAACATAAGCAAGGATTGCATGGGTTACTCAAAAGGGTCTTATGGCCTACTTTGGCCATAGCCCAAACACTGAACCTTGGTCTTATGGCCTACTTTGGCCATGGGCCAAACAACTGAACCTTGGTCTTATGGCCTACTGTGGCCATAGCCCAAACACTGAACCTTGGTCTTATGGCCTACCTTGGCCATGGGCCAAACAATAAAGGTCTTATGGCCTACCTTGGCCATAGGGAAAACTATTACAAGGGTCTTATGGCCTACCTTGGCCATAGGGAAAACTATTACTTTGGACTTAGTGAATAGTGAGGGTAGCACCACTCCAGTGAGATGTCTTATAGACTGTTGTTCTCAAACCATTTGGGAAAACACTACAAAATAGCTGATAGACATATCACTAACAACACAGTAGCTAACATTGAAATGTTAATAGGGGCAGATTATATTAATCTTATTCATAAGGGCATAGTAGAGATAGGTGATGGTATAGCTTATCAGACTCCATCAGGGATAGCCCCTTTGGGTGACCTATCCAAATACAACCTAGACCTAAACCAAAATAGTTCATGACTAACAAATACTATGTGCCTCAACTCAGTCCTACATAACACCTGTAAGAATAGCAACACTTTGAATAATATTATCTCAACTGAGAACATTAATTCATCATTATCAAATGAAACTTTGGATGAGGCAATTCAAACTTTATGGTTGCTAGAATCTGTGGGTATACATGACACAAATCAAACTTCAGAAGATCAGTTAATGGTAGAAAGATTTGAAGACACCATTCAGTGCAAAGACAATAGTTATTTTATTGAGTTACCTTGGAAAATAAATTGTCCAACTTTAAGAGATAATCTCAAAGTAGCTAAAGGACATTTATATAAAGTAATGAAAAACTCAAACAAGATAATAATATTAAAAAGTACAGTGATGTCTTCAAAGAACAGCTACAGAAAGGCTTCATTGAAGAAGTAACAAATAACCCTTTTAAAAAAGATGGTTGTCATTATTTAACCCACAGGGGGGTTTATCGACAAGATGCCCCAACAACAAAACTCAGAGTAGTATATAACTGTAGCCTCAAAGACAGTGATAAACACAGTTTGAATGATTGCTTGATTGAGGGTCCTAATCTCATTTCTGACCTTGTGAAGATCTTACTGAGGTTCAGGTTAGATAAATATGCCGTACAAAGTGACATTTCAAAGGCATTTTTGAGAATAAATCTTAAAATGAATATGATAAGAATCAACTTAGGTTCTTATGGTTCAAGGATCCATTTGATTTGAATAAAGGGTTCATAACCTATAGATTTAATGTTGTGTTGTTTGGAGCCAATTGCTCACCTAGCCTATTAGCATTGACAATTGGACATCATTTGAACCAGTTTAATAACTCTTTAACATTGAACTTCCTTAAGGAACATTTTTACGTAGACAATCTAATAGGCTCAACAACAACAAAATCTGAATTATCTGAAGTCTATGAACACTCTCAAAACATTATGCAACAAGGTAACTTTGAACTTAGAGAGTGGATTTCAAATGATGAGGATTTAAACAAAAAGATTTTAAAGGATAATAATGGTCTTACTGAGCCATCAGACAGAGTTAAAACTTTAGGTATGAACTGGTATTTGGATGCAACTTCTAACAGTCATGATTCAATCTGTACTAAAGGTTTTAAACTTGATGCGGAAGCAAATACTAAAAGACAAATATTATCAGAGGCTTCCAAAATTTTTGATCCTATGGCTCTATTCCTGCCTTCAACAATAAAATCAAAGATTCTCCTCCAAGAAATTTGGAGGACAAATGTTGGGTGGGATGATCCAATAACAAATGAAAATCAAAAATCTTGGAAGAAGTTAGCTGCTGATTTAACAAAAGTGCAGAACATTAAAATTCAAAGGTGCTGTGGGTCTAGGGATAAGCCCCAGAGACTTCAGGTGTTTGCTGATGCAAGCACACAAGCTTATGGGTGCTGTGCGTATCTTGTAAGTCCTACAGAAAGTCATCTAATTTATGCAAAAAGGAAAGTTGCACCTCTCAAACCTACCCGAACCATACCTCAATTGGAACTATTGGCTGCTGCATTAGCCATTAAAACCATTTCATTGCTTAAGGATGCTTATCATGATGTGAACATAACTGATATCCACATCTGGCTTGACAGTCAGATTTGTCTTGCCTGGATACGGAATGATAGCATTAATAGTAAGAATATCTTTGTAAGAAATAGGCTAAAAGAAATAGCTGAAGCTAATGAAAGCCTACAAGTAAACTTTCACTATGTTCCAACTAAACAAAATCCAGCAGACTTTCTGACCAGAGGTTTATCCTACAAGTTGTTGAAGTCAAACAAAACTTGGTTTATGGGACCTAAGTGGCTCTGTAATACAGACCAATGGCCTGTGGAACAAGTTAACTTGACATTAAATTTAATCTTTTCAAATGAAAAGGTTGAACCAATCACTAATTATGAAATTTATTCTGATTTCAACAAACTTGTCAGGGTTACAGCCTACTGTTTGAGGTTTGCTCACAACTGTTTAACTACAATTAACAAACAGCTAAATAAAAACAATCATAATTATACAGAAGTTGCAACCAAATACTGGATAGGCCATGCACAACAAAAAGAGTACAATAAAGAGTTAGAATTCTTGACTAATGGAAAACAAACAAAAGAACCTGTACCATCAGTAGTTGTGGATCTAAACTTGTTCAGAGATGAGGAAGGCCTTCTAAGGTGTAAAGGGAGATTAGACAAATCAAAACTGTCATACAAAAGCAAACATCCAATCCTTTTACCTAGATTTAGCTATTTGACAACATTAATCATCAGAAAAACACATAATGATGTATATCATATGGGGGTACCACAGACACTAACTACATTAAGAAAAACTTATTGGATACCCAAGGGAAGGATCACTGTTAAAACAGTCCTGAGTGAGTGTGTCACATGTAGGCGTATTCATGCTAGGCCCTATAGGAAACCAAATCCTCCTGCTTTGCCAGAGGAGAGAGTTACTCTCAACAGACCCTTTGAGACTGTAGGCATTGACTATACAGGAGCATTGACTGTAGGGGTGGTTGACACTGAACAAAAAATGTACATTGTACTGTTTACATGTGCTGCCTCACGAGCTGTTTATTTGGATGTTGTGGAGGACCTTACAGCAGAATCTTTTGTTGCTGTCTTTAAGAGATTCTGTGCACGACATTCAGTACCAAAGACAGTTTGGACTGACAATGCTACATATTTCAAGGCTGGTGAACAAGTCATCCACGACTTGTTAAGCGATGAACTCGCACAATTATATATACAAAATTCAAACATAAAGTGGAAGTATATTCCGGTTGCCTCTCCTTGGTATGGTTCTATCTGGGAGAGGAATATACAAACAGTAAAGAATTGCTTGAAGAAAGCAATTGGCAAAAAACAGATACACTTATTTGAGTTGCTCACTCTCCTGGCTGAGATTGAGAACATCATCAACAATAGACCACTCACTTATGTGAGTGACAACATTAATGACCCGGAACCATTAACTCCAAATCATTTGATTCGGGAGAACAAGTTAGTCTCCTGCCGGACTACAATATAGACTCTTCAGAAGACCCAAACTGGACTCAACGACATGATGAGCTCCAGACTAAGTTACAACATTTAACTAGAGTTAAAGCTCATTTCATTAAACAGTGGAAAACTGAGTACTTGATGGGTCTAAGGGAGAGACATAAACAAATGACTAAGAAGGATTGGTCTGACACAATTAAGGTAGGGGACCTTGTTCTCATACATGACAGTACTACAAGACAATACTGGCCTCTGGCTAGAGTTTCAGAACTCAGACCAGGGGCAGACGGGGTAACAAGAGTGGTCAAATTAAGGACTTCAACGGGTGACACAACAAGAGACATTTCTCTTTTGTACACTTTAGAGTCTGGACCCAAAACAATGGACTTTGGAGAACCTTCTCCACTGACAGTAACAACTGGAGACACTGAACTTCCAGTAACTATTCCTTTGACAGTAGGAGTGGTAACGCATCCTACTACAACATTGACAGACACAAGACCTCAGCGACAAACAGCATTAAAGGCGCGACTATTTTTACAACAAAAAATAGATGCTGGGGAATTGTAATTTTATCTTCTAACTTTCACTTTTTCTTTTCTTATGGTAAAGACCATAGATAGTTTCATCCTATGGATGTATATTTTCTCTTCTAATTAAATGCTACACCTTCTCCATGAGAAGGTGAGGATAGGCACTGTTAATCAGATTAACAGGCATTTACAGTCAAATAGTTAGCTAGTCTACACTCAGACATAAAATTGGTGACAATGACACCAAATTTTTATCTCCCGGGGCCCCCAGTATATGGAAAACTGATGAGTGGGTAGTTGGGAGTAACGAAAATGGTTCACTGAGTAGGTAGGTAGTTAATCTAACAATTATTAAATTCCTTTTATGTCAATAACTGGGTGGATGAAACCAATTGGTTGCTCACCAGAGTTATTCTCCACACTAGTATTTATATACTGTGTGACAAGAGCGTGCTCGGTAATAGATATACATTACCGATAAACCAACCGAGGAAAAAACCAACACGACGCTGGTAGAAAAAGCCCCGCGAAAAGGAGAACAAAGGAGAACGAAAACGAGGAACGGGGGCGAAAAGACGGAACGAGGGAAGGGAGAAGAACAGACAAGAAAATAAGATCCCCACCAGCAAGTACGCTCTCGACAATTATACAGGAAGGAGAAAAGAGACTCTCTAATAACTAGCAGTAAGTGACTAATTGTGTTTTTAGCCCAGTTGGATCTTCTAACTTCTAACTTAGAAGACTCATTAAATTAAGCTGGGTCAGACAACTTAGGCCTACGCTGTGGCCTAAGACCCAGCATCAACTCATAGCTTAACAAAGGTGAAGGTAGATTGCCCTAACCTAGTTTGGTGAGGAATCCTACTGTGGACCTCAATTTATCTGCCCGCTCTGGACCATTTCCGGAATCTCTAGGCTGACCCCTACAGGCAGTGGCGGTTCCTCATATGGGCAATATGGGCAGCCGCACAGGGCGGCATTTGTGGAGGGGCGGCATGAGCGCCTGCAAAAAAAATAAAAATAAAAATAAGAATAAATAAATAAAGAAATAAATAAAAATAAAAAATAAAAAAAATAAATAATAAAAGATCAATAAATATATTTTTATTAATAAAAAACCATCTATTGCATTTTCCATAAACCTTCCCATAAAAGACCTAAACAATGCAAAATGCTTCCAGATTAATATTATTGGAATAAAGGCCCATACTTTAACATATGTAATGTTATTTTTCTGGGTTTGGTTAAATAGTGAAATGTATATTATTTATTACAGAACGAATCTTCACACTAAGCCACTAAGGTCTGTCAAATAACCGCAAATGGATAAGAAGAGGTCAAAGCTATCAGGTGCTCAGTTTAGAAAAAAGAGGAAAGAAGAAGAGGAGAAACGAGCAAAAGATAAAGGTATAGAGCTATGTCATCTACTCTTCACTGCTATATTGCACTGCTATTTTGTGATATAGCTTTCTGAGTCATTTGAAGTGTACTATTATGTATATAATTAGCCATTAACCAAGGAGGTTGTATTATTCATTTGTTTCCTATTCTAAAAGTTTAATAAATTGTGCTTAATAACATGTTAAATTAATTGTACTAGCCTATTCATGCATTGGTCTGTTATGTTCTATTTTACTATTTGCAGGGGCACTTTTGAAATATTTTGGAACACCCTCTGCCACTAGCCAGGATGAGAAGCCGTCTACTTCTGCCATTATTGAGGCTGAGGAGCCATCTACCTCCTCAGCCTCACATATGTCTCCACAAATGCAGTCTGATCCTGAGGATGAAGACCCATTTGCTTCTACTTCTCCCCGGCAGACTCTTCAGGTGAGTTTGTGTGCACATATGTCTGTGAGTGTGTGCGTGTGTGTGTATGTGTATGTGTGTGCATCCCTGCAAAGCATTTTGCAAACAGTTATAAATTATAATGTTATTATCACTGGGTCTGGGTTACTGGGTATGTGTGGTGTTTCACCACCATAATTCCATAACACCACCACCATAACAAAGTGCTGTGAATAATGTGTTATCTAACTTAGGTGTGTATACTAATGAGTAATGCTCTTGTTCTTTCTATTAGAAATGCCTGGAGCAGAATCGCCTCCTGAGGATGAGTCTCTGTCCACCGACCCTGCTAACTGGCCTTCAGTTCTGACTGAGAGAATTCGGACACAACTGGTTTCCAGGGGACCAAGTCAAGTACCATCTGACTTTGTATTCCCTAGAAACGACAGTGACGGAAGAAGTTTCCACCATCAATACTTCAGGAAGTCATTGGTTAGTGGGGAAAATATAACCAGAAGTTGGTTGGTCTATTCCTTAAAAAACAACAGCCTTTTCTGTTTCTGTTGTACATTATTTTCCAAGAGGAAAATAAATTTAACAAGTTTGGGACTCTCGGACTGGAAGCATGCAAGCTCATTGCTCACATCACATGACAACAGTTCAGAACACCTAAATTCTATGAAAATCTGGAAAGAACTGGCAGTGAGGATGAGAAAGGGGGAGACCATTGACAAGCAGGAGATGGCACTTCTGGAGGCTGAGAAGTTGAGATGGAGAGCGGTGCTGACACGTCTCACTGCTATTGTGCATTCTCTGGCAGTTAGGAATTTGGCACTAAGGGGACATACAGAAAAATTGTTCTCACCATCAAATGGCAATTTTCTGAAAGAAGTTGAACTGATGGCACAATTTGATCCTATAATGCAAGAGCACATTAACCGTGTCCAAAAAGGGACCTCCAGTCACACCAGCTACCTCGGCCACCACATACAAAACGAACTCATTGATTTGTCGAGCAGCAAGACCATTTCAGCAATGGTGAGCGACATCAAACAATCAAAGTTTTTTTCAATAATTCTAGATTGCACTCCAGATATCAGCCACACTGAACAGTTGTCAGTTGTGATTCGGGTTGTGTCACTGGAGGGGAAGCCCCATATAAGGAACATTTCATGGGGTTTTTGGAGGCAGAGGAGTCCACTGGTCAACATTTGGCATCTCTGATTCTGAAGAGACTGGAGGAGCTAAAAGTTCCTTTCATGGACTGTAGAGGACAATCATACGACAACGGGGCCAACATGAGGGGAAAAAACAAGGGTGTTCAATCCAGGCTCCTAGAAATTAATCCCAGAGCTCTGTTTGTTCCATGTGGGGCTCATTCTCTGAATTTGCTTGTGGCCGATGCTGCTAAGGGATCTATTGATGCCACAAGTTACTTTGGCATCTTGTAGAAGCTTTACAACTTGTTTTCAGCCTCCACACAACGATGGGCCATTTTGAAAAAACATGTGAACATCACATTGAAGATGTGGTCTGATACAAGGTGGGAAAGCAAGATCAAGAGTGTGGAGCACCTGAGATATCAGGCAGCTGCAGTGAGAGATGCACTGATCGAGGTGAGGGACCACACCAAAGACTCTGTAATAAAGGTCGAGGCTCAATCTCTGTCAGAGGAGGTTGGGTCATACCGCTTCGCCATTTGTTCAGTGGTGTGGCATGACCTGTTGTGCCAAATTCAGCATGTGAGCAAGCAGATGCAGTCTCCTAGCATGCACGTTGATGTTGCAATAAATCTCCTAAAAAAAACAGAGAGAGGTCTCCGCAATTACAGGGCAACAGGTTTTGTGGCTGCACAAATGGCAGCCACAGATATCTGTGAACAAATGAATGTGGAGGCTGTGTTAAAACAAAAACGGCTGAGGTCCACAAAGCGGCACTTCTCCTATGAAGCATCTGATGAGCCCTTGATTGATGCTTTGAAGAAGCTGGAGGTGACATTTTTCAATGCAGTGGTTGATGCTGCAACATCAGCCATTCAGGAAAGATTTTCCACGTTGGAAATTGTGGGAGAGAAGTTTGGAGTGCTGACACATTTCCAAAATCTCACATTTGAGGAGCTGACAGAACAATGTGTGAACCTTAGTACTACACTACACTTTAAGGGACAATCTGACTTGGATGGCAGAGAGCTTGCACAGGAGCTGAAGAACTTGCCTGACTTGCCATCAAAGACCATATCCTTGCTTGAACTGCTGACATTTATCCATGAAAGGGAGCTCTCTGAAATATATCCAAATTTGTGGACTGCTCTCAGAATTGGTCTTACTCTTCCAGTCACTGTTGCTGAAGCAGAGAGGAGCTTTTCAAAGCTGAAGCTCATCAAATCCTACCTGAGGTCAACTATGTCACAGGAACGCCTTACCGGTCTGGCCATCATCAGTATAAATCATACAATTGCTGAGCAGATTTCATATGATGATTTAATTCATGACTTTGCATCAAGGAAGGTAAGAAGAGTCAGGCTTTAGATGGCAGTTGTGCTGTGGTGCAATTTATTTTGTTTCTTGTTCAAAGTGTAGCATAATAATTACCCTCTCTTAAGTGTCTTATTCTATTTATGTGATAGAGCATTTGTACAATTTAGAAATTTGATTCTCTAGTTTATTTATGGCAGTTGTGCAATTTAATTTGTATTTTTCCTGTTCATAGTATCATAATTACATTCTCTTAAGTGAGTTATTCTACTGTATTTACGTGATGAAGGATTTGTAAAATTCAGAAATTTGAGTCTTTGTTTTGGTTCTGAAGTTCCAACAATTAGTCCAATAAAAAGTTATTTTGTGAAAGAGTTATGTCTGTCCTTTATTTTGGGGGGATTCGAATGTGTGTGTGTTGGCGAACAGGGGGGGGGGCGCTGAAGGTGAGGTTCGCCCAGGGCGTCATGTAAGCTAGGACCGCCACTGCCTACAGGGCTAGACTTAATCTACTCTATAGTTAGACTGGAGATATAAGGGTGGGTTAATTGTGGACCAATTCATACAGAGCATTTTTCACAGTACCTACCTTTTTAACTATAATAGGCCCTAAAACGTTTGGTTTAGTTATGGACCTAGTTTCTCCTAAAGCACCGGAAACCTGCACCTATAATGAATTGGTACAGGCCCTAACCGATCACTACAAACCCCGAGTAGTTCTCATCTATGAACGTTTCAAATTTTATTCAAGGCATCAGACGGGAAATGAAAGCATTGCAGAGTTTGTTGCAGGAATAACAAGCCATAGCCGTACGTGTAAATTTGGGGACAAATTAGATGAAATGCTAAGAGATAGGTTTGTAATGGGTCTCAAAGAGGAGTCTACCCAGAGAGCCCTATTAGCCATACAGGACCTAACTTTTAGTCAGGCTGTAGAAATAGCTACGGCGAGAGAAGCAGCTGCTAAAGATGTTAGAGCTTTTGGAAATCACAGTAGTAAAGCCCAACACGTAAATAGCTTTAAATCTTCTAGGTCTGGCAGACCTAATGAGCCTACTAGACAGGCAAATAAAAGGTATGAGGCGAATACGACTAAGCATACTAATTCTACTAAGCCTTCCAAGCCATGTACGGGGTGTGGAAAACACCATTGGAAGAAGGACTGCCCTTTTAAAGAAGCAGTTTGCCGAAACTGTAGTAAAATAGGCCACATAGCTAAAGTGTGTTTTTCAAAGAAAACGAAGGGTGAAAATTCTAATTTCAACATTTCTAGTGTAAATCCTCAAAGGAAGGGGAAATACTTCGAACATTGGAGTGGAGTACCTATTTTATGAGCAGCAAAGTGGGAAAAATACAGGCCCATATATTGTAGAGGTAGGCCTAAATGGAATTACAGTTCCTCTAGAACTAGATACAGGTGCTGCCCGAACTGTCATGTCCAAAACAGTTTTTGATAAAATTTTCAAAAACACACCTAAACTACATGCATCTAATACTATTTTAAAGAAATATGGGGACATACAAATACCTATTTGTGGAGAAGCATCCGTCACAGTTACACTCAACCAGAAAACTTTGTCTCATCCCTTAACCCTTTTAGTGGTGGATGAACAAGGGCCTACTCTACTAGGCCGTGATTGGATTGACACTTTGAAAATGCCGATTGACAAAATCTTGCCAAAGGGTCAGGCAGATGTGCATACACTCTCATATCCGTCTGACGGTCTGACATAGACTCATTGTTAAGGGAGTTTTCTTCTGTTTTTGGGCCTGAAGTAGGCAACCTAAAAGGCCATCAGGTCTGCATAGAAGTAGATCCTAATGTAACTCCGAAATTTTGTAAGGCTCGTTCAATTGCGCATGCATTGCGGGAGAAGGTAGATTTAGAAATTGACAGGCTGCTAAAAGATAAAATTATTGAACCAGTCACACACGCTAAGTGGGCTGCCCCAGTAGTTCCTGTACTAAAACCGGACAAGTCCGTGCAGTTATGTGGGGATTACCGTTTAACAGCAAATAGAGCCGTCCTTCTAGATTGCTATCCTATACCCAAGCCTGATGAATTATTTAGCTCTCTTGCTGGGGGTAAATATTTCACAAAACTCGATATGTCCCAAGCCTATGCTCAACTAAGTTTAGATGAAAACTCTAAAGAATTAACTATCATAAACACGCACCGAGGCCTATATAAGTACAATAGGCTATGCTATGGAATAGCATCGGCTCCGGGTATTTTTCAGAGGACAATGGACCAAGTTCTAGGTCACATTCCAGGGGTACTTTGCTTTCTAGATGATGTCCTCATTTTAGGTTCGTCTAAAAAAGAACACCTAACTAGATTAACCACGGTTCTAAAAAGACTCCGGGATGCCGGACTTAAGCTAAAGAGAGAAAAGTGTTCATGGGTCACTAACGAGGTTTCATATTTAGGGTTCCGCATAGATGCCTCAGGCATTCATCCAACGGTGGATAAACTAGAAGCAATAAAAAATGCACCACCTCCACAAAACATCACACAGTTACAAGCTTATTTAGGTCTTCTAAACTTTTATAGGAAATTTTTGCCTAATGCCTCGACTTTCCTTGAACCCCTAAATAAGCTATTACGATCTGGGGAACAGTGGAGATGGGAAGAAACTCAAAAGGAAGCATTTGAGGCTTCCAAGGACGTACTACTAAAGTCCACACTCCTAGTGCATTATGATCCTAAACTTCCTCTCGTAGTTTCAGCAGACAGCAGTTCTTATGGAATTGGGGCAGTGTTATCTCACCACATTGATGGTGTAGATAGGCCTATCTGTTTTGCTTCTAGAACACTAACTGAGACTGAAAGACGTTATGCACAAGTGGAACGTGCAGCATTAGCCTTAGTATTTGCAGTAAAAAAATTTAATTTCTATCTATGGGGTCATGAATTTAAACTAATTACTGACCATAAGCCTCTTTTAGGTTTATTTTCACCTAATAAAAATATTCCAGTTATGGCCTCAGGTAGGATTCAACGATGGGCACTGATTCTACAAGCCTATAAATTTGATTTAGTACATCGGTCAGGTAAACTTCTAGGTACGGCTGATGCGCTAAGTAGGTTGCCCTTAGAAAATCCAAATGATTGTGTACCTATACCTACAGAATGGGTTCACTTGGTGGGGTTTTTGGAATCCACTCCAGTATCTGCGGTACAAATAGAGCAGTGGACAAAATCAGACCCTATTCTGTCTAGGGTCATCCATTTCTGCTCAGTTGGTTGGCCTACTAAGGTTGAGAGTGAATTACAGCCTTTTTATCAACGTCAGTCTGGCCTCTCCATTCAAAATGGCTGTCTCTTATGGGGCCACAGAGTGATAATTCCAAATGAAGGCAGGTCGAATTTAGTGAAGGAACTTCACGCTGAACACATGGGTGCAACAAAAATGAAAGAGCTGGCGAGAGCTTATTTCTGGTGGCCTGGTTTAGATGGAGAACTCGAATCATTGGTTCGTTCCTGTCAAAGCTGCCTAGAGAACAGAGATCTCCCAAGGAAAAGTCCACTTCATCCTTGGGAATGGCCTACTATACCGTGGCATAGGATCCATGTTGACTATGCAGGTCCTATAAATAATACTTATTTCCTAGTCATTGTGGACGCCTACTCTAAGTGGGTGGAAATTTTTCCAACCACTTCCACGACTTCGGGTGTTACTATTCGCTTACTCCGTTCGGTTTTCGCTCGATGGGGTTTACCCGTAGTCCTGGTTTCCGACAATGGTACTTGTTTTACCAGTGAGGAATTTCGTTCCTTCGTCCACCTAAATGGCATTAGACATGTCCGGTCTAGTGTTTTCTACCCATCTACTAACGGTCTCGCGGAAAACATGGTCCGTACTTTCAAGTCGGCCTTGCGTCATTCTCGTGGGGAGGAAGTGCAAGTGGTGTTGGATAAATTTTTGCTTAAATATCGAATAACACTTCACACCACTACGGGGGTGTCTCCCTCTAAACTTATGATTGGCCGGGGAATTCGTTCAGTTTTCGATTTGTTACGTCCAAACGAAACGTTACAACAACGAGTTTTACGCCATCAGGAAAACAGAAGTTGTCCCACGACACTAAAAGAGGGAGAGTTATAGAAGCGCAACCTAATGATCCAGTTATGATTCGCAACTATGGGGCTGGACCAAAATGGGTTCCTGCAACTGTGCAGGAGAGAACGGGCCCTGTTTCCTTCAAGTGCCAACTAGAAGATGGTCGTTCTATTAAACGCCATCAGGACCAGATATGGGAACGTGAATTGCAGAAGGACCAGAGTCTTCCGGAAGAGAGAACTGATCCTCCGGAAAATGGTTCAACTCGCCCGCCTATACAGGTTGCACCTAATCCTACTACATCAACCCCGCTCCGCAGGTCGTCTAAGGTCCCTCATCCCCCTGACAGACTAAACTTGTAGGGGAGGAGTGAGGTGACGTGTGTGTATATATATGTATAGAGTCGAAAAGTCACTAAAGGGGAAATATCACTAAATCTAAGCGGAATGGCAAGAGCAAGGCATAAACGAACCAACGCGGCTGTTCGTATTGTTTTGGGCTAGCCTAGAGATGTTTTTTCCTATCTGACCTAATCGTTGGTGCTGAGTGTAATTAGGTGGTGTTTCTAAGGTGACAAATGGGGTAGAAAGTTGTCCGTACTTAAGTATAGTTAGGGGTAATGTCTATAGCTTCTAAATTGGTAATGTAAGAGAGAGTTAGGTAGGCTGTTTGTGGGACACAGGAATCTAATGGTAGGCTCCCAAAGGAATATCTAATTCAACGCACCGGTAAGTGCTTTTGATTGTTTGCTAGAACCTAAGTAACCTAACTGGGGTGTCTACCCCACGCTATCACAATTAGTTAGCCTTATAAAGCTAACTAAAAAAGGCTGAGGTGACGGATCTTCAGGTGATCCAGTATTTGTTGTAAGAAATTTACGACACACTTCTGAACAATTTGATTGTATGTCCGACGATTTTTATATTTTGGATTTCTTTTTATTCATTTATTAAGTTTTTCTCTCCGTTTTTTGGCGCCCCCGAGCACATTGCGACTTGGGCAACTGTCCGGTTAGTCGGGCCTTGAGCCGGCCCTGGCTGTTGCAGAGGTGTAAGCATTTGGTCAATGATCACAAGGAAAGTGTGAACTCTAAATTTTTCAGAAGGGCTCAGGTCTACCTCCCTGGAAGTCGTGTCATCAACATATCGTTTGCGTGGTCCAGGACCGGCCTTAGGCACAATTTTGGCCTGTGCGAACTTTGTATTCGGCACCTCCTGCCCCTATTTTAACGAAATATTCGTGCAAAAATGCTTTATTTTATACATAATAAAAAAATCATTCAGACGTTCACTTTTTGTGCCTTTGCCGACGCAAGATCTGATATAGCAAGTGACAAGTCTATTTTGCGAACCACATCATTCTGAACTGAAAGAATAGTTGCGAAGAAAGCCTGTCGTCTCCCAAGGTCGATCGCAGGAAAGAATTTATGAACTTCAACTCTTAAAAGCTCCGATCGCCACTTATCACTGAAAGGCAAGGTTAATAATATTCTGAGTAATACCCAGGTGTTCAGAAAGTTGTCACAA